>CM043018.1:64713653-65221602 GCA_023690525.1 Holotrichia oblita
GTTATAATTTGAAGATAATAACTCAGAACAGTTTATATGTCATCAATGTTCATATGATTGATACATTTTTATGAAATTAGCAGATATCACTCACTGAGCCTTTTAAAATGACATGTCACCCGGACTCCCATTCCATTTAAATTTGATGCTATATCACCACCTGTCGTCAATATTTGAAACTAAATGGATGTTTTACTTCAAGAATATAGTATATAATATTTCATATTAATGACCCAAAACTGAAACCTCTATTAAACCGATCATAAGTTAGCAGCGGGAGAGATACTTTAGAACCGCACTATATAAAATACGAAGACCGTCCTAAAAACAAACATATTAGGAAAGTAAATATTATATGCGCTCGTAGCTCAAAGGATCCCTACAATAAAAGAATGAATACTGATTTCAAGCAGGTCGTTTGCAAAAAATTACATTGCATGACAGTTGAGTAGAGAACTCTACATAAACTGAATACAATACAATATTGTGACATTTTAATGATAAACTGAAATATTTCCATTCGAATATAAAAAACTAATCATTAAAAAATTATATTGTACCTATCAATTGTGGTAAAAAAGTATTTCTTGGCACATCACATCAATTACTATTATTGAATTAATATGCTAATAAATAATGGAAATGTACAATTATATGACACATTTTTATCTAGCAATGTATACTTTTAAGTTACCGCAACTATTTGGATCTAATACACCATAAAAAATAATATAGGTACATGGTTTACCACATACATACTAAACTAAATTTAGACCACTTTAATGGTAACATGGAATTAGTATAACTTCCCCAGCCAGTAAATTAAGTTTAATGTTGGTCATTATGTAGCATTTTTATGTCGAAAGATTTTATGAACAGTTGTAAATAACGTCTTAGATGGAGTTTACCGTTAAGAAATTTCAATCCAATAAATTCTTTAGATAGTAGTCTAATGTATTATTTGAACGTAATACAACTAAATTTAGAATTCCACACTTAAAAGAACAATGAAAGGTACCAACAAATAAGTCTCTAAATAATTAAGTTAGATCCCCACCTATACATAATATAATTTATTTACAGTTAGTCTCATGCAATTTAACGTAAATGTATAAGAAGACCAAACTGGTGTTTACTCCAACTCCCTCATAAAAGCCATATCTGTTCTAACGGTATTTATACGTTGTAGAAGAAACACACCAACTACATTTAGGACTTTGTACATACATACATACTACATACGGTCTTAAATAGTATAATAATAAGTACTAGTGTTCTAACTAAAATATGTAATGCCATATAAGAAGCAGTTGTTGCACGGCCAAAACAGTTGATGATCTAGATACGATCCATCAAGGCGGGTGGTCGTAGTGCAGAGGGGCTGTTCAAGTCAAGCGTGTGTCAAATACATTTTTCCAGAAAATTATTTAGTATCTATAATGTCATGAAATACCACGACAATTTGACAGTGAAGAACTATCTCATAAGTAAATTCCGGTGGCCAAAGAAAAACTTCAAGTAACTATAGCGTCATCTCTAGTCAACTGAAGTTCACGGTCGTATAGCTGTGTAAACATCTCCATTGTCTTTACGTCAGCGGAAGCCCTCAACTTCGATACTAAGTACTGGTCCTTGATACTGGAATGCTATAGGACACTCTAACAACTGGAAGAACATCGCAGAATTACGTTGAGAAGTACCAAGTTACTCAGGGATCAGACGCAGTGAAATAGCATACTAGCAAGAGATTCCAGCGAACGACCATTCACATGTCCTGAATCGACGTGTGGGAGTTCCTATGGTAGCATTAAAACTTTTGTCAGATCTGCCCTCCTTGCTAAGCACAGCTCCTACTGGAATGGGCTTGCCAGTGTGAGATACTGTAAAACTCTCGAAATTAAACCAAACTAGAGAGGGCTCCACAAGACAGTCTTTATAATAAGATACAAGCTAAAATGATCCGCCGGAATCTTAACTATATAGTCATTATGTACTCAATAAACACATACATCGTATGGGTTTGGTTGACTCTCCTCTATGTAGAAACTGCAGAAGTGCACAAGAAACTTATGTGTGTCTCCTTGCCGACTACCCAGTAGTCCACACTGAAAGGCGGATCTACTTAGGACATGATGGGTTAGATAAACCCAGATTAAGCAAACTAATTCTTAACGAGTTTGTGAAGTTTGTTATTCGAGTACAACCAGTTTGTGAACTTCGTTGTTCAAATACAACCAGGTCGAGCGCACTAAAACGACATGGGACACAATAGGGCTACTGAGCGAGACGCCTTTCAAGATCTACCAAGCCATAAAAGAGGGAAAAACGTATCTATTAGGAAGTAAAGTACAGTGACTATAACAGACTCGCACATATCCTATTAGATGACTCGAAGTTTGAGATATTTAGATAAAATTGGCGATTAAAAAAGGTAAAGATGATTCATAATCCATTCGTATCAGCAATAAAACGCACCAAACGTAGCGTGAAAGTATTTAGACTTTGCAAAACAGATTCCTTATGTGGAATTCAAGGACCAATAAAAAAGAAAAGCCCTTGCGGATCGTAGGATTTAATTAACCTGAATTTAATTTTTGTGCGCGACAATTACCTGAAGCATTAGACATTATTAGGGTTTGCCTGCTCTCAAAGCTCTGCATCCAGTCTAAGAGTAGTTAATAAACTGTAATAATTGCGATGATCCCAAAGAAGATATTTCCTCTTCGTCTATGACTTCTTTGCCGAGATAATTGGCTCGGATTTTCGTAACAGCGGTGCAGTTAGTTGTCAGGTTTTCTGGATTTTCATCCTCCATCCCGCAAAACCTGCAGTCTCTATTCCGTTTCAGACCTATCCTTGTCATGTGTTCCCCAAGGTAAAAATGCCCTGTAAGAAAACCTGTGAGGATGCGTAGTCTGTTCCTACTTAGTTCTAGCAAGGTTCTTGCTCTTGTTGTAGTTTCCAAGGAATATCTTGGAGTATCTTACACCCTGAAGGTTCCCCAGAGGGATAGTATGAGCCTCTCCTCCGTATCTTTGTTTTGTAGGTGCTTATCCCTATACCGCAAAACGGTTTCGGTCCCACAAACGAGGTTGTGGCGGTCTTCCTTGCTAATAGATTAACTCTTTCGTTGCCTCTAATTTCAGCAAGTCCATTAGCATTAGCCAGGATAATGCAACTCTGTTTCCTTTACCTAGGTTATAATCTGTTTAGGCACTCCCAAACTAATTTCGAGCTGATTATGTTAGAACTCAGCGTCATTATGGCTACTTGACCATGGAAGAAAATTGGAATGCTTTATTTTCGATAGTTTCTGTCCAGGTTCAGTTGAACTATGAACAAAATCGATCGAAACAATATCTCATACATTTTTTGGCGAGAAGCATGGTCTTATAATTTTATCAAAATTATTGTCATTTTGTTCACTACATATTTTTACTTGTATAACGAATAACGATTTGCCAATTTGTTGTTATTTAGCTTTTTAAAAATCTAAACTAATTGACCTAACTTTACTGAACATGAATCTAGATTCTAGCTACAATAACTTGTCCGTCCACTACACTTTTCGTGAGGGCGAGCCAAATCTCATTGCATCTTTTATAGACCTGTATATGACTTTCTAATGATGAAACAACAAAACCACTGGAGAGAAGTCACAAAATATCATCTAACTATAGTACTTGATCATATTTCATAAAACCATTTCAGACTCTATGGAGTGTTGCAACCATGATAAACAATTATTTTATTAGGAGTCTTGCATTAAAATTACTACAATCATTTTATTCTGCTAAATATGTATTAGTACCAGTACATTACTGCAATTACTACAAAGAAGTAGTTAACTCTTTCACAAGTGACACATTGATTTCAAAATCACTGCGTTTAATTAAATTCTTTTAAATATTTTGCCCAATGTTAAACTAAATCGTGATTTGCACCGAATATTTGGCAGCAACAAATTAAATTATTTTATGGAAATAAATACAACAAGCCTACTTCTTAAGAGAACTAATACTTCTCGAAGCTAAGAAGTTCTTCTTTTTCGTGAGTCGATAGTGTGATATTAGGTACTATATACAGCCTTCGTATTGGTACTTGTGCAACTACTTACTAGTATTTTTTGTGTTTGCTTGTAAATGCAAAAAAATTCAAGGATTCGTACATCTGTTCAGATTGTAGTACCTAATGTACATTCATTTACGAACAGATGGTTACATGTAGGAGCAAGTTTAAAACGTTACTTCTAATGTTAAAGGTGTATCTGTACCGTATACATCATAATGCGTAGGAGTGCAAAGCGTGTTGGCAGCGACTTTTATTAACGCAATGTTATGAAAGTCGTTGGCTTAAGTGTTATTTGATCACCAATTATAGATCTTATATATGTAGAGAATCAGATAGAATACCTATCTTATATACCTAAGTAAATAAATCCTAAGGTAATTTGGTGTCAAACATTTTGTGAACGTATCTTTCTAATTATATAAAGCTTGCCTATCGTTCTTTCAACCACCCACCAGAATTCCAATGAAAATCGAGAATGTACAAGTAATAATAATTCATGCGTTATCATCCCCCTAACAGATTATTCCAATTACAGAGGATATCGACTGGCCGTGATTTATTATTACGACTGCAGCTCTATACCCGCTTAAGATGCTGCCTTGCTACATTTGTCATGGAATTTGGAAAACTACAGAAAACCAAATTCAGAAAGGATGTACTACGATTTGAATCCACTACTTCTTCTTGCCATTTATGTATGCACCTACATACATATATGTATATTACTGAAAAAAATGTCCAAAATTTACACAGGGGTACACAGAAAGTCTGACAACATAAGGTTATATAAAAGCAAATAAAAAATCGTCACTCGACTAGCATTGTTAAGTCCACTTAAAACTTTCCAAAATTTCACTAGCTTAACTGATGGACCTCAGTTATTACTCTGCTCTCTCGAATATCTTCTAGTGTTTGAAATGTCTGTTGAAACTGAAGAATCGTAGAAAGGCATAATTTCTCGAAAAATCTCATCATTGATAACAAAAAATATCGCAAAACATTCATCCCCAGAGCTAAACCTAACTATTTTAACAATAGCAAGGTATTTTTGATCTCAAATCATCAAATCTACTTGTAAAACGTATGGGCTGGTCATGAGTTATGACATGCGGCTGGAGATCGACTTGCCTTTTCGATTTTGCCATGGGATTTGGTAAACTACAGAGATTGAATCTGGTACTCCCGAACAGGAAGAAATGCACTACCTCCTACGCTACTAACCTAGCAGTTACATTTTGATTTTTAGGATGGTAACAGTAATAAAACATAAGCGAGTGTATGAAAAGTATTCCCGATAAAGTTGAATCTACACTGAAAAGAAGAAACCACCCCGTTAACGATATTATGTTCATCAGCAAACTTTGTTGCTTCCCAATGGTTTCTCAACATTATTGCTGCATTGGTAGCTGGAATTCATTTTACCAATTCATGGTATTTGATTTCTTCAGTATCAAACTTATTTGTTGCAGTTGGCAGAATCTATACCATAAATTAACAATACTTAGAAATTGATTGAAGCAGCTAACATGATGGATTGAATACAAGTTATAAAATAACTAACGTTATATTTCGAGATGAATATAACTGTTTATTGAAGCATCACCTACTTGATAATATTACTCATACATTCAATTTATAATAATTATATGGTTAACTAACCAACACTACTGTGCCAGTTTAGGCAGAATACATTATAAAACTCCTTCTCTTTACAAAGTCGATTAGCTACTTCCGGTTTAGTTTTCTGTAGCTTTTCTCTTAAATTAGAGGTTTAGCTTTTCGCCTTATCACTTGAACTGTTGATATTCGGAAATCTATCCAGTGGTATCACAAAACGTCTGCCATTGCACGTAATGTATTGATACTAGATTGCATAGATGTATTATATATGGATAGCGTCTAATATACTAAACAAGTGCAGCGCATTGACTCCAACATTAGAGTGAGAGGTTGCACAAGTGAGATAGAGCTAACTTTAGACCTATAATAATGTTGTATGTCGTTGTAACCAGCTTTCAAGCGCCGATCATTTTCTCTATTAATATACAGGTGCTCCATTTAAAAAATGCAACTTTAGTCTGGCATTGCCATCTGGAACACCCTGTATAAAACAAAATATTTTTAAAACGTGCAATTGATGGTGTGGAAAAATATCCCACGACTAAATATTTGACAAACTTTCAAATAAGCGTGTAATCTTCCGTCCCCGCTTCGTTGCCGGACCCTGTATATTATTTGTGCGGAAGATTTAACATATATTTCATACCTATATGGGGAAACGCATTGATGGGCTTTCTTAATATATTTAATAGTATTTACTTAGGTATCTATAATAAAAACCAAACTACAAGTTATTCTCTATGTATTCCGCTACGCATTTCATATATTTAAGTCGGTATCCGATCAATATTAAACGAGATAAAAGGATAAATACCTAAACGAAACCAAAATAACAATGTAAATCTTATAGGCGTATATGAATCCTTTGCCTATTCTAGCTCTATCTCACTTGTGCAACCTCTCACTTTAATGTTAGAGTCAATCAGTGAACAGAATGCGCTATCCATATAATAATACATCCATGCTAGATTGACTAACATAACCTCACAATTACATGCCGAAGTCCAGATGGAAACGATAACTGTTACTAGAGCATATGCGCTGGATAGCCTCATAAAATATTGTGACAGCGATGTCTATTTATTTGATTACGTATAACATAATCAACCTTATCCAACTGTATATTCAATAAAAATAAAGACCTCAATACGATGCTTAGTCTACTTCCTTGTGCCCCTAAGGACTGCACAAACTTTGAAGAAAAATTTTTCCATGTTGTGTTAGACTAGAATACAATTATATAAGACGTTAGGTAGTTGAAGCCACATGATACTCTTTTTTTTTGGTTGTCTATTAGCAAACCCTTGCATATAGTAAAGAACCAAATGTGAGTAGTAATGGAAAAACGTAAATATTTCCTTTCAATGTTTATCTCGTTGCTTACTTGAGCCTAACTGGTTATACTTCCACAGTAAATTAAAAATGTCTCCTCTCCTCTTTCTCTGAAATTGTGTCCATTTTATGTGTATCAGTTTGCTTTTTATGGGTTCTGTCTAATTGAACTTGGAGTTATGAAGCCCTAAATATTTAATTGGATGTCACATCTACAATTGATTTTGTCGATTATCATGCACTATATTTTAAACCAATCTTCTTCAAGAAAAATAATGTAAGATTTGCGATATTACTATAATACTAAAATAACAGTATTATTTGCCCACGTGCTTCGCATATAACTATTGGCCATAATATACTACCCTGCATCTCTTGCTATTTCATAAAAATATTTTCCCCTAAGTTTGTTAAGAGAAATTAAATTTAAATCTCTTTACAAGCAAGTTGAAGCTATACATAAATAAATACTACTACAATTAATGTATACGAATATATAAGAGCGATACAGCTATTTAATTAACTTTTCTTAACCACAGGATTTCGCAAATTAATATATCCGGTAAAATAATATAATCTGACACATATTTCTATATATATAATTCAAGATGTATTATTCAATGATGTCATATTTACCTGTTAGGTTATGATATTAGCTGTTCTTCATAAATATAAAGAAATTTAAAAAACCACACAAAACACGCACTTATCCTAAATTAAGGTGGCACTCATTTTATCTCACATATATATAATGCAGCTTAAAACAAGAAAATAATTAAACACAAACGAAAAAAACTAGAAAATAGCGAAACAGTAAATCCGGATTCAAATCATGCTATATCGGCCATATTGTTTAAACAAATACGAATACAACACGACGTGCATGCGCATAGAAATCTCACGGTCGACTAGAATGCATCAGTTTTTCTTAGGACACCTTACGATACGAAGCCCCTAGAGGAGTGGATGACCTCTTCGCTTGTCGCTTCTTGTAATACATACATAGATGGGGACAATTAGTGTACTTCTAGACAAGTATAGAGCAGAATACGTGTGTACTACTGATTTGATACAATAGAAGTAGCACGAATGAATGTTTTACGACAATCTTGAAATGACATTGTTTTAATAACAATTTGAATAGCTCTGAAACGTATCTAAAACGTAATTGAACCGCACCAGTTTTTATTCGTACGTCTTTGAAATTATCTTACGTAAAAGAATAAACATTGATTTGAGGCGCATTGCCAATAAATTTTATAAACGCAGCTAAATGAAAAAGCCATAAGATATTTCAAAGTATGCTTTCATTACCATTAATTGGTTTTAGAACTAAAGGAATACCGACAACCCGGAAATTTAAATTTCGATCAAGCTATAAAAGCTAAAAAAAGTGTATTGGTCTTGATATACTACCCGATTTCAGAGTATGCTTTTCAAATATTTGGATAATTTTTTAAACTTTGTAATTACCTCAGAAGTTATAGAGATACAAAAACTAAGATAGATACGAGATGTGGTTCCTTTCGGACATCTTTTAAGTTCTCGGTAATTGATGACCATCACTCACCAAAACTCCTTTTAATGTAAGGTAGGTACTGAAGCTAGGAAAGTAAACGCAGAATCAATTGTATAACATAAACAAACAGATGCAGAACCAACAATGAAAGTAGATAACATATTTAAATGATATCGAAGGGGTTAGGTTTATAGGTTTACGGTGACCTTCTGGTGTCGCCTACTTACTTCCACGCCTGAAGAAGCCACTTACATTAGTGGTGAAACGTCGAGTTTAGTAGATTTTGTATTCTTTGTACTTTCATTTTGTTTTTTGTTTACTTTTATTTTATTTATATTTATACTACTAGGTCGAGGTCAAAACCTCGTAGGCCTCATAATATAGATAACATAATAGTATGCGGCAATAATGTCTACAATAAAGAACTAGGTAATATAAAATACACACTCATCGGCTGGAATAGCCTTTAGTATGGCGGTCTTTTGGATGACCAGGATGATATCGAAACGATTTCCTTTCTTCGCCAATTTCAGTTTGGAATATATCCAGAAGTGGCACGGAACCAAATCAGGTGACTGCGGTGGATGATCGATAACAATGATACCTTTGTTGGTTAAAAATTCACGTACCATGATGGCTTTGTGCGATATTGCATTGTCGTGCAACAAAAACCAACTGCCTGGCTCGATATTCCGGTCGAACTCGTCGAATTCTGACCCACAACCGTTGTAAAACTCCAGAATAATATTCTGCGTTCACCGTCTCACCTTCTAGGATGAATTCACTGTGAACTATTACCTTTGAATCGAACAAAACGGTCAGCATAGCCTTGATTTTGCTCTTCTGAAAGCGTAATTTTTTTCTTTTGGCCCTTCTGGTGACTTTCATGCTGCACTGTGACGTTTTATTTTTGACTCGTATTAAAAACACGACGTTTCATCACCAGTTGCAATGCTGAACTCTCCTATTTTTTTTGTCATCTGTCAGAGTATGTGACACGAAGCCCACACAGACCTTCTGTTTACCCAAATTTTTGGTCAAAATTCGATAGACTGCGGTTTTCGGTATCCCAATTCTGACGAAGGTCACATCGAGTTACCATGACCTGCTGGCGGTCTTTACCCATTCTTGCTTCTGATGAGGCCACTTATGTACATTAGTGGCGAAACGTCGAATTTGAGTAAGTTGTGTATGCCACCAGAATAATAATAGTCGATAATAGCCCTCGGAAAATTGAAAGCACTCCTTGCTCGAGTTTGCTATAATTTCCTAACATTTATTGTGAAATCCATTATATCCCGAACATTTGGCTTGAATAATTAAATATTAATTACCGGTATAAGTTTAACATTTTGTAGTTGTTTTCTATTTAATAAGTTTATCTCAATATATGATTTAATGGTCTTTTACTGTCATTCTTTCATAGCTAATTTGATATCTTAACAATTATTTTGAAAAAGCTCACGTTTCATTAAGAAAATATTAAATATCTCAGAAATTATCTATTTTAGATATAGGGAGTGGTTAATAAAAATGAAAGTGCATACAGTGCCCTATCTTTTCTTAATAGGTATAAAATACAGGCTATTCAATTTAAATAAGATGAGAAAATAATGCATTTGCGTTTTGAATCGCCCTGTACACACATTTCTCAATATTGGCAAAATATGACTTTGCTATGAAACTGTAGCAATATAAAAAAGTCATTCCAGTACAAAAAGAATTTCAAGTTGTTTCGTGTGGAATACACAGGACATTGAACACGGTTGGTTGATTTTCAGACAAAATTGACCATAACTTCAGAAATACTCGGTATAACTCAATGAAACCTTATATCGAAGGAATGCGAAAGATATGCTTAATCTAAATTTGAAATAATATGTAGTGTACCTACCCCATTTAAGAAAATGTATGTTTGGTTCACCCTGGCAATATGAAACGCTCTGTATATACGAAAATAATTTTAAAATGTGTAACTTAAGACTAGCTATGATTTTTGTATATAACATTTTATGATATCTTTAATATTAATTGATATATTGAGCTTTGACGCACGAATGCCTCACTCTGAGACAGAGAATGGATCTAAATTGACTTTATAACTTCTAGTAACTTATAGTAATAGATTAATAATTATAGAGAGGTGATAAGTCCGAATTCATCAAGTTTATTTTTAAATCTTTTTATGTATATAGCTTTAAAAATATTTAAATCATGTATACTTGCTGCTTTTTTTAACGAATGTAACATTGCTGACTTTTCAGAGTTCCTATTTCTTAAATGTAATTTGTGTTCTTTAATTTTAATCTTTAGTGATCTCCTTGTTTGGCCCAGCTAGCAACTATTGCAAGATTTACAATTAATTTGATATATTCCAGATCTATCCAATGGCCTCACTTCATCATTTAGAGTCTTATTTAAAAATATTTGTAATGTGTGTGATAAAGAACGCTGCTTGCAGGTTAAATTTTTAGAAAAGGTTGGACACTTGGTACTGCCAAGATGGATGAAAAGTTACTTTTACATAGTTCTTCTTTTTGTTTTATTATGTGGTGTAAGTTTATTATTGATAACCAAGATTTGTTTTGTAACTTATTGCATATTTTATTTTTGTATTCAATCTTGTAACCATTAATTTTTCTTATGTAGTAAATAAACTCTAGTTCTTTATTAAAATCTATATCTGACATTGATATTTGAAATAATCTATGGAACAAGCTATTAAAAGCACTCGTAATTGTAGAATGTGTGAGAATCACTCTGTATATAATTATTGGTGTATCTTAATCGTTGGCTTTCTATGTTGACGGTATATTCTCTACGTCCCTAAGTACATTCATTGCCTGCAATTATAATTTCCTTCGAAATCATTTTCTCACATTCTCTTGTCAACTAATTTACAGAATAGCACATGTTTTTTTAAGATACTCTATATATTTTCGATGGAATTTAGATCCAGAAAATTATCAGCTCATCGCAAAAGGGAATGTTATGCGCTTCGGACAAATTTCGGATAAATTTCACTATAGGTATAACATAGTAATTCTTCTAAGTTTAGCAAATCCTGAAAAAGCAACAGTTCCTGAACTTTTTCCATCTAAACAAACAGATTACTTTTAATCGAAAATTTACGCAGCAATGTAATAAAGGTACTCGAAAATTGCTTGTAATACAGATTGATTCATTAAAGAACTTATCAGTCAATGAAAACGTTTATATACTTTTTGCTGTACAGAATGAACTTCGAACCTTATAAATTGAAATCAACGCCACAATTCGCAGTAATGTTATTACAAGTCGCAAACTATCCGAACACAAAAAAAATAGACACTTAAATTGAAATACTGTTCATTCACATTTTATTAGTTTTATTTATAAGGTGCACCTTGGACATATACATACATATGTAACCGCAACAGTAATGTTGTAATAATAAACTGCATTTGACAATAATGTTAATTGCATTTCCTACGAATAGAGACAATAGAATGCAATAGAACAAAGATCCGCAGGGCCAGATTACTACCTACGGAGTGTAATCGTAGTTTGTCGCTCTTACAATACCATTGCATTATGTAGACGCATATGCGTAAACATAGCATAAATTAAAATATTTAGGAATTTAGGAATTGAATCTTCTGTAGCGTTAAGTGAGTGAAATAGTTCTAATCACAAATACTTTTCGAATTGTCCGTTTTAGTAAAAATTAATAAATGTGTTCGTGTGTGTGCGCGCGCCAAAATGCTGTACACAAATATATATACATATACATATAAACGTATTAGAATACTTATAATACTATACTTAAAATCGCTTATATACCTTCAGCGTTTATGTATGCCCAAGGGCCGTGCATGATCGCATGCACCTTTTACAAAGACAATAAATGTATATATGTAATTATAATTTTTTATAGTTTTGCTGCTTGGATGTTTTTTGACATCATTGAAATTTCCGATAGTTTTCCAAAGAGATCCGATCCAACCCAAACGTGATAACTGCAAAAAATAAGCTTCGAGCGACATTTGACACCTTACATTTTTAGTTTATATTATATTATATATATATTATATTTCTTGGTAGTTTTCATCCTTTTGATTTTCGCAAAACTGTTTGCAAACACTTTAAAAACAATTCAGATTTAGATACGTCAAATCGCTTGAAAATGACACAATCAAAACACCGTTTACATCTTCTTCGTTATAGGAATATGCAGAAGAATTGTAGTATATTCGAGTTGGAAGCTCACAATGGATTCTGTTCAACGATTTGTTTACAAGGTGGGAAAAAACAATCCGTAGCGCAACGGCGATAGATATTAACCACAATAAAATAATAGTTAAAAAATGGCAGAGCTACAGATTGAAGGTTATCATAACAAATATTACGATGAGAGATCTCATGTTCATTTTAACCGGAAGCTATTTTTTTTTGTATAGTTCGTATTATATTTACGAAAAAATACTACGAAAATTTTGAATAAATGTGTATTTAAGGGCACATCATACATACAATCCTAAGAATTTATTACTTATCTTCTACAAAATATCACCTACCAAACCATCAACAATGGGAACAGTTCCAATATGAACACATTTTTTGGCTTTCTGCAGGCATAAAATAATCCAAACGAGATATAAATTAGATTGAGACTGACCTCTTGAGACTCTCATAGACGTCAACCCTGTAATCGGTTGATAGACCCTCACGAGGGTATGTGGTGTCGGCGGAACTTTGCCATTAGAGCACCCACCCGGACAGAATCCGAGTGTCAAAACAAAAAGAGAGAATCTGACGAATACTAGAGGTGTAGAGGTACAACTCGCACTAAAGTATACCTGGTTGCATCGAAACAAAATTTGAGTTTGAACTAGCGTTCATATCATGTAGATCCTATTGTTAAATTGGAAAAAAGCTAGTAGAATCTATCGATTTGTCTGGAGAACTATGTTATTGAAAATGAAACTTAGCGTTAGCTAACTTCATTGCAATAAAGTTAAAATCGATAGATTCTACTATTACATCTGAGAAAATAATTTAAAATTAAGATGCATTTGCATAGGATGCTGACAATTTGTCGCAAGCTCGAATCTTCTGTAGAGATCCTTTTACCGAATCATCAACAGCAAAAACGCGGGCGAAACAAACGTAGCTGTCATCGCGGACAAATCACAGTATGCGACCAAAATATCTGGTCGTTTCCAAGACGGTAGTAGATATACAAAAAACGATTAATACCAAAACAATCCATACCACCTCTATGTAGATTAGAGCAAACATACCATTCCAACCAGTAGTCAACACGAAACAGCTTACCAAACAATCAACAGTAAGACAGAGATCTCCTTAAGTAGCTTAACATTTATCTCAAGACGTGGACCAACATTCAACGCAATACCCAAACCTTCGATATGAACCGACCTACCAAACCATCAACAGTAAAGACAGTTCTAATATGAACGCTTTTTTGGCATTTTCGGGTCATTAATTAGCCCAAACGGGATATAAATTAGATTGAGACTATCCCTTTTGAGATTCTCACGGACGTCAAACCTTTCTAATCGGTTGATAGACCCTCACGAGGGTATGTGGTGTCAGCGAAACTATGCCATTAGAGCACCCACCCAGACAGAATCTGAGTGTCAAAACAAAGAGAGAGAATCTGACGAACAAAAGAGCTCTTGAGGGACAATTCGCACTAACGTACACCTCGTTGCATCAAAGCAAAATTTGAGTTCGAACTAGCGTTCATATTAGGTAGTTCCTACTGTTACACCGCAGCCTTCATCTCCAGTAATAATGCGATTCGAAAATTAACCACCTTCTTCCTTGTATCGACGGAGAAAGGACAACACATCCTATCTTTCCACAACTTCCATTTGTAATTTCACAAGAAATGATTTCCAAAATTTCAGAAAAACTACAAGAATTCAATTGGTCCGACGTAAAATAACGCAACCGTCTCTATAGATGTAACCTCTACCGTTGTCGACGATCAACTGAACCGCTAATCAACATCATGCACGAGGTTGTCGACCTTAGATCGTTAAAATATTATTGTGACGTCAATGTGACGTCAACCGGAAGTTATAAAAATGTCATTAAGTCTGTATTGTTGTTATTCCGTAACTATGTCATTTTATAATGTATCGGGTAATTAAAAGTAAATAGAAAGAATAAATAATGTTCTATTCTAGAGAAAGGAGCGATATACAGGGTGTTTCAATAGTGCGGTGTCGGTCGGTATCTCGATACCTGTTGAAGATAAAAAAACTTTTAAAATGAAAGTGCTTTCATTCTTAAATGGGGCGATAGCTTAAATTGCTTTCGCTTATACAGGATGTTTCATTTATACAGCCTTTAGAATGCAAAAATGCATATGACATAATATAAACTTTCTTTAGCACATTCTACACGTTTATATTCAAAAACATATATGTAAGTAGCTAAATAAGCAACCTGCAACATTTTAGTAACACTTAGGATAAAGTTTGATGGTTCGGTAAAGTAATTAACATAACCACTGACATTCCTGTCATATAAAAAGTTGACAAGAATAGAATGGATACATTTAATTTTAACTTCGACCACCCTCTCCTATCAATAGGCTTTCGTAGTTCAAGTTGTTAGCGTGTATACATATATATGCAATGTTATTGTAAGAGCGACAAACTACGGTTACACTCAGCAGGTAGTAAGCTGGCCCTGTTGCTCTTTGGAATAAAGTATTGAGCGTAAGGTATTTCCCTATGTAGTCGTGTTCGGATATCTTTGAAGGTCACTGTACTTATGTATTGGTATGCACATAGGTACAGTGGCGTGCTTTAGTACCGACTCACCCTCGCGGGTAGTCGGCTATCTATCGTACTCGTCTCTATTGTACATAAGAGTTATATTTATAAAATTTTATGGCACTTTGAGTCAGTATTACAGCACATCACTTAGTATTTTCTGAGTTTTTACCCTCAGAAATTCAAACCCACTACCTATTACTTAATAGATTCTTGACAAAATATCAACATATAAAGGAACCATAACCTTTCGTAAGAAATATTTTATTAGCATGCGAAAAATAAACTTTCGATAGATAATAAGCTTTAACGCCAAGAAACTCCATAAAATAACAATTTCTACAACCATGCTGCGCTACTAATAAAACGAGTGCCATAATGTACATTGTAGTATCAGTCTAAAGAAGACTTCTTTTATAATTATGTAGGTAGTTAGGCTTACACATATAACGTGTTTATCAAATCCAAGCAAGAAGTTAAATAAATCTCAAGCCTAAAATGTACATACTACAGAAGCTGCTAGCTGACAGAGCTGGTCATAAAGCAGGTAACATTAACGGATAAACATTATTCATTTGATTAATAACTAATAATTTTCCCGTCAGGTAATAACCATTATAATAACTTACCACAATTAAATCCTTTGTTCTCCGCCTGAACTTATTAAAGTTTATCATAGCTTTAATCAGAAACCGCAATAATGCCCGCAACATTTCATCAAAATAAAAGATTTTCATTTTTCCTTTTATTACTTTCATAATATCGTCAACACATGGCTTCTTGTTTTAAGATCTGGTATAATAAACCAACGAACAACAAAAAACTTGTCTTTGTCTTACAAATAAAAATATATAATTCTGATTGCAATTTTTGTTCTGAATTTAAATAGGATATCGGTTTTACCCCATTAACAAGGTTTCCGAGAGACATTAATTTATTATTTCAAACACTTTAACACGTTTTACATTCTTAATTACACAAAAATAACGATTTGGTGATATTTTTCCCATGTGATGTATCCCTTTTGATGGTTGAACAACAATTGGCCAACATATTATGATGCCATTTACCTTAATACTAAATGTAAGAAGCTTCAGTTTTAAGTACATGAAACCTGGAGTATTGCACATGGATTCGACAAAATTTTTCATTTAATCCTAGCATGATATGTAACAAAAGACTCATGTTTAGGATTACACAATGTGTCACATTTTTGTATCCAGAAATGAATCATTCGCATTTAGATCATTCTCTTTTGATATAGTGGTTCTTTTTGTCGCTATTATTCCATTCATATAAAAAAAAACAACAGTATTTTGTAACATCACTATACATATCTACACCTATGCAATCGTATCAACGGTACCATTTGAGTTAGTTCATTTGATTCCATCATATTTAAAG
This sequence comes from Holotrichia oblita, assembly GCA_023690525.1. Classification (NCBI taxonomy): domain Eukaryota; kingdom Metazoa; phylum Arthropoda; class Insecta; order Coleoptera; family Scarabaeidae; genus Holotrichia; species Holotrichia oblita. Next base: position 64,730,391 of record CM043018.1, read on the forward strand.
TGCTGTAGAAGCTTTTATTTAATAATGAACGAATGAACAAAATAAAACGTTTTAAAATATATCAAAAAATTAGAATAACCAAAAAACCTGTAGATGATGGAGAAATTCCAAACATGTATTTGGAAACGATTCCACAAAACTATTATTATTATCTAATCGTTTCCAAATACGCGTTTAGAATTTCTACATCACATACAAGTTCTTTTGTTATAATAATTATAAGAAATTCAAATAATGTGCATCAATTTTAATAAAGTATTTGATACTATTTAAAGCCAATAAGACCAAATACTTCTCTTTGTACTGGTGGTTTCATGTGCAGATGACTCATCGGTAGTACTGCGAGCAAAACAATATGAAGAACTGTGAGTGAAACTAGAAAATAGCATAGCAACAATAAATATCTATCATGGGGCACCCAAATACAGAAACTATCTCTATGGTTACACTGTTTCAGTTACGCATTGAAGACCATCTCGCGTAGTGTTAGTGTCGAAACGGCTCTAATTGCTTATTACGCCTATGTTCATGCAAAACTAAAGTACGGAGTGATGTTTTCTGGAAATGCTCCGAAACAAATCAGGTGTTTATAGAGCAGAAATCTTCTGTCAGGGCGGTATTTGGATTGAAAAGGCGAGACTCCTGTAAATTAACTTTTTGAAATAAAAAAAGTACTTACCCTTCCATGTGTATATATAATGGAATGTGCGTTCTTTGTAAAAAAATATTATACAGACTTTTTCAAAAAATTTTCATTGCAACATGAAAAAAATATTAGGGGGTTAGACAATGACTATTTGCTACCACCCAAAACAAAACTAACCAAGATCCAGAAAACAGTTTTGTGCCAGTGTTTGAAGATATACAATGCGCTACCAACTTCTGTTAAAAACTTACCTGACATTCAATTTAAGAAAAAATTAGACAACGGCTTTTGAATGCAACTTCGTATGGAATCAATTTCTTCCTAGAAAGCATATGATGATACCATATTGTTATTATTGTATCTTTTTTCTATGTTTTTTAAACGACTAATTTAAGTTAATTACTTTCAAAGTGTTTTACATGTATTGTTTTATGCATACATATTTTTATTTTAAATGTTTATATATATAACATTAAGTTTAACAATTTTATCAGTTCTGACACTGACAGTAGACTTTAAAATTAACATTAAGTATACATACTTTAACTTTTAACTTGGCGTGTTACCATGCTGCAGCACTATGGTTCTAATAAAACTTACTTACTAGATATTCGATCGAGGTATCAAAATAAATTCATTAATAAAAAGCTACATATATAACTAAGTAGAATTTTGGCATTTTTAACCCAGACACTATCCACATGTTAAATGTACGAAATCAATCAATCTATCAGGTAAATAATATTTCAATAACGGTATATTACAGTCACTGGAGTCGGTAGAAATCTTCCGGTTAAGCGGAGAAAGTGCATATTCATCTGCTCTCTCACTTTTACTGTGCGGAAGTATGCAAGTCCGGATAAAGAATACCAAAGGTGTACGTTTATACCTATACAACCCTTTAGTCTTACGTACATACATTCAGAAGCAGTTTATGTTTCATATTCCATCTCTTCATTTCATGCTTATTACTGATTTTATTATGCAGATAAGTAAGATCCGTTGCAAAAAAATGAAATAATGCAAAGTTGATTATGTATTTGTACAAATTAGCTATCATTAATATACATATGATAAAGATATAACGCAGAAATTTTTGCTAGAGTAAGTTCAAGTAGTACTCCTTCTAACATATGGTCCTATTAGCATATTAAAATACAATGATCTAATTGTCACCCACAATGGTAAGAAAAAGTTATGCAATGCATTTGGTAAAATTATCTGGCTTATTTGTACGTATTTTCTTGTGGAAAATATCTACATAACTGTAGTTTAAACTTTTGAGCATGATTTATATACATATGTATACAGTATGCGCGCGTTCGACCTGCTGATAGATGCATTAGCAATGTGTGGGCGACTGTAACTGGGAAGCGCTATGTTATGCTCTGTCTGGCACTCTCGGTGTATTATCAATTTCTTCGTATCACCTTGATAGCTGAGTCTAATGTGCATGTGCGCAGGCGCAAGTCTGTTGCTATCTCAAATGCATTCTGTCGTGTTTGAGCACTTCGATCTGTTGATAGGATCTTCAATGTGTTAGAGCAGGCATAGGATTATAATATGTTAGATAAAGAGATACAATGAATGCATTCGTCCAAGCAACCAGTACCGATATACGTTTCCTAAGGGACGTCTCTTCGCTGTTGTTTTTCACCTTACACTAAACGTATCAGCAGCTCGTGCGCGCGCGCCCGGTATATCTGAAATATTCAATATCTGTTAGAAAGAAGAAAAATAATGGTAAAGTCATCAAAGACCATTATGAATGTGGTATATACATACATACATATCTATGAATGCATGCTATACAATTAATAGACCATTACTAGCACATTTTGAACACCTATATCCCAATGATGAATATATTTTGTAGCTATATTTTTGAGTACATAATGTTTAAGTAACCCTGTTATATTTCAATCATTCAGCGTATTTGGGATTGTAATCTAACTTTATAATAGATAAACAAAATTCATCTAGAAGAATATAAATGCTTACTCACGATGATTATCAATCAATATAAAAATAAAGAACTAAAACTCTACTGTAGGTACATCTTGAAACAAATACTAACTTTTATTACGTTTCGCAATGATTGTGCATTATCAAAAGTCAAATAATTGCTCAAAATTCTTAGAAATGTAAAATTTTACTTGTTTTCGGGGTCGTAAATGCCATCATATGGGTACTATATCGTATTAATAGTTATCATTTAATAATCTCTATTAATACAATGTTTGTTGTTTAAACATACAATCGAAATACCTCATTAATATTGATTCATTTTGCAGATTTATAATATCGTTACAGTCTCGACAGCTACATCCACCAACAAAAAAAGACAATGGAAAACGGACCGATTAAATCGACAAACAGACAACGACTTTGCAGAGTACTGAGAAAAATATTCCCTTTAACTAAAAATCAAAGATATGAACTATCATACCAAAAACACAACCAAAGTGATATACATAGAAAATATTAATCCTGAAATAGCATTCTGGTGTAATCTAATCGCAAGAAAAATGCTACAACACTTGCTAACAGAAGTCACTGTAAAATAACTTTTACCAAGAAAAAGATTTCCTCTACACTGTTTCTAAAGGTAGCCCATATTTTCAACAAAATATATTTCAAAGACAAAGTCATATATAGAATATTTAAGAAAATTAAACCAGCAACCACCACAAGGAAGCGTTATTGTGCCAGCTCGTTATCCATTGTTTGCCACCATAAATACAAAATGGACAAGTTGCCATTTCTGCTGATTACACAGCTATACCTAACGAACACAAAATCATAGAAGAAATAACTGTAGCACTCTAGCAAGCAACAAATAAACTTTGTGAACTAAAAATGGAAATAAAAACAATTCAGATTACTTTCAGCAACAAGAAAGCACAAGAATGTCTACCAGTAGTACTAACTAACGGTATAACACTATACCCCAACACAGTACACTATGCAGGTATAAAACTCAACTTCAAAAGGGACAGAAAATATGGAGCCAGACGTTAAATAGAGAAATGTGTACTAGTTGATAATCAAAAAAATTTTGAAAAATAAGTTATCAATTATATACAGGAGTCCACCTAGTGCACGGTAGTCCAATATCTTAGTTGATAAGGGAGATAATTAAATCTTTTTTTTATTTCATGTATAGTTTGCTCAAGATTTGCAAGCCTAAAATAATATCGATTATACAGAGTGTCTCATTTCCTCCATATGGAAAGCAATTTTATTTTTCTCAGTGCAAACCTATATTTTTTATCATTTGTTTTGAATCTAGATGAAAAACAAACAATTTTTTGGTTATGCTAATTAACAGAAAAATTTTGATTAAATGTTAATTTTCCATCTAGAGAAAATGGAACATTCTGTACAATCCACGTTATTTTAAATTTGGAGATCTAGAGAAAACTAGACACATGAAATAAAAACAGATATTGAGCAGTGAAATACGTATATCAGAGCAGTGAAATACAGTATAACAGGTACCGGGAAACCGATACCAGTTACCACTGGACAATGGGAAAATACTTCGCTCAACCATACTGACTGGGACTCTATTGAGAGGAACTCTATCCATGACAGGTTTTTGTGGAAATTTGAAGGAAAAATCTGTTTGAAGATGGGAACTAATGCTTTTGTGTTTTTCGCAAAAAAAAATCCTTAAGATTTTAACAACTACTTCTTCTTCGATTTTTTTTGGTTGGGTTGTTTGGAGAACGCCCGTTAGGAGAAAACTAAAGATCATTATCTATTATGAAAATTTTCTCTGTTTACAATACGTCTTTTATTGCTTTGTACGACTTCCGAAAAATTGAAATTGCTCCTCCGCTTGCTGGGAGAGGCCGCAAGTGAAATTTCGGAAGTGTTTTGAGAAGACATGGGACCGACATTTATTTTCGGAAAAATATTGCTGTTGTTTGGTCGCAGCATGCGATTATTGTTGTTGTTACCCAGGCGCAGCTTGAATGCTTCAAAAAAGGAGTAACTATAAGACACCATACATATTCTTTAATCTTTTTTTGTTTTAAGAACTGCGGATATACCATCCACTGGGTTCCTACTACCCTTGCAGTGTTAAGGTGCGGACCCCCACACAATATGCATACCTGCTCCCTAGATTCATTACATTCCGAGAGATTGTGGTTGTTTGAGCAAGCGACATGACCATATCCTGAGAAATTAAAACATTGTATTGCTGGAGAGATATATATCTCAGGAAGTCGAACGTTGTAACATAGTGTAATATAATTTGGAATCGACTTACCTCTGTAGAAATAATTGAGACAGTATTTACAAAACTTGTCCCTCTTTCTCTTTCCTCAATCTTTCTCTTTCTGATTCTTTATACCTGTATCACACCTACATTGGAGTTTGTATATGTTATTGCTGTATGAATTCTTCCGAGAGATTTGGGTTGACTTCACGGATTAGGCCGCTACATGATACTACCATGTGCCTTGAAACAAACACCGTATAGGAGTTTTCCCTCAAAAATTGTTACTGTTATTGTACTATATAACGATTGTTATTTAGCACATTTGCGAGATCTGTTGTATTTTTCTTTAAGGATACAGTGGATAATTCACTTTATACTCTTCTTTCGATGAATCCATAAAATTGTAAAATGATTTGTTTGTTTATATCTTTAATTTTCAGAACTATGGTTAACCATAAATTACGTGTTCAAATAAATTCCGTTAATAATAAGTTGACTTATTTATAGGTATTTTCTTCAACTATAAACACCCTAAAAGTTAACAACGCCTTCTTGTAGCTGTTACATGATCGTGAGTCAAAACATAACTCTTCATAGGTATAGAATATATTAATTTCTACACTATGCTCTACTTCTTAATATTATACCTTCCATTATTCTTGGTTCAATATCTTAAAGTTTTCCTCAATTTTCTTTTTGATAGTTATTATCTTTAAACATAAATAATCTAATTCACATTTTCTTTTCTGTTAAATTTTTAGCTTCTTAATTAGTTATTTAGTTAATACTTCTACTTATATTTGTTTCATTTTGAAATACTTTTGTCTATTAAAGTATGTCTAAAAATAATATTATTTAAAATTTAAATGAAAACAAAAAGTACAAGCACAATAAGTTTAAAAACATTACAAAAGGAAATAGTAAAATAGATATATAGAAAATACGAATAAAAACAAGATATATGAAAACCAAATATAATATGTCATCAAATCATAGATACTTATATGTATAAATGTAATAATTCTGCAATAAATGCAAATGATTAATTTTTTATCTCCTTTTTTATAACACTCCCTTCCACTAATATGTTTCGAACACATTATTAACGGAAAATATACTTTGAAATGGTCATCGTTTTTAATCACAAATTGTATAACAATTTAAATAATGAACTTCATCCTAGAACAAATCACTTATTATTGCTATTTCACATAGAAACAGCAGGTGCTGATTCATTATTATTGCCAGGTATACATTAACATATAGTTAATAACAAGCAATTTTTTAACTAAAGGATTGCGACTGCATAGTTTAACCTTCACTTTTGCTGATTTTAAAGTGTGAACTATCATTACGCGGACAAATTTTTCTACTTGCATCTTAAGTCATGACAGTACAGATTCAATATCTATCTGTGTAATATGGTAATAACCTATCAAAGTTTAATTATTACATTTTATTAAAAAATATATTTATGTCAAACGCACCGCCTCTCTTGGATTTCTTAGAATATAGAATTGGGAAAATACAACGTTTATAAGCATAATATGTACTTACTTGCAGATTTTAGTTTTAATATAGGTTGAATGTGTATTTTGGTCATTTCCTTTATATACCTAGATGATTAACGCTTGTCAGCTCTACTATTCAACTATGTACTATTACTTGTTTACTATCGTTGCGTTTGTTAACGAATGATCATTTTGCTTGTTTGTGTATACTGTCTTGCACATTACTTCCAATCTTCTTCTGGAATACATGCATTGATAGAGATTCAAATAGCCTTCAACCTACATTAATAAATTCATGGCTTTCGCAGATTAATACACACTATAATGTTATCTAAAATTTGTTTTTTTCTTCGAAAGCCCAATTTTCCATCATTTTCAGAATCTTCAGCAAGTAAATGTCTAGGTTTCTTGGCCTAGGTAACTTTGGTACTACATTCGACATTTTTATTGAGCATTTAATAAGTACATTCGTCCAAGTAGTAACAATCCGCTTAGTACTTATATTTCCGTCTTTAATTTAGTGTTTTTATCAAAATCAGTATGAAGAAGTGAAAATAAATATATGCTAAGAAATATAGAAAAAGTATAAATCAAAATACTATAGAAGACAAGATTCCACTTCAGTCCATGTTATCACTTTGTTGCAATTAATTTTGTTTCAAATACGTTTGTATTTTGTCCTTCTATTCGCGTCATAACATGTCGTATTCTATTTTTCCATTTTGTTTTTATTATCAGTTCGAGCATTCTGACCATGTGGTTGTATCAACATATTTTAGTTTTAATCTCTCTCTTATATCCGAAATTTTATTTTGTCAGACAGGGTCAATCCTGCCATTCATCTTATAGTCTTTATTTCTCTTATATTCCCACTTTTTGCTCCTTATTCAATGTTCATAGTTCCGAACCATATCTCAGTGCTGATTTCAATAAAGCGTTATTATACTTATGCTTTTATATCTATTTTTAATTCTTTTTTATTCATGTCTGTCCCTTAAGTTGTAAGTACTATAAGTATATGTTTGTTTTAATTATAGTATTAGTTACATGTAGTTATTTATATATACTATAGTTGTTTTATTTTCTTGTCTATATGCCAATAAATACATATTATTATTATTATTTAACTCAGCTTCTAACTTATGCTATTATTGTCTCCAAATATTTATATTATTTCACTCGTTCTATTTTATTTTTGTTATAGATATTACTGGTTTTCCCCTACATAATTATGTTGGTGCTTTTCTTGATTATTTCAAATTTGTTTCTTTGCGAGGTTTTCCTTGAAACTTGGAGTGTTATTTTCTTGCAACTTCTATTACTTTCATTTATTATTTTGTTTATTATTATTATAAAAGGACTTAATCTTCCTTTTTGTGTGTATGTGATTACACCTATTTTTCAAATATTTCTCGTCGAAATTGTTGACTATTTTGTTATTGTCTAAACTTGTGTATCTTTGATCTGGAAGATTTTCTAATACCTACCGTTTTACTGTATCTGCTAATACGCTTATGCAAATTTTCCTGAAATCCTTAGTAATTAAATACTTCTGGTTTTCACATTCTTTATCTTTTTTTATGTGTGGTGGATGCTTAGTTACGACTCCGTAAGCTGTATCGTTTGTATGGCGTAACTCTGTAACTCTCGCGGTGTAGTTTTTGTATGTGTAAATTGTGTTCAAATCCAACAGCGAATGGTAGATCGATCCGGATTTCAACTTCCCGAGAAAAATGTCACCGTCTCTCCGGAGAATTGAAACTCTGCTCCTATTGTTCCGCCACAACCATAGTCAGCCGCCTAACCACTGCGGCTATCGACCCGTTAACGATATATATACGTCGTTTCTTCAAGATTAAAAATCTTTTTTGCGCATATCCAATTTCATGGCACTTCTTAATATATCCCTGTTGTTCTTTTTCGTTTCTGTCGCATCTTTCTTTAGTCTCAGGTGTTGTATTTGTTGTTACTCTATTCCAAGAAATACGTTGCTCTCTCACGACACTCGATTTAACGAGCCATATTAACTGCAAATTGAAACTGTAATCGAATTAATATAGCACTTATAGCACTTAGTTCTGTTTATACAATGAATACTAATATAAAAGAAATCTTCCTAACAAAATTGACTGGTTGTGATGATCGTATGACCACTAGGTACCGTTTTAGAGGTAAAGTTTACATATGTAAACACTAAACGGTGTCTATGGTATACGAGTGCGTCGAATATTCCATTCTTAAATATTAAAATATCAGTTTAATAGATATACTATTTGCGTAGAAAAATCAAAATTATTCGTACTAAGACACGTTACGTTCGAAGAAATTACGTCTACGAGAAATATAATTAGCTTTATAAATTATGTCTTTAGAAGTCAAATATTTATCACCAAAACATTTCGTACCAGTTGTAGATTTTCTGTTCTCTTAAACATTATTCTAATACAGAATTTAATTGTTGGTTGTCTGAACTCACATTGCCAACATCTCTGCTGTCGTAGTTAATCTATTAGAATTTTGTAAGAACACAATGGACAGTTGTATTTAACTATAGCAGAAGGATATTTATCTGACAATTCTTTGTCTGACTGCTAGATTCTATACTCACCACTTCATTTTTGTTAGCTATCCTAAACAAACACTCCAGGGGAAGGATAAGAATTCAGAATTTGCTACTACCAAGCAAATGATAAATTATAGTTACTGCAACCAATGCAAAATAGAACTATATTTGTTATGAGGACTTCCAGGTTATTACCGCGTCATAGTAAATTAAATATATACAAAACAAAAGCAATAATAAAGTCAGAAAGTTTTTATCTCTAGCGTGGTTTAGACGTCAAATTACCGTAACTTCTTGACTGAAGAAACCAGTTACATTAGTGGCGAAACGTCGAGGTTGAGTATATTTTTGTACATATTTTGTAGTTTAAATTTTATTTTTAGTTTTGTTTTTGTTTTGTATATATTTACTTTACTATGACGCGGTCTAAACACGAAAGCCCACATAACCGAAACTTAGACTGTGGAAGCCTTCGATATCATTAAGAACTATATTTGTTTGGTAAGACAACTAATAAAAACATTAATTAAAATTACAGAGGGATAACAACTAAAATAGTTATTAACGATACTGGAAAAACAACGATACGCATTGTAAGTTGCGTTTTCTTTCTAATTTTTTTTAGTTTAATAATTGACACTTGCTGTGTCATCTTACAAAGTTCTAAATATAATACAGCAAACAACTTTGCGGATTTTCCACTGTTATTTTCCGATCTAAATCCATAATATATATAATTGTTATCGATTCTTTTATGCGATAGATTATATAAGGCACAGTATTATCGAAAAAATAACTACCGGAATAATTAGCGAAAAAAATCAATTTGGCACAAATTCGATAATAATTGATGTCCACGTATAATAACAGTACACGAGTGCATACTGTAAAAACATAGCTCTCGTTGAAAATTTATCCCACCTCTTCGTCTAATCGTGCTTCTCAAATAGCAACGTTCTAATACCAAATTTACGGTGAGAGTGAGACAAAACTAAATTGTAATTGACGGTTAATCATACCATAATTAACAATAGCCGCATACGTCCTCTGCTGAAAAAGTAGATTACCGTAAACAAACAAATAGCGAATTTCGTAAATCTGGTAACCTTTTAATGTATCTCTTACGCAATTGATTGAACGATGATATTCAAAAAAATTTTTAACGAAGCGGTAAGTTGATCTCCCTGCATGGTTTTTTCAAATCTTCCTCTTTGTTCACGTGGATCTATATAAACAAAATCGCATGAGACGACGCTGCAGATGTACTTAGAAGCTCCAGCTAGAAGAAACACTTCAGAAAATCAATATGAAATCGTTAGTTGTTGTGTTTGTGCTTCTAGGACTGTACTCACCAGTGATTCTTGGAGTAAGTAATGTTTTAATTAGTTATATTAACAGTAAATTAAATGTTATTACCACGTATAGGAAACTTTAAAAGAACATGGACAGAAGGTTATGGAGAAAATTATAGATTATGCGACAAGTTGTGCTGACAGTCTTGGGGTATCTCCAGGTAATTTTCAATTTGAATATTGATTGATAATTAGAACTTAAGCCAATAATAATTATTATTAACGTTTGGTATATTCACATCTTTCACGTACTACACATCTTCAAATATTTTAAGTAATAAATCTCCAAACTTTATTTTAAAGTTTTAAAATCCTCTTTTACTGTGGGTAACTTTTCAGGATTATCTAAATTAATTGAAATAAAACTAAACTGCTGCAATTTAAATTATAGCCACCTGATATTAAAGTAATAGTAAAAAAACCAAACACAATACAATTTATCGGATAGTCTTCTTTATTACTCAGATTTTATTTTCGTTTATTGATGTAATCGTTTACATTAACCTCTTGAATATTACCACCAACTGACAGTCTAGTGGAAGTACAGTTTCCAACAACATTAGTTTATTCTAATATGCCTTCACCTATTGCTGCTTTAACATATTCAGGTATCATCGCTTAACTTAATTAATCTACACAACTAAACAGCAACGTGTTCAAAGTTAGGTGCTCATCATTGCTAAATTCCTTATTATTGGATCTATGAAGTTTATGGAATTAGCGAGTTGGTGATATTTTTTATTCTAACTGAGGTGGTGAAAACAGAAACAGTTGAATGTTTCCAAATATTCACAAAAACAATTTTTTTATATTTTTAGATATTCTTGACAAAATTAATACTATTACGGTGTTATTATTACAGTACTACTGTAAACCAAAAAATAAGCAACGAAAAAGCGCTTGAACCTGCTGTTAATTACCAAATAATGTGCAAGTAGACAATCACCAAGTACGAGTATTGTGCTCTATGTTTTGTGATTATATGTTCATGATTAGTAAATTATTACTTTGAAACTGTCATTTGCTCATATCAAAAAGTATGATACGCTGGACGTACACTTAATTTGTATATAAAGTTCAGTAGAAGCACTAACTGAAATGCTTAGTTCCGTTTCCTTGTTCAAAATGAAAGTGTTTGTTTTTGTACTTCTCTTAAGTTAAATAATTTTCTATATAAACGCAAAAAGTATTGCTTAATTGATAATAGCACAATATCAAATTTTTCGAGATGAGTAAATAGAATTTTCAGAGCAATTATTTACTAATGACTATTACTACTATATGAATATCTAAAAAACGTGAGTTTGTTTGTCTGTTTTCATAATACCAATCAAAATAAAAAATATCACCAGTGCGGATGCTATTAACAATTCAAGTCTGTAATAAAAATTACAATGCTGGGAAAGACTACATTACGATTAATTAATGCAGCAACAACTGGTTTTTGCGGTCATTAGGTGTGTTAACAATACACATGATGTGTACAGAGTCTTTCAAATTCGCGACGCACTTTGGGGATTTCGATTATCAGAAACACGACACCAAACTTTAAATTTGGCATAGTTGCTAAATTTAGGTGACCAACTAAGAATGGCGCTCCGCCATATGTCGGGAACAGTTTATAGTACAGCTTCGGAAAAAAAAATCCCTGACTAAAGTGGCCCCGAGAAACATTTGGAAATTATTTTGGGTGTAGCGTGACCGCTAGATGGCGTAACTGTACACCAAAAATTTTAATTCTTATTTTATACAAAATTTACCAACTTAAGATCGATCACAAACATCAAAATCGGGATCTTCTAAAAATTCTGCGTATTTGACATTAGAGAAATTTTTGTATTTTATCAAATAAGGGGAGGGTAGAAGAGGAAACTTTGTTTTGAAGGAACGCTTGAAACTCCTTGTCTGTTGAACCAAATTTTGCAAACTTAGTCTCGTTGGAAACAGCATTACTCCTCCAACCTAATGCTTACAAATTCAAACCAATCTAACAAGTAACGTGTATGCTAGAGGGCGCTGTTTAACTTTTTTCAGAAATTTTGTTTTTTATCGAAAACATACATTTTTGACTGCAGATTAAAAAAGTAAGCTAAATTACTAACTAATCAGCAAACACCGGGTCCATATTTGGTTATTCAAACTGTTTAATATTATTTTGTCCTTCACCGCAAGAGAGCGTTAAGGAAATTTAAATAGGTAAATTTTGTGATTTTTGAAAAGAACAGTGCATGGAAGATTATATTTATGATTGAACTAAACAATAGAGCAAAACCACAAAAAAGCAAACAGCATAATAAAGTCAATATGTATCACTGGCGGGATAAATCTTCAAATTATCGCCCATAATTTTCTGTGCACACGTTTACTCTATAGCAAGTGGATAGAACTACAGTCTTCTTTTCTGCCTTAGAACTATTTTGAACGGTATTTTTCTATTCTCACAACCAAGTTATTATGAGCAGTGGGTCACTTTGTAAAAATAAGATATTTTATTCGCCCACATAATTAAAAATCTAAACAAGTCAAATTTTGGGTCCTTTGTGGCCAAGGAAATAGACTGGCGTGTTTTATGCACCTATAAAGGTCCAGAAAACTGCGAGCATTTACGGAGAAATGCACGGTACACTATTAAACAATTTGAATCACTAGCAGTAGGCTTACAAAAATCCATAATAGTGTATCTTCATGGCCACCAAACATTCCACGCACTATTCCTTTCAAAAATCACAAAATTTACGTATTTAAATTTCGCTCTGTAGTGGTGATGGACAAAATAATGTTCAACAGTTTGAATCACTAAATGTAGACGAAGGAAAATCGTTTCTAATAAGACCAAATTTACTAAATCTCGTTCAGTAGAAGCAGAATAATTTAAATTTATAGATGAAATTATTACCATTCACACATTTCTCAAGAATCTTCGGATAGGTAAAAGATAGCGATACCTGGTTTTCGCTGATTTGTTGGTAATTTAGCCTACATTTTTAATGTGTAGTCAAAAATGTATGTTTCCATTCATCCAAAATTTCTGAAATAAATTGAATTTGTAAGCATTAGATTGGAGGAGTAATGCTGTTTCCAACGAGACTAAGTTTGCTAAATTCAAGTCAACAGACCCGGAGTATGACCGACCGCCATTTTCTGTTGGCCACTTGGTACACTATTACAGATTTGCAGACTGGAAATTGTAATTACCTACATTTTTCAGGCGCTATACAAAAATTTAAAAAATCACCACAGAAACCAATTAAAAGAACAATTTGACATCTACAAAATTGTGTCAATAATAGTTTCGAAACGAAAATAATAATAATAATAATATTATATTGAAATATTAAAATTTTTATTTAAAATATCAAACATACTAACATATGTATACTGATAGTGATACATACATTTTTAAATAGCGACTTTGTTAGCATAACATACGAAAATATTTGAAAGTACTGATAATTTGATAATAATCTTTTGCACAATGTTATGTGATTTCCCTTTGTTTGTACTAATTTAGAAACATCTACAATAATAGTTCACAAAATTAGAATAAATTTTTAGAACACATTTTAAACCGTTTTGATAATTATATAATGAAATAATGTGTATACTAACCATCATTATACTTTTTGCTATAACATTTCTGTTAGTTTTTCATATGTTTGAAATTTATATTTTTTATTTATCATGTTTTTAGAAGACATAAAACTACTTATGGAGAAAAAATTACCGGAAAGTAAAGAAGGCCAATGCATTCCATCTTGTGTAAATAAGAAATTCGGACTAGTAAGTTTTTATTAAGTAGTACCTACTCATGTACAGTCTGTTCCAAAATTAATGTCGCTCCCAAGGCTAAACAAACCCATAAAAATAATGTTTTCCATAATCCAATACGATTTATCATTAGTGAATACTAACCTTGTAAATGCGGTGCAAACCAAATATCGATTAAACTTCATACATCTAATTTGCATTAGCAGTTATAACGTGTTTTTCGGAACAGGGGTGACATTAATTTTGGAACAGACTGTACATACCTATTACAATTTTTATGCAATAATATGCAAGTTCTGTACTATAAACATCTATACATTATAGCAAAAAGCAGACGGTACAATTGATAAAGAATACAGAAATAGTGATATGGAAGAAGTAAAGGCAATCGATGAAGAGGTTTATAATAAAATGAATTCCATATGGGATAAATGCGTTCTTAATGGTAATAATACAAACTATGCAATAAATTCTCCTGGAAAACGTTTACAAAATATTTTGTTTTCTAGGTGCTGAGGGTAGCGATGAATGTGATACTGGTATTAAACTCGTAAGTTGCATGAAAGAAGAAAGTGAGAAAGTTGGTTTGAATAAAGAGGCTATGGGTTTTTAGTGTAAATTTTGTTATATATGTTTAATAAATAAGTTGTAAAGATGTGTTAAAATATTAAATATATTGTTGCATAGGTAAGCCAGCCATTTTTTTTCTACAATTCAAATACCTACACTAATCGCGACTAAAATTTAAGCAATATTTCCATTTTGTATTTTTTCCACTCATCGACCAAGCATAATGAAAATCTATTCATAAAAAAACTGTAAATACAAGCAACAACTACATACTATAAAATATATGTGAATATATCAGTAATTATATTTAATAATAAACCGTTTAATATGAAAGTATGTAAAAAGAATGCCGTGATTCGTAATATAACCCAGGAGCTAATTTTATTAATACTGCAATATAAGATAATAAAATACGTACTTTGATGTGAATATTTTTGAAAATATTTCATTTTATTGGGTAAATTTTGAAGACATTTTACATATCGGGTCTGCAACGAAGACTATATAAGTAATTTCTCAAGTAATATTTTTGTTTTTAAAATTACTACTTTTAATTTAATATTATTTTAAAGAGCAAACTTTCTATATATTTTTAAAACAAACATTGGTTGTAGTATGGATATAGAGAGAGTTCTGTCCACATATAGTTTACTAAATAAATAGGTAATGCGATTTTTTTATCGGGGAATGTTGATTTTGTAAATAAAGGCTTTGCTTTAAAGTGAATTTAATTACTCTAAAGAAGTTCATCAAAGCAGTACTCTCTTTTAGAGAAATTAAATTTGCTTCAAAGTAGGTATAGCCTTTACTTAGTAAATCGAAATTCCTCGCTGAAAAATTCGCATTTAATTTGCCAAAGATGGTACCTTCACTAAAACAGGGTAAAATCGCGGTCAAAAGAGTTGTCCAATCATTTTGACATTTAACAAAATTTACACATCATGAATCAATGTTTAAGTTTTGGAAGTTATGATGTAAATCTCTGTATATTATCTATCAATGTGACAGCGATGATTAACAACCTACATTACAGATCAAGAATGATTTTACAATGAAACGAGTGAAGACAGTTCTTTTGACCGCGACTTTACAACGATATGAGTATTATTGACTCCTTATGAATACCGTACTGCTATAACAAATATTGATATGTTATCTCTAACCAAGTTCTTTACAGGTTTAAAAAATTCTTCGTAGCAGCAAATAGTGCACAGACCTCTCTCAAAGGAGCTGAATTTAACAGTAATATATACAGTAGGCCTATTTAGTCCGTGGACACGGCAGGTAGGTGACCGTTGCCGAACGTATTGCTGTCCTTCTCCAACCTCCTCGCCAATATTCTATCAAATCGCGTCGTTTACATCCCTGAAATGCAATATGGTACTTCGTTTCGTTCTAGTATGGTTCTAGTATGTTTTGATTCGGTGACAACAGAAGACGTTACGTTGCCGGTCTTGAATACTCTTTTATATAATTCTTTTGTATATCTGTATTTTTCTGTAGGAATAAATAGCGCATATAAAGATATAAATTTATAGGAATACAAGATTTATAAAATTTATATCAAAATACAGAAACAGGATGATGTTTCGAGAAATATAATTGCTTAATATATACATATACATATATATACATACATATATATATTATGAACATATATGTATATTGTAGTAACGTTGTGCTAAAAATTCAAGCAGTTCCCTAATATGAAAATGCACAACCATTATTAGTGAGCAAGTATTGAATAAGTATGAAATATTCGGTATAACTCAATGAAACCTTATATCAGAGGAATTAGGAAGATACGCTTAATCTAAATTTGAAATAATATCTAGTATGTTCCATTTAATAAAATGTATGGTTGGTACACCCTGGCAATAAGAAACACCCGGTATATATGGAAATAATTTTAAAATATGTAGCTTAAAACTGTCTATGATTTTTGCACAAAAAATTTCTTGATATCTGCAATATTAATGGATATATTGAGCTTTGACACACTAATGCCTCACCCTGTATATATGTACTTATAGTTGCCAATAAGTTATCTCAATGACTCGGATTTTCCAGATATAAAACTAGTGCACACTGATTCCATTTCTGTCCTTCTTACGAAACAAATTATAAGTATAAACATATTTCATGTAAAATAGACCGTAGATAGTTTATTGCCTCATTTCCTATACATATGCATTTAATTTAGGAACGTTATGTTAATTAGTGATATGTATCACAGAAAAACTTAAACAATAGTCTTCACCTTGGTTACAAATTCTAGCTCTTAGAATAGCGAATACTACGTAAGAGAAAGATAGTCAAGAGTTAATCAACGCTATAAAAAAAAATAAAGAAGAGTAAAACCTTTGGTAAAAAAAAGACGTTTTTGATTGTATTAAGTAATGAATTAAAGAAATAATTTATTTATATTTTCTATGATGTTTTTCATGTTTACCTTTTACGTCTATCCAATTATTATTTGATATACTCTTTTGCATGTACTAGCACAGGCAGAAATCTTAAATGGAGACCTTAAAGTAAACTTTAATAAAGAAGACGGATGAAGGACACTCCTAAATTTTTGAAATAACTTTTCGTTGTCCCTTATTAAGCATGATGATAACATAATTGCAAAATTCCTCTTGTTTTTCAAGCTTTTGCTACCTGCCGTAAACCAGAATAGATAATTTTATGGTATATATAGACGAATCAAGTTATACAAGATGTCAATCTTTCCAAGAAATATTCTCAGCTAAACCAATAGGTCACAATACGATAAGCTGAAATATACACATCATAAACACTGTCTGATTATTGTTGGATAGGAATTTTGTCGCCAGTAGAGTTTTCACAATGATTTGATGTAGTACAAAATCTGATAATGAAAAACACAATTAAATTAGATCTAGAACAATTAAACTCTATCTATAATAGTTATATACAAGTGTAGAATTGGTCAAATTTTCGCGTTATATATGTACATTAGTTTATAGATACTTATGAATGAATGATCTGAACATTATATAGCTGACACGAATTTCTTAACGGATCACCAGACAAAAAATCGCAATCCACTTACTTTAATTAAGAAAACGAAAGTGGCAGACCCTACCACTTGCAACAACACTGTAATCTGAAAATAGTTAGTCCACACTATACTATGCATATACTAACTGCTGTCGTCTGTTAAAAGCACAAACTTGAACGGCAATCACTACATTAATTTTATATTTTTTCAATATGTTTAACATCTGCGGTTAGTGAGTTTAAAAAAAATAGATAATGCGTGCATTTTCTGACATGTATGTTGACTATATGATTGCATATTTAGAAAATTATATATGAATTTGCACGGATATACGTGGCATAATACATTAAGTGCACATTACTATTATTATTTAGACATAGACATGCTTAAACTTCAAGTTGATATGTTAATCATACTGTAACAGATAATGCTCGTATTATTTTAGGAGGCTAATTAATCTTTACACAATATATAAAGATGTTTTACTTCATAATACGTGTAACCAAATAAAGTTACACGATTTTGGAAGAACCATGTTCTGTAAACTATTTATACTAAGCCTGTGTTTGCTCACTGTGGTATGTGTAACAAAGGTATGTTGAAGCAATTGGTGTTTGTAATAAAATTGTAAACCATTGAAAATTGAATATTTGTAGCTTCAGCGAATGATAAAAGATGCTATTGCTCACCTTGGAACTGAATGCTTATCAGAAACTTCTGATGCTACCATGTGTAAGCTCACTATTAGCTGTCTTATTTTATAAACTTTACTTTCTTGTGCCTAACAAAGAATGGTTGGCAATGTACAATGTTATTTTTTTAGCGGACGTACAAGACTTGGTAGATCATGTAAGACCAACGACGCGTAAAGCACTGTGTTTAATAACATGTATACACACAAAAGCTGGAATGGTGAGTGAATCTAAAACATAAGCAGGATCTATGTGAAAATTTTGTATTTTGCTTAATATAACAAAATATTTAATTTAAATTTTAGCAAGATGAACATGGGAAATTAAAAGAAGAAGGTGGTTTAAATTTCGTGGAACCACTTAAGCAAGAAGATATGGACTATTACGAAATATCAAAAGAACATTTTATAAATTGTATAAATACCGGTACGCATGGCTAACTGATTTCTATTATTAACTAGTTTTATTCTTTAATTTGAAAGTGAGTTTAATTATTACCGTATTTAATTTTTAGTTCCCGATGATGCTGAAGCATGTATTGTTGGTGGTCGATTTAACGATTGTATTATAATTGGAGGAAAAACAAAAGGTATATTAGATTAAAAACTTTTGCTTCAATCTACCGTAATTTTAGATTAATTGTATGATGTATGGTGGAAAGTGGTACAAAAATGTAAAATACTTTTAAAAAGTAATTTTGTTTATATTGGAGCATTAACATGTACTTATAGGTTTTATTAACTACAACGATTATCCATAAAATACATATTTTTGAATCAAACGCAATTATTTTTAGTATTTAGTTTCAGTTTTAATAAAAAGTTGAATATATACTGAAAACTAAAAAAAGTATGCTATATTAAATAGAAATTACGACAAACGAGATTTGATAAAATAAAAAAAATAGTTATTTAAATAGTTTGTAAATGTATAATATATTATATACCTACGTATGTGACAAACAACTTTCTCACTGAATAGATTAATCACATTATATTATACATACTTATAATACAAAATAGCACAGCAAAACGTCGGAAAAGATTTAGTTGAACATAACAATTTGTTGCGCATGATTCCTAAAAGCCAAATCTCTGTATTTTTATAAAAATAGAAAAGCCGCGAATAGTACCTATATGGCATGAACAAGTTCTTATATCGAAAAGATAAACCTGCTTCGCAAATTGCAACCAAGTTGAACAATGTTTTTCATAAACTATTCCATTTCCATCATTTGCCATTCTGGAAAGACAAACACTTTATTTTAAACATGCTCATATCTAGCTCGCAAAAACGTACTTACAGCTATTCCCAATAATACAGAAAATATTTAGATAATTACATTAATGTGATAATCAAAACATCTATGTGTTGGACGTCGTGCTTATCCATATTTGGCAAAAAGTTAAGTAATCATTTCCAAACCCTGTTTCGAGTTATCTAATTAAAATGTATCGAATTTTATGTATAAATTCATAACAGTCGTCAAAACTTATGACACTATACGTCTAAACCAAAAAAACGCAGACATGAGACGGATACTAACAGGAAATGAACATACCTACTGCAAAAAAACCGAAAACGGTTTCCTCTATCAGAAAAGCCGTGGTGACTTTACTTGGAGTTGTTATCTAATTTTGTTAATTGATTAAATAAACTAAAATAACAGTAGAAATAGTACATTTTTCGTGTCCTATCCTACCTCGTAATACGTATTTAGATTTAATAAAGTTCGCAGATTTTTTTTCTTAATAACCAAAATTTAATTACACCTTAATTACAATAATAATAAAAATACCTACACAAATACCAATGACAAAATAAATGGATTAACATTATTAGACCACTTATACTCACTTACATTTCGTATTTATAGCACGCACTTTACCTTAATAAACTGCAGACTCTGCCTACAACAGGACGCTAATCCCTTATACGTGATAATATGTTTAGAGTAGTCTGATCAGGACCGTTCTAGATACGGGGACGGAAGATTACACGCTTATTTGAAAGTTTGTCAAATGTTTAGTCATCGGATATTCTTCCACACCATC
Source organism: Holotrichia oblita (assembly GCA_023690525.1). NCBI lineage: Eukaryota > Metazoa > Arthropoda > Insecta > Coleoptera > Scarabaeidae > Holotrichia > Holotrichia oblita. The sequence goes on from CM043018.1 coordinate 64,750,803, forward strand.
AAGTGCACGTTTTAAAAATATTTTGTTTTATACAGCGTGTTCCAGATGGAAATGCCAGACTAAAGTTGCATTTTTTTAAATGGAACACCCTATATATTAATAGAGAAAATGATCCGCGCTTGAAAGCTGGTTACAACGATATAATGTTGTATAGGCCTAAAGTTGATAGTTTCTGTGTAAACAATGATTTTACTTGATAAATTGATACATTTCAGTAGGCTATTGCTATTGCTATTTGTAGCAAAAATATTTTCAGACTTTTCAAGCAGAGGCTTGCTAAGCACGCTACTAAGTAAACGACATTTTTGACTCAACTAAGTGGTTGAATTAATTCTATTTTGCTATTCCAGAAAACATACCTGGATAGTATGGATGGATCATCATATTTTCATAATTTGCGTAATGTTGCATATGGGCATATGTTGCAAAGTTAAAATCTGTTCATGTCACTGTGAATTATAAGCAATAGCTTATCTATTAATCCATGAATTTTAATTTTCTGTTATATCGTTTCACAAAACTGTTTGATTAAAATTTTTCACAGTTTCAAACGGAAGAGTAAATGCGCCATTTTTACGTCACTAGTCTAAAATCGTGGAAATAGTTTATTAGTAATACTGAGGAACAGTGTGGTATGTTAGCTACATTGTAACATATGCCAAATGAATGTAATAACAACGAATATGCATGTCTTCAAAATCTTTCCTGGTTGCGTAGGCTGTATTTTGTTTAGTAAGATTGACGACACTGCGATATTTTTAAATTGTATTTCAAATGGTGACAGGTGTCAGTCACAAACCTAAATTAGAGAAGTTTTTATTTGATTATTAACATGTTAGAGTTACAATACAAAAATTTATAATCGAAAGTTACTTTAGAGCCAGCCGAAAATTAGAATTGAGATTTCTGGCAACAGTTTTCTAATCTGCCAGATACAGGTCGACCAGAATCCCGTGGCAGTTGACGTTGCAGCCCTCAGCTGTGATTGGTGCGCTGATATAAAAGGCGGATCTAATGGCTCATACATTAGGGGTATATAAGCTGAGAGCGCTCATTCACGCTTGTTATATTGTTACATTAACAATAGATCACTCCCACGCCATTCTGGTCGACCTATACTTATGCACAACTGCTAATGAGAATTGCAAATTGAAATGTGAACAATAATTGGAGCGGATAATTTTAATTGTAGAATACGTAATAGGTAGATTTTTATAATGAAAAAAAAATAAATATATAAAATAAATAAATATAAATAAGTCATGCTCACGTTTATACTGAAACATTTTGTGAAACAGAGACAGTAACTCATAAACCTGGCGGTCGAGCGTCAACAAAACGAACCGCAGATTGCATAGAGAATATTCGACGAATATTCGAGTAGACATTTGAGAGTCACTTCATACCATTTTCTTCGGTTTATTCGCAGAAGATTGAATAATACAGCTTGATTTAGACATTGCTTAATCTCAATTTGCACTTATAAAACGTATATTCGTGCTTTTTATTGCTACTAATGCGTTCACAAACTAACAAATTCTATAAATGTAATCAAAAAAATGTCATGATTGTTATGTCAAACATATTTTCAGGGTAGCTAATAACTGAAACAATATATTCATCGAAGTTGCAATCAAACCAACATAAAAAAAAATTAAAAAACAGTCTTTGTACTTCAAAAGTTGGCCGCATTTTTATAATGATGCTTAAAAACGAAACTTTAAGAACTTATATCTCAATAAATAATAAAGATATAGCAAAATAAAAAACATGCAGGTGTATGTTTTAATTCATCTGTATAATTATCGATAATTTAATAAATATTCCTGTTCCTCATTTGTGTGTAAGTGTGTTTCTATGGTTTTGTGACCCATTTCCTAGCTGTAAATAATATTGCACTGTTAATTATATCCGATGACAAGCGCCACTGCCCTACGTTTGACCAACTGCTCTGACCTCTACGACTATCGTCATGTAGACTTATTCAAACCCATGACATACTAAGACTACCAACAGGACTTATTGAAATGTTGATCATAGTCTCCTTCCTCTCTATGATAGAATTATAATTAGTTATCCCATATCATAGTTATTATTTTAAAATGGATCATTGGACTATTTATGAGCTACTGTTATATCTAGAATAACTCAGTACATAAATATTTTATTTTTTGCTAAATTTAATGCTTGAGAGGTATACAATTACAAAAATATAATTCAAAAAAACAGTGTCTGAAGTTCTCAACAATAACAGTCGATGAATAGAAGAAGTCCAAAATATGATTTGCTTTTATTGAGATAGCTATTTTGGTTAAATTTCGCTGATTCATCTCTTGGGCGCAAAAACAATTCGCTAGTCATTGGGGCATAGTCCTATATCGAACAGGCGGCAAGTACCGGCGTTGCACTATTTTTCCACTCAACAATTTTATTAATCTAGCGGAACACACATAGGTTATGTTAGATTGTTTCACAGGAGGCGGACTATACTAGTTAGTTCCTCTTATATTTTATAGCACAAGTGCTAACTAAAGAGTTGAAAGGTCGGATTCGAAAGATGAAAGTGATGATGACAAGAGCAATTCTTGAGAAAGCAAATATACCTCAGTGGTAAATCTCACAAGTACTTCTGGGAAATTTATACACACAACCAAGAAGACGAGGTCCTCATGTTTGTAAATGTTTGTTAATCAGTGTTTACAGAAATCTAACCGAAAAACAAGAAGGACAAAACAAATACCAACACTTATACAAGGTTTAAAATATAATGACTATCACCTAAGAAGGTAGTTTAGCAGCTGGTATCTAGAAAATGGTGCTAGAAAAATACTGTGGATAAATAAAAAAGATGTGAAGTTTGATTTAGTTTTACATATCTGTTTATTTTTCGAGTTATATGAGATTCAAGTAATGACCTAATAGGTTTTCTCACTTTTTTTAGCTATTAACAAACGAGATAATATCTACTTTTAAATAAATTATTTATCCTGACAACAGACGAAACATCTGTATACACCAGGTTAGTTACTCGATCCATAATTCTCGTGACGTACAACATTTTTTAAGAGAAAACTTTAAGGGAATGATTTCAAATAATCACCAAGTGCAATGGCTTGCGAGATGACTCGACATTACTGCTCTTAAATTTGATTTAGGAATAACTTTCAAAAATATGTTTTTATTAACTTAACATACAGTTTTGTTTGACTGTACTGAACGCAAATCTTTTTGTAACAAATACTTTTTTCTGGCTAGTTTAACACCTCTTCTTCAACTGTGAAACGAACTGCATGGTAGTGCACCATAATATCGTGTAAAATAAAAACCTTCAAAGGGAGAAAATAAATTCGATGTACTTAATTATTACTTAATTAATATTCATTACCATAACCATTATTTTAATAGTTGCAATACATACATAGAAAAATACAAACTACTAATTGTACAATGTAATTACACGTTTTCAAAATCGGACACATATGCAGCATGTTATTTCAATTTTACAAAAAAAATTAAGTAAATAATATATAATTATTCTTCATAAAAGTACGGGAACTAATAATAAAAGCACACAGTTAACTAAAAAGATGAAAACGTTAAATTAAATAGATATAAATTATATGTGGAATAGAACTTATTATTACTTAACTATCAAAAAAATACTACTTGAAAGCGTATATAAAGAAGTAAACACTTTTTGACATTAGATCAGTATAATACAAAATGTACCGCTTGATTATTTTATTTCTTTGTGTTTTGGGAGCCAATGCTACAACGAAGGTATAATATAATACAAAATTAGAATCTATTATTAATTTTTATTGACAATAAATTTACAGTTGCTAGCAATATTTCAAGAGCATGCTCTGAAGACTGGTTTGGACTGCCTCTCTGAAGTCGATGCTACAATGGGTAAATTAAAACATTAATTTTTTGTCAAATAGGTAGGCCTAAAGTAACTAATATTTTCAGATGATCTAAAATCAATCATAAACCACGATATGCCAACAACTCGTGCGAAAATGTGCTTAATAACGTGTATACATGAAAAATTTGGAATCGTAAGAATTATTTGTATCAGTCTATAAATTCATTTTAATCAATATTTCATTTAAAATGCTTGAAAATCTTTTGTAGCAAGATGCCAACGGTAAAATGTTGAAAGATCAAACTATAGCCTTTCTTGATGTACTTAAAGATGATCCACCATATCACAATCTCGCTAAGGATCATTTTCTACACTGCTTAGAAACAGGTACCTATATCCAAAATTTTTTTTTTTGTATATGAACTTATACGCACGAAATATTGTTAAATACCTAAAAACTTTGTAGAATAGACAATAGATTCATAGTGATCATATAGCCTTCAAATTAAGCCAATCTAGTTCACAGTCAGTTAGTTTGTAGAGAAATATCACATTTTCTTATTGCGGGGATACTCGTATCTATCCCCGCATCTACTATTTGGTGCACTAATACAAGAGTTGCAAATATCTCGTTTAATTGCCGCAAGTAAATACCAACTATGAAGGCCTAAACCTATTTCTGTAAACTGCCCAAATAAATCTAAATTAGTTATCTAAAACATTACCTAAAGAATATAGTAAAATAAACAACGGTTGTGCTACCCCACGTCGCATTTTAATTTATTTTTATTAAAATTTTTAATATTTAATAATTAAATTACAAAACTGAAGAAATACGTTAACTTTCTACGTATTTTCCTACACTATTTGATGTGACAAATTGTATAAATTGATTGGAGAGTTCTGTGGTGCTACTAATTTAAAACTTATTAATTCTCTACATTGATTTTCACTAACAGTTACATGTAGATTGTTATAACATGTGATTTATACTTAATGAATATACGGATATGTACAGCTTGTATATTAAGTAATGTCTTTCCCTTTGACGTAGTTATTAAACTTTCTTCCGCTCATGTCCGTTCGGTTGTTTTCGTAAATGCCGTTTAAGACGTGTAGTTAGGTAGGCGTGAGCGGAAGAAAGTTTAATATGCTCTTCAAAGAGGAAGGCATTACTTAATACAACCGGTATGCTTCCTTCTAAACATGTTAATGTATGCATATACATACATGACGTGGACATACTTTCCAGTTGAAGGAGCAAATATTGGAAGTAGTAGAACAAACGTAACATCAGTTTTGAGAGTAGTATTAAAATGCTGAAATTAATTACATTTCATCTACTGCTTTTATTTTGTTGAAAAAGAAATATTAGACCCAATGCTATTTTTAACATGGATAAAAAATAAAATTGTGAACAATTTAAACACTAAAAAGCGACTTTTCTTCTTCTATTAATAATTAGTTGAGAGGGAAAGATTTTACAACCTATTTAAACAAATTAGTGACTAAGATATATTGTGCTACTATACCAGATATACTTGTTCACAGTGTAAAGAACGGTGTCTACAATGAAACCGTGCAAAGGATAAGTAGGGTAGGCCCCAAAATAGAAACTGAGGTATTCCACGTGAAATAGACCTGAAATTATAACTTACAACTTATAATGCAATGATACACATTTTGCAAAAATATTAATTTTTGCAATTGATAAACTGAATTTCAGCATAGTATACTCAATGAAACTTTACATATAATTTTTTTTTCTTTAAATAACGAAAATGAAACATGTAATTTAAAATTACCATTTTATTTGTTTTCAATTTTGATTATATTTTCAATCAACATTATTTAATATAATACTTTCTTTTCAGTATCTGAAACTGACGAGAAGTGTACGATTGGAGCTAACCTCATGCGCTGTATAGTTGTTGGAGGAAACGAAAAAGGCATTTTTTAATGTTTAAAAAATCTGCTAGTTACAATTCAATAGTATTGTATTGCTATCAATTTATGTATATGTATTAGTGCTTCAAAACAAAATATATATTATATAGAAGGATACGTATTTATTTTCTCACATCGCATAAGTGGAAAATAATCACTGCCCTAAATTTTAGCGCTGGCTGCAATAAATTTTGATAAATATGTTCAGTATCAGCAACTTGAAAGTTAACGGCTCTCTATCTCTCTAAATTTAAAAATTACATTCGAAGGAAATTTAATACCTCTAGTTTCAAACTTCAAAATTTGGCAGTAAATAGATGGTGCTTCAGATAATGAACATTGACTTTTAATTTTAATATAAGTATCGCATACGAATACATATAATGAACTTACGACTTACAATTAGATATATCTTTATTTAGTTTTTTGTATTAAGGCATTTTATGAATAACTAGAATATAATATAGCACAACAAGAATTTAGAATCAAAGTAGATCTGAATTATTTTTAATAATTTTATAATGCTTCAATGGCATCAATGTCTTGGTGCAAATAACGCCCCATGCTTTCTCAAAGTTCATCTTAATTTACCACTCTAAAATTTTTATATAAACGTTTTATCATTTGTCACAAAACGTTTTCAATATAATTAAAAACAAGACCCTTTAATGGCAAGGAAAAAAATTAATGTTGTTGAAACAAGCTGCTTACACGGAGCGTTGAGGCGTTACCGCGGGTAACTTTACATTGGCGATTGGAAAATTACTTTATATATACAACATAAGATATTCCAGAAGATCAGGTATCAAACAACTGATCAAATCCACACATGCACTGAAAATCTACCATCGCCGGGTTGTTCCAACGGAAACATCTTTTCATCTGAAAACATAACGGGTTCCCAGAAAGCTTCATTCACATGTATGTACATTATTAAAATTTAATGTCTCGTATTCGTGCTATAGCTCTAACACAAACTTTTTGAAAGCAGAATAAGTTTCCAGAGCAAAATCTCGAATATGTTGTCTTAATATTGGAAATGAAATCCGAAAAATGAATTTGGTATGCCACTTCCCCTGCCTTTGCGAAGAAGTTCCCTTGAATACAAATCACCAACGAAGCATCATCCTTCAACGATGAAATTTTTCTTGCCCAACACCATTTTTTTCTGCGACTGCACGAATGGGAGAACCATAAAGGCAAGCTCGGCCATAAAGAAGGCCTGTTATGTTTTACTCCTCTTAGCCAGGTTGCACTCGGACAAAGAAGTCCGCAACCTGGTCGAGAGTTAGTTTTCTTACTCCGGGGTCATCCAATCGATCAACCCCAAAGTAACTCCGCCTCTCCCTGTCCACTGTCGAGTAGTCGAAGATGGACTGGAGTTTTCTCCGCATTCCCACAGTTTCTGCACAGGGAAGAGTTTACTGTGCCCATGCAATGCGGGTGGTTATTCAGTGCGTAGTGACCGGTTAAGATCCCTTTGAGCAACCTCAGCCTGTCTCTGCTCATAAAGACTGCCTTATGCAGTCGTTACTGATACGGGCCGCCTAGCAGCGAGTTCGGATCTGACAAAGGCTTTGATGCTCCCATAGAAATTCCCACATGTAGGTTCTCGTCCCATGAGTGGTCGCTCACTGGCACCTCTAGCTAATTTGTCAGCCATTTCATTGCCTCTGATTCCAAAGTGACTTGGCACCCATCTCAACGTGGTGTTGTGATGTTCCGCCAGTTTTACAAGAGTCCTATGGCAATGTAGTACTACCTCAAAGTCAAACCTGACAACCTGTAGTGCTCTAAGGGCAGCCTGACTGTCAGAAAGGATTTCCACTACTTCGGGCGGTTTAATATGCCTTCCGCGCAGGTCTGGATGACGATTATTTCGGCTTGGAAGATGGACGGGGAGCTCCCTAGACTGAAAGCTTCGCCCTCGTTTCTCCATCTCTCCAAATTCCAATTACCGTGCCGTTTGGCGTTTTAGAGGCATCCACAAATCAGCGGGAAGGCTTTTGCAGTCTTTCTATTGTTTACATTATATCCCCCGTTGAAGCTGAAGACGGACGAAATCTTGTCCGCCCTCATGCACAGTGGTATTGTCTGCTGTATGTAGGTGAAGATGCTGGTATGATCTCTCGTTTTACCGGAGAAACCCCTGCACCCACTACATTTTGCTCTGTAGGCTTCTAGGACCAACACCATACACATGTTCATCAACCGCTTGATCAATCTTCTGCTTAAGTTACTTATAAATGCAGGAGTCATTAACGTTCACAGTGCTGGCAATGTACTACAAACATATCTATTTTTTTTAATACAAATTTTCAATGGGTAATTTCCATTTAGTAAATAAAGACTTTGCTTAAAGCGAATTTCATTTCTTTAAAAAAATACTTCGATAAACTTCTTCAGAGTGATTAAATTCGCTTTAAAGCAATGCCTTTGTTTACTAATTAGACATTGCTCCACTGAAAAATTCGCATTTAATTTGGAAAAGAGAGTACATATTTATGTATGTATGTATGTATGTACCTATGCAAGTAAGCTACTCAATAGATCTCCAATTATCTTATTACAAGTATCTACTTTAGTTAGGAATGAGTACTTACAATTCAAATTACGTAATAACATGAATTATTTCAAGAAGCTGCAAAACAATGGCCTATTATAAAAGTGCAAAGTAGCGCCATAGCTTAAACTTTTAAATTAAGGATGTACTAATTAGGTTTCAACGGAAGTATGTATATTTTGGAAAAACCAGTACTAGATCGACCAGACTAAAGTATTAAAACATAAATAATAACGGTAGATATACCTATGTTAGAATTTTGAAATGTAACTGTGCCAATAGATCTTTTAGCATAGCTTACTTTAGTTACTAGATACATGTAAATTTACTAATTCTCAAGCAACAATTTGTGACTGAAGTTTCAATGCGACGGAAGTTAACTTTGTAACGTTCTTGTAACGTAATATTGTAGTGAACATGGTACCGAGGTCATAAAAAAACTAGATTGTTACTATAATATTAGTATCAGATGAGTGTTATTGGTAACTGGTGTAATTTTAGTTAGAAGCAAAACTAATAGTATTAAGCAAGTGTTCAAATGGTTTATTTTTTAACCAATGAGTAACTTATTTCGCTTTTTGTGTAGCAAATGTCGTGCATTTAATGAGAAATATCCATAACCTATGACCGTAGCAAAATTTAAAAGAATTGAAATCAACTTTTTAAATCATGGAACTATTAAAGTTATCAAAAGACCATTTTTCGAATTTTGAAACGACACAAAATGCGATCATACTAACTAAACATGGGGCTAACTGAGTGCAAGTGAGATTTGGTGTAAATGAAAAGCAACAAAACTGTCACTCATTTGGCAACTCTTACCAAAATATTTTATTTTCATAGCTAACTATGAGAAAAAAAATAACAGATATGAGTATACTTTTCTGAAACAATAAAATTTCTACGGATTTTTTAAAATTTAGATTAAAACTCGACGTTAATCTAAATTCTTTTTAAATAATTTAATGTCCTGAAGAAGTCACAGAACTGTGACTAAATATTGAAAATAAAGATTTTTATTATTAAAGGACCGAAAAACTTATTTTTTAACAAAAAAACGATCAAAAAACAACATCCAACAGTATACTTTTCGTAGTTGGAACCAATAATCTCTAATAACTCAAAAACTAATAAAAATAGGTATATGAGACCTTAATACGAATCGATGTAGAATTTCTTGCTGAATTAGGCGCTACAATAAATAGTACTATGTGCCATTAAAACAAAAGAATTATTAATATTTGAAGGTATCTGAATTGGTTGCTAATTTCTGCACACCCTGTATATATTTTTTTGAAAGTTATGACAGTTCTCAGTATCTATGACCCCTTACTTTCGTTTTCAGAAGTTTGGTACCTTACGCTTCAAAGGGCTTTACAATATTAATTTTTCTTTAAGATGGTGCAATAAGAAAGTGTTACGGAAAATTGTAAATATCTTCGAAACAGTTGAATCTAGGGATAGGGAACCCTAATACGAAACATTTACAAATAATGCGTAGAATCGATTGTATTGAAAAAAATTATACCATTGTAGTTAAAATAACAAAGTTGTATTTCGTTCAGTGAAAATAGTGAAAACACCCTGTATAAGTGAAAGTAATTTTGGAACTTGTGCCATATTAATTCAAGTCACTTCCGTGTAATTGTTTTTCAGAAAAAATATCTACAAGGGGAGATATGGTACTTGGACGCACTAGAGAGACACCCTGTACATTTATATCTTTATATAATGTCTTAGTGTTTTATACCTCGGTTTATTCTAGTCTTTATGTTGTACGTATTAGTACAAAGAGATGTCTACAAGTAGGCTTAAAAATGTTTTAGTTTAGCTTTAGTGTCAGTTTTTTAAGTTTCGTTTGATTAGCTCAAGTTAAATATGCAGGTATGTATAGCAGAACAGTACAACAGCAAGAGGTTGAAGTAATAATTCCGTGGATGTGGAAACGTACGAATTTTCAAATTATTATTTTAGAAATGCGTACACGTGCCAACAGGATTACCATTACGTGTAATATAGTTGCTATGTACTACGTAACAATAACAACGTTTTGGAAATGTATCAGCAACGTTATAATAACGTAAGCCGATACCGTGTCTGCAACGTATTGTGTACTGCTTTGGGAAAAGTGTCAAGTAGGGATAAATGTGACCGGTTACAAAAATTCTGTAGCAAATACGTGCGGCACGTGCGCAACGACTTTTACACCAAATTGTAACCAAACTCGTTGCACAACCTAAGTGCAGGTATAGTAAACATTCTTCTAATATAATTTAAAATAAATGATAAAAAATATAAGTTTGTATTAAAAAAAAACAAAGTTGCTTTCTGTGCAGAGAAAATCGAATCTTGTATAATTGGCATTATTTGAGGTTTGTAGATCGTTAAAAAACTCGACACATGAAATAAAAAAAGGATTCAATTATCTCTCTTATCAATCAAGTTATTGGACTTCCGTATACTAGGTAGACACTCTGTATACCTGTAGTCAGTACACTTACAATTGAATATGTCAAGTGGTTACAGTGATGAAAACATGCTTACAGGTTATTTATCTAAACAAAAATATGCGAAATTTTTGGTCTTGTTGTTACTACGAACTAACATCAGGTCATAAGTCCAGTAAGTCACAAATATTTTAGATTTATTGCTTGTAGCTGGACTAGTGTCGCAGAGAGTTTTCTGTGATTTTATAAACTTCTATGCAAATATGAGAACGCAACATCTTAAATTCACAGGTTAAATATCGATACCTATACTCTATACCCTCAAAAACGAACTAACCTTCTGCAAATTTGACCCGCATGTTAACGTTATGACACCGCATGAAGATGCAGTAACATCGTGAAGATTTAATTCTCGCGACATTCATATTCGATTGACCAATCAAAAAGTAATGATGCGAGTGCCATGCAATTTTCGCCCATTTCTTTGTGATATAAACTATACTAAAGCAAGCTACAACAACTGGCTATTGATTACTGACTTTTAATGAACTGTATAGTAACTTAACAGTAGTGTTATGAGTGCGTTTTAAATTAAATAAATAAATTATTTATGATACGCAGCCTAATGACTAGCAACTGCAATATGAATCGCGTCATTTAGTGAACTAAGGTGGCCATTTCAATATCATTCCAACCTTTAGTAGGAGACAAGAGCCATTATTAATTTGCATATTCCAATGTAATAGTTGATCCAGAAGCGCTTATTCCCGCCTTAGGTAATGTATTCAGCTAAAACAATAAGAATAAAAAAGAACAAAAGTAACTACAATTCTATTAGGATATAATAAAAAATTGTTATCATTACAAGAAAACTAAATAGTTCCAAATTTGAATGCTTTAAAAACTCAAAATTTTGCTGATAATAGTGATGGAACATAAGAAATGGTTGCATACAGAGACGACTACTATTCTTAAAAGTTGCTAAAACAAGCGAAGTTTTATGTATAAATTTCTGTTCAATATTCCAGTGTATATGATCTCACAAATTTATTAAAAAGTAATTCATGTTCACCTGCGATTTAAGACTACAAAACATTATGTAAATTGTATACAACAAAAAATAAAAAGTTAAAGGGGAACATCGAAAATTCAAATAAAATTAGTCATTCACATTAACACCATTTAAGAAAAATTGGAGATTCTGAGTGGGTGGAGAAAAATTAAAATATATTATTCAGTGTACATACTGTAATTAGTACTAAATGCGATTAGATTTTTTAATAGCATTACTTAAAACATATTGTATATTAGTACTGCTATATTTACATAAATAATCTACCAATTTTTCCATTGTAGCCTAAATAACGTGTATTTACATATATTTCCAGTGATACTTGAAAAATGCATGCAAATGTCTTCTATTAGTGCCTTGTTAAATTGCAACATGTGGATATGAAATCGCGGCAAACATAATAGATGTTACTGTACCTTCGTGATCAAAGGACAATTGTATAATCTATAATCATCCAATTAAGTACGTTGTAATGCCATAGTTAGCGATCTTAACAATGAAAGCTTATAAAAAGCAGATTTTACTAAAAAAATGCATATTCTCTTTTGTAGTGTCCGACTGACATATCCAGCCAAACATGAAATTTTTAATACTTTTAAGTGCGCTTGTAACATTTATAACATGTGTAAGTAAATTTTACAATTATTAGTATTGAATATTCGATATGACGTCAACTGTTTCTGAATATGTAGACTGACCAGAATTTCTTAGACAAAGCAAATGAAAAAATGACGAAATATGTCCAGGAATGTGCTGAAACTACGGGAGCTACCAAAGGTAAGTTTCAACGCAATAATGTAAGCTTTTTGACCAATCTTCATACGAAACTTAATAGGACTTTCTGAGAAAAGGAGGACTGAGGTACTCGTAGGATCTGTGCGAAATGTTTACATTGTAAGGGTTACATAATACACTGAAACAGGGAAACTTTTACTGGAGCGACTAAATATTATTTTACTAACAAAACTACATTCATAAATAAGATGAAACGAAGGCTAAATACTTAAAACTTGTAATAAAGTTGCAATATCTACTATTTACTCGGAGACTAATATCAATAGAGGCGGAAAATGAAATCGGTTCATATTATAAAAAAAATAAAGTTATCTTTTGTTCGCAGATATAATTTCACGTTTAAGTAGTGCAAACAACGTTTCTTGATTAACTTTTAAATGGCACTATATCAACAATTAAAAGATATAGGTTACTTGAACTTCATGAAATATCTATAGGTCGCTGTTACAGATGGATTCAAAGCTGCATTTTTTAAATATTGGAGATGTAGATTTGCAACTTCATAAAAACAATAGTGTATAGTTATTTGCTAATACAGGGCAAGCCATGTAAAGTAACTTTTCCTCCAATAAAATATGCTATTTATTCTTCATATGTCTGCAAATTTATGCAAGGTTTCAGTTGAACATAAACGGATTTGAACGTTTAGACTGGTGAATAGTAGAGGCGGTTTCTATAGTAACGCCTCGTAAAGCTATCAAATGGACACTGACAACATTGAAATCATATGTTTGTATGTTGCTATGATAACACTTCTTCTTCCGGCGACAAGAAAGTGAAAAGGAAACCTGCCTTATAAGAAAACTGAATCTTTGTGATCCATTACTCACTCGAACAATGTCAGATTTACTGACGTTTGAATAAAAAATACTATTACGATAGGTCTGGCCGTCTAATAATAATAACTAATATTAGTTTACCAATTATCAAGAAAACCACGAATTTTCATTTTTGCAAACTATGGATCGTCAAAGTTATATATATAAAGATTTTAGAGAAATGGCATGGTACGCCATCTTATTGATACCATATTTGCTATCGCTCACGCATGAATAAAACTAAGGAAACTACAAAAAATTTAGGTAATGATAATAATTTAATACATACCAAGATAATACGTTACAAAGCATATACAGGTATTGGAGCTTATATCCTAAGTAAGAACCCATTACGGCAAACGGTTGAAGGTCAGACAAACGCACCAAGGTGCAAGTCTGGTTTTCACTACATAACATTCACTATTTAAATTTACTGAGAAAATAAAGTCCAAATGCTTTATTTTTATATATTACACAGCACATATTAATTTTAAATTCCCGAACAACAAATTTGATGACGAACAACATATTTGAGTACTTACTGCTCTGTTAGATGTACACATTGCCTCGTTAGACAAAAAAATATGAGTCGTACAATAATACGATAATTCGCAATCTCTATTTGAATTAAAACGAAACTTTAAAACCGTTACTACAAATTTGCAGGCTTTAGTGTATGAATATATTTTGGTTTATATAGCCATTTTTTTTTTGCTTTGTATGTCTTTCTCTTACTAACATACATAATTTGGTAGTGTTGCAAATCTTTTGTGTATTCTGTTACTGATACTAGTACACTATTCATATTGTCGACGTCGACATTTCTACATATGTGATCGACGCCTCTTCCTAGAATTGTTTTCAACATTTGCAAAGGTTTCAAATTTGGTTAGTGCTATCGTATTATGAATATTTTATCTACTTGCCTATATCTAAAAGTTTTGTAGCTTCACAATAAATTTTACAATTATTCCTGAAAATGAAAACCATTTCAATTTTATCCTGAAGACCCAATTTGGCAGCATTTGAATTTACTGGCGCTTAGTGACAAAACTAACAATCATTGCGCTGGCAAAGAGCACTCTTCTATTCCATATTCTTTCTTAATAATCTCATTTTACTGAACTAAATATTAGTAATACTTCCGACTTGGGTTAAGTATTTCTTTAAATTTTTTTCTACTCTGTATACTATACCTCACCTTTAATAGCTTGCTGTTATTTTGTGATATAGCAGAACTTTTTATAAGAAGCTTAAAAATAAAAACAAATACATCAAAGATTTGTTAACCAATAATAAGACAAGTGTAAAATTATAATGTCAATTTAAATAAAACACTCGTATGTATATCATATCATTTCCATCATTCTCCTATAGTATTCCCTTTTAGCGAAATATTTAAGCATGTTTTACGTGTTGCTATAATGTAAACCTTTCTTGAAAAAATTATATGTTCATAATTTTTGAATTTAAACATATGGTCTTTTGTAAGTTGATTAATATGTGTCTATACTTTATTTTGAGACAATATGGGCTTTCTATGATTTCATAAAATGTCAAAAATAATTTAATAAATATTCTAATAAATAAAATATAATTTTTAACGACCAGTACATTTTTTGAAAAATAAATATATAACCTTTCGCTTAACATTTTTTATAAACATCTCTATATACTTAATATGCACATATTTCTGAGAAAATTTATTATTTTTTGCTGAATAGTAAGTCTCACTTACGACAGACTGCGCTTTATGGAATATTCATTATTTTTCAATGATTTTCTGAGCACTACCGTTCTTCAGGTTTATGTTTGGTTAATGTAACTAATCTATTTAATAATTTAATACTTTCATCTAGTAATTGTATTGCTTATTATTCGCAGATTCAAGTTTTCTTCTTCTTATTAGTTTTATTTTCTACTGATTTACCCCAAAAAAAATTTTCAAAGAAAAATTATTTAGGATGGTATATTCACTGAGGATGTGTAATCGACTATTATTTGCCAATGTAGTAAGATGAAAAAGTTAAAAGAACGGCATAGAGAAACAATATGTATTACAAAGGTTCAAAGGGTGGCAATACTGAAATAGAAACGAAAATTTTAATTTTCTGAAAAATTTAGATTTGCTATGGAGATTAGCGCTAATTTTAATTTATCTACTTATACCTCTCTACAATATGTGGAAAAATTTCATTTATTTTTGCGAAATTATACAAAGAACACATATCTTTATACAAATTCTCTATATTACAAAACGACATTCTTGTTTATTTAGTTTTTCTAATTTTTTATTTATCAAAAAATGTACTATATTATTGCAAAGTTTGCACATATTCGAGGAAATATCCCAAAAAATTAAATTTACTTAAAAACAGTGCACATTTATGTAATTTTAGAATATTAACTACTTCAAAGATTTTATCTGAGCAGTAGCAACTTGTTTGAATTATTAACATTTAAGATTACCACATGTCTAATAGGCCTTTCAACTACTGTCGAAAATACTAAGTTAAAGTTGATTATAAGCATAAATAACACCATGCGACGTAATAAAAATTGAATTTTTAATACTAATTATTATAAGAAACTAATAAGCATACTAAAAATATTTTTTAAATGTACCGATTATTGTTAGAGTAAATTAACATGCCAAACTTAGATTACGCTCCTAAAAAAGTAACCACCTGCCATCATTAGTTTGTAGTACAATAATTCTTGATTCTTTCGCAACATTAATTTACTTAATATGTTGGATATTGCTGTACTATGTTTTCAAATTAAATTCAAATTTTTCTGCAAGGAATTTTTATTTGTTAAATAAACCCTTTGCTTTAACATGAATATAATTACTGAGAAGAAATTCATCAGGGCAATAATCATTTTTAGGGAAATAAAATTCGCTCTAAATAAAATGTTTTATTTATCACATTTATGTATATTCCCCATTGCAAAATTTGCATATATTTGAAAAGGATGATATATCAAAACAATATTTTATTTGATTAAACCAAACGATCTCCTGTAATCATTTTGTTTCTTAAATACATGTAGTTTGTTTTCTCTATCTACGTAAAGTTAAAAATTGTTTACAGAGAATATGCTTCTTCTTTGGTTTTAGATGACATGATGGAACTAATGGAAATCAAAATACCAACCAGGAAAGAGGCAAAATGTTTGTTAGCCTGTTACCACAAAAAATATGGCATTGTAAGGTTATGACTAATTATAATTATGATTAATTACATATTTGATATTAAAAAGCGCAATACTATAAATCTGTATACATAACTAATGTCATGCAAAAAATGTTCACATAATGTTATTAACTGCGAAAATATTTCATATCAATCCAGTTTCTAAAATTAAAATGTAAACAAAATTTAAAATTCACATAAAAATTTAATTTATGCTTATAAATCAATACTATTGTGTTTCTTTTTCAAAATATTTCGATATATTTCTATTCTTCTACACTATTTCCCCTTAGGTCTTCCTACCCATTAATTCTTTTTTTGTCAGCTTGTTTGTCTGTTTTGAAATTCCACTCAGTTATTTAATTTCAGTTGCTTTAAATTGGATTTGATTCTTTCAAAGGCACTTGCAACCCTTTTTGCATTAGATACACATATACACAAATATGTAATGAAATAAATAATAATAAATTTCAAAGTAAAAATAGCTTGAGTCTTAAATACAGGATTGATAAATGTTAAATTGTTTGTCTCATCTTTTTAAAACTAGCAAATTTTAAAATTGTACTATAAAAATTCCCACTCTTGCTTTTATTAAAGTGTGAATGTGTGTAGTATAGGTCTTCTTTTTCAAAACAGTTGTTCAAAGTCGGTTCAAAAATTTAACTCAAATAATGCAAATTACTGTATCATTCTTTCTGGAGTTTGATTACTCTTCTTATATTTTGTCCGACTTTAACTTCCTTCGTTCTAAAATAGAAGTTTGAATTACTTTATTCGAAAACTAAATGTTTTACATCTTTTTTAAAAAAGGTACGTTGCAATATACTGTAAGTTACATACACTTTAATGTACTAATTTTTTTATTTGATTATAAACTGTTTTTCGTTTGATTGGGTTCCAGCAAGATAAAGATGGGAAACTTCACAAGGCATCCTCAATAGAAGCCATGCAAGATTTAAAAGTAGCAGATCCTGAGCTATACGACAAAGCAGTTAAGCTTTTTGATACATGTATTGAACAAGGTACAATGCAAATTATAAATTACTATCTATGAAATAATAATAATAATAAATTTCTTACTATAGTTCCCAATCAAGATTGCGAATGTGAAACTGCAGCTATCTTTATGTACTGCTTCAATATTTATGGGCAGATGGTATGGATGTTCAATACGTATCTATTCTTTTAAAAGATAATGCTTTGTATTACTCTTAATTACAGATGGGTTTAAAACCCGGTATGGTACCAATGTAGGATATATCTCAGAAGCAGTTTTCTTACCAATTAGAGATCTACTGAATTTAATACGTAAAAGAACTAATTTGAGAGTATAATTACAGCACAATGAAATAACTTGGAAACACTGAAGACCATTCCTTTATTCAACAAATTCTATGCAGTACAACTTGATCTATCATATACTTTATAAATCATCAATGCGTGCATTTATAATATTTTATTCGAACTACACATTTAGTGAAAATTTAAATAAATTAGCTGCTAATAAACGCTTTAGGCACAACAACAAATCTACTATAGTAATCGTTTTGTTTTCACTAATTTTTTGATTGTAATAAAAATTGAAACGCAAATTGATACTTGTATTTTTTATATGTACTCTGCAAACAAAATCCAATAAGTAGCATTCAACATAGCGAACAATAGAGGAAAGAATATCCGAGAACATCTATCTATATTAATTGCTCTATTTCGAGCTCTTTGGGCCGGTGTCAAAGGTGGAGGTTTTTGGGTATTCCCGATAACAAAAGAGAATTTTCTTTGCCTCCGTCAAACATGGGATCTGGTTTGGGTGGAATAGCTGGCTTTTGTCCAACGCTGTCACCCAAAACGATGTTCACCAGACAATATTCCATTAAAGCCATAAAAACAAATCTAGAAGTAGAAAAGATAATATATTTACATAATTACACTAATAACAAAAACTATTGTAATAACAGTAAAGCATACATTTAGGTTTTAAAATTCTGTTTGCACTAGTAAAATTAATGAATACGTTAGGTTGTATAGATATGTTTTTAACATACTGAATTACAACTAAGTATATAACAAATTTTCCACCTGATACAATAGCAGTTGATTTAGAGTCATTTTTTTTAAACATTTAAACAATTTAATTATGGCAAAGAAAATATAATAATGCTGTATGGTTTTATGTACTTTTTTACTGATTGTGTGAACAACGATAATCGATCTAAAACAATAAACGATTATATATTATGTAATGACTGAAAACAAAATAACAATGTATTGAACGTAAGTGATATGTTATTAGAATTACTAATATCAAATCTTGCCTGTAATGTTCTCAGGGTTTATTCTCCTATTGTTGTTGAGGATACTTATTACAGGATTTTAGAAATGAATATTTTTTACTAGCCAATATAATACTCGGTTTTTAAGTAAAGGAACGTTATTGGAAAGTTAACTGTCCTGCATTTCATAATTCTTTATTACGCACTTTCTTTTTTAAAAGTCGTCGAGGATATTATTGTCGCATTTAGGTAATCAGTGTGATAAAACATTGTATAATATTTAAGAGTGGAAAACAAAACTGTCTATTCTAGTCTACATGCAAAATTATGTGATGTGAGTGGTTTTAAACCCTGAAAAAGTTATCTTAGAAGTTATTTGATACAGTATCCTTATCACTACAACATAAATTCGTGAACATGTGTGATCTGCACGCTTATTTAACAGTGACTTAATTCGGATATGCTTGCCTAAAATTAATTGATTAATGTCTTCTTCAAGTAATACTCTTTACGATCGTTAGAGGGTTTTGGGGTTCATTAGTATGGTCATTTTCAAGTATTTTCTGCAACGTGTTCTAACAGATTAATATCCAGAACCAATTACCAACTTTGCTTATGATGTAGCATATCATTCGCTATTAACGTAGCATGTAAAAGTATATTATCAAGTTTAATTTGTAATATTGCTTTGTATCCAAATGTGATCAGCAAAAGTTGCCACGGCACATATCTCTGATTACACCACATTGAAAGGAACTGTTTCTTATACGGTTGGCTCCAAAATAATGGACAACTTTAATCCAGCTGTGTAACTTGTTTAATTTCAATATAAATTGACATAGAAGTATAGCAATGACATACATACGAGTATATTAACTTATTTTATTATTATTTAGTTGTGAAAATAACATTGAGTGAATTAACTTGAACCAATTTGTTTTTAGCAACGACTAATGTAGGTAGTGAGTTATAGAAGTTGTCCTACATTTTTGTAACCAAGTGTGCTATATGAAAGCGAAATAGGGGCTCAAATTATCTTGGCTTTGACGTAAATCAAAGTTCACCAAAAAAAATTATAAAATTTTGTTGATTCCCAACAGGAGAAGTTATAAGTAATCGTCTGATCAGACCTCGTAATTATGTACATATATCACCAGTTCCAATTTTAAATTTAATCCTCGCGCTTATCACGTACTAATAGAAATTAGCATTTATTTTCATATTACTATTATAAGCACAAATAATAAGTATAATATTTTTACTTCAAGATTAATAAAATCACAACAAAATAAATATAAAACTCATTACAATAAATTTTCAAAATGATTTGCATCTTTGCAATACGTATCTATTCTTTTAAAAGATAATGCTTTGTATTACTCTTAATTACAGATGGGTTTAAAAGCCGGTATGGTACCAATGTAGGATATATCTCAGAAGCAGTTTTCTTACCAATTAGAGATCTACTGAATTTAATACGTAAAAGAACTAATTTGAGAGTATAATTACAGCACAATGAAATAACTTGGAAACACTGAAGACCATTCCTTTATTCAACAAATTCTATGCAGTACAACTTGATCTATCATATACTTTATAAATCATCAATGCGTGCATTTATAATATTTTATTCGAACTACACATTTAGTGAAAATTTAAATAAATTAGCTGCTAATAAACGCTTTAGGCACAACAACAAATATACTATAGTAATCGTTTTGTTTTCACTAATTTTTTGATTGTAATAAAAATTGAAACGCAAATTGATACTTGTATTTTTTATATGTACTCTGCAAATAAAATCCAATAAGTAGCATTCAACATAGCGAACAATAGAGGAAAGAATATCCGAGAACATCTATCTATATTAATTGCTCTATTTCGAGCTCTTTGGGCCGGTGTCAAAGGTGGAGGTTTTTTGGGTATTCCCGATAACAAAAGAGAATTTTCTTTGCCTCCGTCAAACATGGGATCTGGTTTGGGTGGAATAGCTGGCTTTTGTCCAACGCTGTCACCCAAAACGATGTTCACCAGACAATATTCCATTAAAGCCATAAAAACAAATCTAGAAGTAGAAAAGATAATATATTTACATAATTACACTAATAACAAAAACTATTGTAATAACAGTAAAGCATACATTTAGGTTTTAAAATTCTGTTTGCACTAGTAAAATTAATGAATACGTTAGGTTGTATAGATATGTTTTTAACATACTGAATTACAACTAAGTATATTACAAATTTTCCACCTGATACAATATCAGTTGATTTAGAGTCATTTTTTTTAAACATTTAAACAATTTAATTATGGCAAAGAAAATATAATAATGCTGTATGGTTTTATGTACTTTTTTTTACTGATTGTGTGAACAACGATAATCGATCTAAAACAATAAACGATTATATATTATGTAATGACTGAAAACAAAATAACAATGTATTGAACGTAAGTGATATGTTATTAGAATTACTAATATCAAATCTTGCCTGTAATGTTCTCAGGGTTTATTCTCCTATTGTTGTTGAGGATACCTATTACAGGATTTTAGAAATGAATATTTTTTACTAGCCAATATAATACTCGGTTTTTAAGTAAAGGAACGTTATTGGAAAGTTAACTGTCCTGCATTTCATAATTCTTTATTACGCACTTTCTTTTTAAAAGTCGTCGAGGATATTATTGTCGCATTTAGGTAATCAGTGTGATAAAACATTGTATAATATTTAAGAGTGGAAAACAAAACTGCCTATTCTAGTCTACATGCAAAATTATGTGATGTGAGTGGTTTTAAACCCTGAAAAAGTTATCTTAGAAGTTATTTGATAAAGTATCCTTATCACTACAACATAAATTCGTGAACATGTGTGATCTGCACGCTTATTTAACAGTGACTTAATTCGGATATGCTTGCCTAAAATTAATTGATTAATGTCTTCTTCAAGTAATACTCTTTACGATCGTTAGAGGGTTTTGGGGTTCATTAGTATGGTCATTTTCAAGTATTTTCTGCAACGTGTTCTAACAGATTAATATCCAGAACCAATTACCAACTTTGCTTATGATGTAGCATATCATTCGCTATTAACGTAGCATGTAAAAGTATATTATCAAGTTTAATTTGTAATATTGCTTTGTATCCAAATGTGATCAGCAAAAGTTGCCACGGCACATATCTCTGATTACACCACATTGAAAGGAACTGTTTCTTATACGGTTGGCTCCAAAATAATGGACAACTTTAATCCAGCTGTGTAAGTTGTTTAATTTCAATATAAATTGACATAGAAGTATAGCAATGACATACATACGAGTATATTAACTTATTTTATTATTATTTAGTTGTGAAAATAACATTGAGTGAATTAACTTGAACCAATTTGTTTTTAGCAACGACTAATGTAGGTAGTGAGTTATAGAAGTTGTCCTACATTTTTGTAACCAAGTGTGCTATATGAAAGCGAAATAGGGGCTCAAATTATCTTGGCTTTGACGTAAATCAAAGTTCACCAAAAAAAATTATAAAATTTTGTTGATTCCCAACAGGAGAAGTTATAAGTAATCGTCTGATCAGACCTCGTAATTATGTACATATATCACCAGTTCCAATTTTAAATTTAATCCTCGCGCTTATCACGTACTAATAGAAATTAGCATTTATTTTCATATTACTATTATAAGCACAAATAATAAGTATAATATTTTTACTTCAAGATTAATAAAATCACAACAAAATAAATATAAAACTCATTACAATAAATTTTCAAAATGATTTGCATCTTTGCAATACAAATTTGTCATCACTGGCCGAGCTACATTACAAATGTCGGTATTAATGCGCTACGCTGTACAAAATTTTATCTTATTTCGTTTATATCATGAACAATATTTGTATAAAAATTGTCCTTAATTTCTCCTTATAAAAATAAGTCCATTCGTGTAAAATCAAATGAAAGTGGCCCTCATATTGGTTTATCGGTCCCTACCCAGTCATCTACGCAATTATTGTTATAAAATTTCAAGGTAATTCTTGTATCTGTATTTCGGTGTTCAATCAGTAGCAATTTATCTAAAAATTTATCATTCTTGTGTTGGTTTAAATAATTGGTTATTTGGTTCTTCTTAATGAATTCGGTACGACAGAATATGATTATCAAGTCACTGCAACTAAGCACCCACCACACATAAAAAAAAATAGAACACACCAAAGGAACAATCGAATGACGCAGTTAGAAACGAAAATTTGTTCTTTTTTAATGGAATACTCTATACATTTTATAAAATTTTAATAAACAATTAAATTTAGAATATAAAAGTGTTAATAAACTATTTTTTTAAATGAATAATAAGTAAGTTGTAATACCTTTTACGATATGCACATACCTTAGGAAGAAATCATAGTAGGCCAAAAACATAACAAATAGTTCGCCCTGTTAACTGACGTTAAACAAGTCGCACTTCAAGTTAAAATTTAACCTTATTTGTTGTCGTAATCAATTTATTTACTTCGTTTATTGTTGTGTATCTGTCTTTTTCGTTGTTTTGGTGTTATTTTTGAGTCGTTAGTTCATTTTTCCCTTAACATTTAAGCAGAGTTGCCCTTTGTGCTTGTAAACAGAGCGTAACTGATGTTGTTAACCGAACAATAATATGGCCGCTCAAAACAACGAAGAGAGTATACAAAATAAGAATCGTTGAAGTAAGTAACTAGATCATTTCATATTCGTATCAATTTTACTTGCGAGCATTATTTTCCCATTTTAACGATAATAATGTACGTTGGTACTTTCAAATAAAGTGAACAAGTTCACAACAAGTAGTAATCAATACCAAAATTTTGTGCTAATTGCAACATCTTTTTTGAGAAAACTATTACAGCAATAATTATAAGTTGAATAGAATAGCAAGCGCGGTTGACACCCGCTAACATTGAAGCCTTGGTCACATTCTTATTGAATTTACATACTTTTACATACTTTATCGATGAAATATCATTATTATATCAATAGTAGCAATAACTAAGAACAGTGTGATTTCATATACGAATCTAAAAAATTTCAAAGCACTATGTGATGCATTTATTTATTTTCTATCCTTCCATTTAAGTGATATTAGACGGTAAAATGAAACAAAAGAAATAAAATACCACAGCGATCACTATAACACTCATATCAATACGCAAGAATTTGCAATTCAAGCACAATTAGATAACTATATAAAATTGGTAATACAATATTTATCCAAGATAAAATAAGTATGTAGGAATACATACATTGTACAAACAGACATAAAAGCATCAACAGCTTTCAAATAAGAAACCGGTGGTAAAGCAGCCTGACTTTTCGCATGTTGCGTGGAAAGTGTAAGTAATGAAGTTACGCCCAATGTTACTCGAGCAGGCGCAGCCTCTGGCTGTATCCAAAATGATATCCACTGGAAACAAAATGAAAAAGGCACATATTAAAAGTACAAATGAATCGATATTTTCTATTACATACCGACATGATAACAATTAAACACGTGGGAACATAGGTATGAAACAGATAATACCCCAGACGACGTTTCAGTACGAAAACTACCTCCAAACAGGTAAAATTTCCTGCAAAAAAGGGGAAAACAAAATGAGCGCAATTTGACGCAAAAAATTAAAAACAGGTAAATGAATCCTTTAGGATAGCTTTAATTTAATTAATGGTTCGTTGGATCGAGTTACCTGTGGAGTAAACTTGCGTACAATCAGCAGTGTAATTTTTTTCCAACGCCAGCTGTGGTAATTCAATATTTTCGTCTACAACAAGGGGAACATCTGGATCCCACTGGAAAATCATGTCATCCGTCGTGTGCGACACTGCAAACATAAACATATGTAAGATATTCGTAGGATATTTCACACATATTGTATAGTATGAATGTTGAAAAAATATATCAAAGATGAAATCTGTTGTTTTGTTTATTTAATATATAATCTTCACATTAATTTTTGCATGGTTATTCAAATGTATTCGAACACTACAACACTACAATACTATTCTTTGTAATTTTTATAGGAGTAGTATATAGAAGCTCACAAGTTTATTAACAAACTTAAGGTACAAAAAACCTTCGAAGAGTATCGAAATAGCCAATAAAAACTAAAATTAAAAAAAATGTTATTACTGTCTTTCATAGAAACTGAAAGGTTCTTAAATTATTTGCAAGTACAGTAATTATTTACAAGTTTATATACGAGGACGACCTGAAATGTTTCCGGAATCAGCAAGAGATGGTGTACGAAGGTTGAAGTGTATTCATTGGTCAGCAAGGGCAACCTTGAAACTGTCAAAATTTCAAACGTCTACTGTCAATAGGTAGTTGTTCTTTAAGAGTGTGTTTTGTATAGCAAGTCAGGCGACTTCGCAAAAATGGATAAAATCGAATTTCGTGCAGTAGTAAAACACTTCTGGATGACTGGAAAAACGGCCACGGAAATTCGAAATATTTTGCTAGAGGTCCATGGCAGATCTACTCTACCATTTTCGACCATCAGCTTCTGGGTGAGCAGTTCAAACGTGGCCGTACAAGCACAAGTGACAAACCACGCAGTAAATGCCCAAAAACCGCTACCAACGATGAAATGGTCAACAAAATTCATAATGTTGTGTTAGCCGATCTCCGATTGAAGCTGAAAGAGATAGCAGACACAACAGGCATCTCACACTAACGCATTGGCCATATCCTACACAAAATTTTGGGCATGAAAAAGCTTTCGGCGCGATGGGTACCGAGTTTGCTCACACCGGAGAAAAAACGAAATCGGGTGACCGTTTAGGAGGACCGTCTGGCCAGGATTCAACGCAATCGAAGAGATTTCTTCATGCGTTTCGTAACCGTGGATGAGGCTTGGACCTACCACTACATGCCGGAGACTAAGGAACAGTCGAAGCGTTGGACTTTTCCGGGCAAATCAGCCCCGAAGAAAGCAAAGACTGTTCCATTGGCCAGAAAGGTCATGGCGACCATTTTTTGGGACTTCTAAGGTGTACTCGTCATCAAAGGACAATCACGGGGCAATACTGCAACGATTTATTGCCCCTATTCGATGCAGTATTGAAGGAGAAACGGCCTCGTTTATAGCGGAAAAAAGTGTTTTTCCACCACCACAATGCACCGGCTCATTCATCCCACATCGTCGTGTCCAAATTGAATGAGTTGCACTACGAATTAGTCTCTCATTCTCCATATTAACCAGACCTAGCCCCCAGCATACCTCGAAACATCCTACTTTTCCGACGGCTTGAAGAAACTAGAGCACCGTTTGAAAAAGTGTATTGATCTTCGAGGGGACTAAAAATAAAAATAAAAAACCACGCCAATACCGTATTTTTCTTGTCGATTCCGGAAACATTTCAGGTCTCTCTCGTACATAGCTAATTGTTATAAGGGTATTACATTTTAACCGACATTTAAATTAAGACAATTAGTCAATTTTATGTCAGAATTATGGATTATTATATTTTCTAACTAGAACTTTTAGCTATTTCTACCAAAAATTAGCTTATTTTAAAATAAGCAATAGTGCGAAAATAATACATTTTATTAAATTAAAGCACTAAATTGCTAGCCAACTGATACAATACAAACAGTTGACTTTGTTAATGATTATTAGAATTGATGATAAAACGAGATCATTTAGCGATGTAAGAAATTTCTTTCAATTTTTTTCTTAACTAGTTTTTTGCATTTTATTATTTTTGGTTGATATTTTGTTGCTAATTGCAGCGCTATTACCGAGACGATTATTGGCAAATAACTTGAGAAGCTATCAATATCTATGAAAGAAATTTCAACGTTTTTATTTATTTTTAAACACTTATTTAATTAAACACGACGTTTGCATAAAAAAATATATTTTTCGATTTTATTTTTCAAACTTTGAATCGACTGTTTTGACACTACGTAAGATTTCGAAAACTTTTGTCTACTTAAGTTGGGGTCACATTTTGTTAATAAACTTGCAGGAAATCAAGGTTCTACTTTGACATAGGCTTAAGAAAATTGTGTTTCTCCGGACACATCCATTTGGGCAAAATACAAAGAAGAATTCCAAGAATGGTAATACACGAAGACTGGTGCTTTAGCCTCACTAGCATGTAAACCTGTAAAAATATACAAAGTATTTCATTTTAAACAAGAAACTTCAATACAGTTTCCATAATGTTCCATTTACACATTTGATGGTCCTGTATATACTGAAAGAAAATTTCAAAACACTTACGACTTTCCATTTGAAGTTTGCATTCCTGCGTGTCATGTGGGTATATTACAAAATTCATAGCGCAAGATAAGCGAAGCGTTAATCTGCAACGTTTTTAATTACTAAAATATTCCAAATCTTTCGAGTAATTTCAAACTTTTTTAATTAACTTACTTCACCATATACAAAATTGTTTTGTCCTTGTACAACCACATATAATGATTAGGTATAGTCATGGTTTGGAAAGTGACGGATTTGGCATTTTTAAAGAATGAATCTGGTCTCCACATTTGCTTTAACCAATCAACCTCTAGTAATCTATATTCTGACGTCATATTTTCCGGCAATCTTAATCTGTGATCTTTCCATGTTTGAGCGAAAAATATATCAGCAGCATAGGTCTACGGATATAGGAAAAAAAAGCGTAAATACCAATATAAATTAATAGTTAGAACGGATATTTACTACAAAATAAATATAAACTATATTATATCAAGGAAGCTAAGCTAACTAGTAATTTACTGGATAAAGATTGAAAGCGCTATGTGTTGGCGTTTTATTATTAAATTGTCAAATTTCCCTTCACGAATACGAACTCTTCAGGACACTGCAATTTGCAATATGACTAATTGTGTATGTATATGTATACAGAGTGATTTACGTAGACCGTGCATTAGAGCTGTTTCAACTTGCAGTGTAATTAGAAACTCGAAATTTGGTATGCTGTCATAATTTTCTTTTATGTGTGGTGGGTGCTTAGTTGCAGTGACTTGTTAAGCTGTGTCGCTTGTATGACGGTTTCTCGCTGTGTAGTTTTTGTGTGTGTGTACAATAATTGTAGTTAAATGGCCTTGTGATACCATTACAGCGTCTTTATAAAGTCGCGATGTTAATCACTTTGCTCTTAACCGCGAATAGTTGGCCGATCGGACTCCAATTCTCCAAGAAAAAATTCACCGTTCTTCCTAAGAATCAGCCGCCTAACCACTGCGACTATCGACCCGTTAATAATAATAAAAAATTAATTTATTTAGTTTTTGCTATATCACGTACAACAGAAAGAAAGATACTTAATAATCTATCATGTCCGTTCTCCCTAAAATATGTTAACAACACAGATTTAACAATAACACATATGTAAAATCTTTTTGTTGGAGCATGTGTAAGTCCATTGAGAGAACGCTCTAAACTTATTTTGAAATATAAATTCTGTTCCAAAAGAAAGTTACACATCAAAGTTATCAAAATTTAAATGGAACACCATGTATATTATTGTCCATTTCCATGACGCAGACTAAATAAAGTTACTGTTATATTCCCTATACCTAGGTTCAACTGTTTCTGAGATATTTAACGCCGGGAAGGGGTAAGCGGTACGAAAATTCGCTAAGAAGTGGGGTCGCTTATGAGTGTATCCACAAAGTTTATCACAGTCTAGTCTACAGCGCTATGATAGACTCATACGCGACCCCACTTCCTGGCGAATTTTCGTACCCCTTATCCTTTCCAGGCGTTATTTATCCTATTTCTCAAAACGACTGGTATATTTAAGTTACGTGTTTCTAGTTGTATTATTGCATTAGCACAACCATTACATCTAATGCTAAAATAAAGATATTTTCTAAAAATTATACAGGCTGGTCGAACCTCTAACTGTGGGTACTATTCATACTCAATAACTTGCTTATTTTAAATGGAACACCTGTACCTAACATCGTCATTCAATTTTAATTTTATTTCTCTTTTAAATGTTACTACGATTCCCTATACCTATCGCCTATAGTTTCTTTGTAAAAGTCAATTTAATGTTTTAATTGGCGATTATGTACTAAAAATTTGTTAAATCAAGGTAGCTTTGACATGACCACACTAATTTCAGATATTAATTTTGTCTAATTTATTATTGAAAAGTAGGCAGTGGTGCATTGGACGTTGCTACATACAAATTTTCATCATAATCTTAATAGGACGTAATAAGACATGTATTGATTAATTCTTGTTTTGTTTCCAATAAATATGAAGCAACTTCAGTATATTTCAAAATAATTTTAGAACGTGCCCTCAATGGACCTACACATGCTCCAACAAAAAGATTTTAAATATGTGTTACCGTTTTTTATATATCAACCGAGGCGAATGTGGTGCCATACCCCCTGTATATGAAAATATAATTTAGTAACCAATCAATCACTGGTCCAAAAGTTTAACAATGAATGCCGAACATATATCGAAATGATAACTGATTTTAGCCTCACAAAGCCAAGAAGACAAAGAAATAATGAAGAAAGTAGTAGAGAGTCCGAACATTACTACAAACCAATTTACTTGAAGCAGAGCCACTTCTTAAACTCAAAAAAGGAACAACCCTACCTTATAAAGTCCAGTTAATTCGAGAATTGATAGAACCGTTCCAGAGAGTTAAGAGAAATTTTATTTGGTGAGAAGACGTTCTATTCAAATAGAACATTAAGTATACACAATTGCAAACATTGATGAATAAATAATTCCTATTGGATTACATAGTTCTTCATTCAAGGTATTATCGGGTAAGCAGCAGTAGAACCACGCTTAATTGAAATAACACTAACATGCAGAATAGAGTAATACCTCATCTTCGTGACATTTTCGATAACGAGCAAGAAATTAGTATATGTATATCCCCAATAATATGTATCCCCACCTCATTATAATGTTCAAATCCGCAGTCACCTTTCAGCAAAGGTGGATTGCCAAACTTACAGATATAAGAATTCTGGGCGCATAAAATTCCAATAAGCCAGAAAATATTGACAATTTAAAGAATATAATACATATTAATGAAGCATCTTTATATAGAAAACTAGTTCAGAAAGGACAGAAAAGTGTCGTCAAGCCACTCAGGGTTACCAGTTCGAAAATCTATCATAACTTTTATATTAGTTGGCAAACAGTAAAATCAGAAATCAGAAGTTTGGCATTACAGCCGTTATTCTGAACATGACGATATTACATAAATTAAAATGCATCAGCCCGTTACAATTATCGTAGTACAATAAAAACAAAGGATGTATACGAACAATGTACAAAATAAGTAAATAAAATTATATATTAATAAAAATTAAATCTCCATACATTTTAATAAAATAGACTCAATGAGCAAGTGGTAACAATAGCAACTAAGACGAATTTCATTAAGGTATTACGCTAAAAAATATCAAAAAATCTTCAGTTCTTCAATCAAAATCTAGTACTGACCAGAGAATTTATCAACAAAATCTACTCATATCACAAGAATAAATTTTATGTATTTACCATAGATGTTTCGTCAATACTATCCAATCCCATTACTGTTACGTGAAAATAAACTATTGTAGGATTACCATCTTTCTTAGGAGGCCTCATTTTATCATACATTGATGGATCCTCAGGCAAGATATCTTCAAAGACCAAACTGTTCCTAAAATGGAAACCAATTATCAGCTAAAATATTCGAATATTACGTTTTACCGTTGCTGTTGGCGTGTAGGAATCGGAAATTCCGGAAATAATGAGCACTGAAAACTTTCTAAAATTTGTATCATTCTGAAAACATACAGATACGACCAAATATTAATTTTATCTAAATGCAATTTTAAATACACTTATATAAATGAATTGTCAAGAATACGTAAATCGCAACAAAAAATAATCAGTTTCTGTGCCAAAACAGGTCAGAGATAATTGCCATCAGAAATTAGTACAGATTAATTTTCGCGTTTTTTGTATTTGTCATGCTCTCTCGTGGCTCTCTCTCACCAATTTCTGCTTGTGATCCTGCTAAGCTAGTATCAAATTAATACAAATTCATGTCTTCAAACCTCCATATATTATTTTCTCTTTTTTTACAGTTTTTGCTTGCTGATCTGCTATCTTAATATCAAGGTAGCAAAACTACTGTATCCTTTATTCTTATTTGTACTACAAATTGGTACTCTCGCTTATTTAATATAAAGCTAACAGGGCCACTATTTTATTAATTATTAATTAATCATTTTCTAAAAAACGACACGGAATACAAATTTTGTTTTTGTGGTACAAATTAGTACTAAATAACTTAGTGAGTGCGATTTGATTCTGCGGATTTGGCCTTGCTAGATTTAAGAAGGTCTTCGTTTACTATATAAGAAACAAGAATTTGTTTCCAGATATATCTAAGGAAAGCATTTTGAACAAGGTAATTTCTGTGAAAACAACTACTGTTTTAGAAAATGCTTCAGCATTTTTAATTTAGACTGGTATCAGTTTTAAAAGAAACAGCAACGCTCAAATTATTATTATAAATTTACATTTAATTTTCACTAAAATGTTTCTAATTTTGTTGTGAGATGTCGTTCTCGTGGTATTACAAGAAATTATTTATTTTGATTGATACAGTATAAATTTGACATCTTTGACTCATTTGAATACCTACGTTGCTATTCAACTAGAAAATAACACTAGGTACACAAGTAAAAATACAGAATTCTCTGGCCTCTGGAGAGAACATGGAGCCTCCGCATTGGAGTGGAATATTTTACTTCTATTAGTTTGTTTACTTAATTGCTACCACAAAATACAAAGTAAGCAAAAATAAGTTCGGTAGGTTTTAAGAGGATACAGTCTTTGTATATAGGTACAATTACATACAGGGGGGTTATTCTTGAAACAGTGGAAAAATAGCACTCCCAGGGAGTAACTTTCACCGCTCACTCCTCGACACTACTCGTTACGAAAAAGTGAGAAAGTCAACTCCAGAATAGGAACTATTGAAATTGTAGGAATTTTTTGACAATTCTCTTGAAATTTCCATTCCCTCAGATTCGAGAATAACCCCCCAGTAGTAGGAGATAAGATATAATTTTTATAATAGCTGCTTTCGATTTGCCACAATTCTCACCTCACTTCACTTTTCTCAGTAATAAACATCGTTTTATTTGCAAGTGAGTAAGTGATTTGTTTTGCTGAAGTGACAATCATGAGAGAATGCAGTGAGAAGTGAGGTGAGGAAAAGTGAGAATTGTGCTAATGTAGTAGCAATAAAATATTTAAATCCGAAGCGGAGACTCTTTTTGCAGAGGGTCGTCACCGAATTCGGTATTTTTATTTCTATAATTTTTCGTCATGGTTGCGACTCCATTTCTGACTATGATATTTATTCTAATTTACTACTAATTAAATTTCATCGTGAGAGAATCGTATTATTATTTTTACAGACAAATATTCTTATGTTTTTATTATAGATAGTAGTGTAGTTTGGTAGTTAAAAGCAAAGGATTAACTATTTATTTAGGCCCATATTACTATTTAAGGGTATAAAACATAAATAACCAACTATTGTATATTCAAATTAAGATAAAAAATAGTGTTTGATTTACGTCTCTATTATTTTTACTCGAAAAAAACAATATTTATGACATTTTTTTCTGACTAGTCATGAAATTCCTTCCACTAAAATAAATATTTTCCAGTAAACATAGGACTCAAAGCTTGAAACTGTTCGATTCTTTAAATACAAGTCCTAGCAATATACAAAATAATTCTTATACAAATTAAATGTTCCAAAGTGTAAACTATTGGCTGTTACACATTGTTTGGATGTTAGTTACAATGAAGTCCTTTACATTTGGATGCGGTTTCTTACAATCGGCAAAAAATTCATATTTAATTTGAAAAAGATCGTACATAAAAATTCGTATAAGCAGAAAATCAATCTTCAAATAATATTATATTTCTATGATTTTTATAATTTTAAGTTTATCTTGTTAATTTATGATGCATGTTTAAGACATGTATGTATAAATTTCTATTCCCCGTTTTTTTATGTATTATCCTGTATTATAAACAACACAAAATATTGCTTAGATAAATTACAATAATTACAACCCACAGCTATCATGTTGCATCATGTTGCAAAGGAAATCAGCGGCATTTATGACTGATACTTCGAAAAAATTATTTATAACTAGAATCCGCAATCATATGGCTGATACAGAGTGTCTGTAACAATTTTATGTTAAAATAGGATACACTGTATTCACTCCAGCGACGGTAATATTTGTCATTATCATCATTGTTTTTAATTTATAGACTTTATACAAATCTTAAATGCTTGCATAATTTGTTAGGTAATTTAAACAAATATTTTAGTAGTAAGATTAAATTTAAAGAATATATACTTACTGTAAATCAGCAATAGCAAAATTATACATTATCAAAATAAAAAAATACATCCAATGTAAAATTCTTCTGGCTAATTCCACAACCCCCAACCATTTTTGGGAAAATTATTCACTCGAATTAATCCAGGAAACAAAAAAACACAAAATACTTTTTTCGAAAATATATCCGCATTTTACTAATTTAACTAGTTCAAATTGTCACCTCACATTTATATTGTTATAATCACAATAATTATAAATGTGTATATAGACAAAAGGTTTGAAAGTCGATCACACGCTACTAAATCTCTCCGTGTCGTTAATGTCTTCTTATGCATTTTTGTTGTAACCCCTTACGTCCCACAGCGTTCAACCCAGATATATATCGGTAGGAGAGTAAGCATCCCCTTTTTGCCAATCATCTTCGGAAGTAAAGCTGATGCGCGATTGCTTGTACACATGTAAGCTGAATGCACTCACTCCAAAGCAAAGCGATTCTATGTTTGGAACCGATTTCAAAGGAAAGAATCTTAGGTCTTTAACGACAATTAAACACAATGCAAGGTAGATATAGATTTCTCTACCTCTTTCAAATCGCTACGTAAAAGATATATTTTTTATATATGTATGTA
This sequence comes from Holotrichia oblita, assembly GCA_023690525.1. NCBI lineage: Eukaryota > Metazoa > Arthropoda > Insecta > Coleoptera > Scarabaeidae > Holotrichia > Holotrichia oblita. Next base: position 64,784,803 of record CM043018.1, read on the forward strand.
GGTACCATTTTATAGAAACAATAGAAATTCACTACTAAAATATGTTTCATATTAAAATGTTTTAAACGTTAGATTGTCTTACAATTACTCTATCATTTCATAATTTTAAACAAATCAAGTTAATAAAAATCTACATATGTATATACGTAATAATAATAATAATATTCTATGGTAAACTTTATTCTACTAGTAGTTGATATTCCCATGTTGCAGGAATTCTTCTAGTACTTCTATGCTATGTAACCAGATGACAATTGCAGATCTTTGGCGAAATGTTCGGAATTTTGACATTCTTGTCAATTTGCGGTAATGTACATATGTACCCATGGAGATCGAACTCCTCATAGTGATAAGCGTTTCATCTACTCCTGCTTTGGTATTGAAGTCCTTTAAGCGTGTATCAAACAACCTGTAACCAAACTAACGCGATAAATTACAAAAACAAATTTCAGCAATGTATGTACATATAGTTGTAATCACGAAAGATGATCCCTGCGTCACTTACATAGAACTCAATCAACGACATACAAAGAATCATTTTCCTATCCAAGTATCTATTTGTATGACAAGGACAGCCTGGATGACAGTTTGTTTTTCGAAACTTCGCCTAGCATAGACGTACGGCTCGTGCAATTCGTTGAATAAGACAAAGACGAGATTAGTTCGTTGTCTGCGCTTAAGCTATATATTTCCGCTTCTTCACAAAAATTTGACATACATTTGACATGCATCTCTGTAGACATTTGATAGAACTGATTGATTTCGTCCTTACAAATACGTATTCGTTTAACAATGTTTTGAAGTATTTTTTTTTAATTATAATGGTAATACATACTAGAACACATTACGGTAGGTACAATTGCAACAACTTGTTTTAAATTTTTACGGTCTGTCAATAAATCACCACGCATATAACCCAAAATGAAAAATGTCATAGCTGCCATATTCATTTTGATATTTACAGTATTTAACATGACGCCTATACAGTTGTAATCACGAAAGATGATCCCTGCGTCATCAATTAGATTTGTATGAATCAAATCAGTACTTCGGCGACATGTTAAATACTGTAAATATTACTACTTCTACTCCTCGTTATATACCCAGTCCCTGTTCTGCTCCAGTGATGCGTATCCGTTCAAGTCCGCTGAACCGCGTCCGTTATCGTTCTCTGATCCGTATCCGATGCTTCTCCTCGATTCGTGTTAGATGATCTCGGATGCGTCCTCGATGGTCCGTACTGCTTCGGGCTCTCTAGCGCTAACTTCCATACCTTACTCGATCTCTATGCGTCTTCTCGGTTGAAGTTGTTCGGATTCTTCATTATTTCCAGGGATTCTCTCACTATCCGTGGGTAGTAGTGATTGCTTTTGGCTAGTATCTTCACGTCATTGTAGTCGATTACGTGACTGCTTCCGGTGTGGTAGTGTTCAACTACTGCAGATTTTCCAGTATGTCCCTGTTCGACATCTCTGCGATGCTCTTTCACTCGCACTGTATACTGCGCCCGGTTTGTCCAATATACGATTTCCCGCACTGGCATTGGAGTTCGTAGATGCCTTTAGCTTGTAGTCTGCAGTTCTTTTATTTTCTTGACTGTGCTGAACCTGACGTTGACGTTCTTCTTTCACATGTTGAATTTCCTCGGTTTTGTTGGTAGCATCACTAATCATTTCCGCTCTATGTAGTAGTGTAGTGACCAGGGATCTTTTCTGTTGTAGATGATGATGTGAGGTTGCGTGTAGATATCGGTCCGTATGTAAAGTTAGATGTAACGAATGTTACATCGTCGTTATATTTTAGTTACATTACATTGTTCGTCGGCGATCTCCTATGTTGCTTCATTTGATTAAGTTCATCGCATTTTCTACTTTTATGATGCACCTATCCTGTAATAACAGCATTACATAACTCCTTACAATGGCTTCATACTAATCCTGTCTTCAATTATGAGCATCTTCTCAGTATGGTTATTCCATTTCTAAACCTATATACAGGGTAGTCCATTTAAAGTGAAACACTGTAATATCTTCGAAACAATTAGTGTTATGAAGAAAAGTATTAGACAAAAGTTTAACTACATGAAGGGGCTCATTCGATGGCGCTACCGTTGTCACTATAAAGAAAGACACAAAGGTCACAGCAAGGTCAATTCTTTTTTTTCAAATAGCATATGGTATTTTTTATCAAATTCTAAAAGGGCAATAAGTTGTGAATAGAAAAATACTAAACCACATATGACCTCAAATTAATTTTCTTTTTAATGTGGTGGGTGCTTAGTTGCAGTGACTCCGTAAGCTGATGATATGATGCCGCGCTGTTAATCACTTAGCACCCAACAGCGAATGACAAGTCGATCCGGGATTAAACTCTCTGAAAAAGTGTCACCGTCCCTCCAGAGAATTGAACCCCAGCGCCTATCGTCCTCTCACAACGATAGTCAGCCGCCTAACCACTGCGGCCATCGACCCGTTAAATTAATCGAGATATCGAGAAAAAATGAGTACATAATAAAAGTCAGTGCAGCAAATGTTTTTATTTGTTTGTTAAATGTAAAAGTAAATGTTAATAGTAGCTACAAATTGTTTCCATAAGCTAAAAAGGTGAAGATATCAAACGGCTATCGAATTAGATGTTCAAATTGGCGGCCACCAGCCTCAATGCACTTTTGCATTGAGCAAGCAGCTTGCAATACCCAAGAAAATTCCCGAAATATCCCCGAAAAAAAAAATTATGAAGAAAATTCATTTTCCCAGACATTTCGTATGGCGTGATTTTACGACGCCATCTTCATGATAGATGACGTTTATGTTTACGTGACGATGACAATTTTTTTTTACAATTTTTTGCGACAATTGTTTTGCGGGACACGGGTGATGGTACGGGACGGGCGGGACATGGAGGGTGGTACGGGACGGGCGGGACATGGAGGGTGGTACGGGACGGGCGGGACATGGGGGGTGGTACTCGTAACAATAAAACATTAAATATCTAAATCAATACTTTTCTAGGCAGAACGAAGTCTGCCGGGTCAGCTATTTAAAAAAATTGAAGGCAAAACAACGTTTAATAAATACCTGCCGGATCACCTAGTATATAAATAAAAATAAATACATACATATAAAAATATTATATAAGCACGTCGGTGATAATTTATATCTCATGTAATTTCCAAAAAAACGTCCGTACCAACCTTCTTGCTACATTACATTATTATAAATAAACTTGGCCAATTCGTAAAAAAATAGGTAATATGATTAACAGATTTAAGGAACTTGTATACGTAAGATAGGTTCTCTAGAAACAGAACGAAGGTCGTCAGTAGAACCTGTAAATCCAGAGAACTGAAGAAAAATATCCTAACACCTATGAAAACTTTATACGCGTTACAGAAATACAGAGGTCAATCACATACGATAAAATAAAAACAGTAAAAACACTACAGCACAGTAAAGAAAGTGGATCGATTTATTTCTTAGAATGAGACCCCAGTACCACAGATGTGATTTATTAAAACAAACGTTATCGCAAAACCAATGCAATAAGATTTAACAGTTTTTAGTCTTTCTTATACTAATACAGGACAACCTCATTGCTATCATATAAGAACGATCATTTAAACACACACAAGATTAAATTAGTCATATGTGTTGCGTGTTGCTATGTAAATTAATCATGTTGTGATTGCCTTTAGCATGCAACCCTTTATTATTGTTAAACTTTTTTTCGCCTTATTCACCAGGTTTTTGAAGACACTTTTGTTTCTCAAAGGAAACCATGTGCATCTACAGTGTTTATGAATTACTTTAATGCTGCGATAGTAAAAATATAGTACTTGTCGATTGATTCCTTTATTTAAAATTACACTTGATAAATAATTTTTGTATTCCTCCAAATTAAATCATTATTATTTGAATATTTGACAATATGAGTAATAACCGCAGTATTAAATTTTTTTTAATAAAATTAAGGAGATCGAACTCTATTTTTGTTTTATATCTATTATTATACAAGTGAAAGAACTATAAACAAACGCAATAATTATGACAAATATATATCAACATCACATTCCAATTTAACAATGTTACATTCCGAGTAAACGATATTCGCTTCTTCTCAAAGTATACATACTTTAACAGTTGGCTGGCACTCAAGCACGAATCTCACGCCAGCAAATTTTCAAGTACCTAAGATCGCTATTTTCGAGTGGTACACAGCGGCAAGATACCCGTCGACTCTTACGTATTATAAAATAATTACGCCACTACATTATAATGCGATCAATGTCTAAACCTTCAGCTTGATGTTAGAAATTCCGATAGTACCTATACTACTGCAGTACTACAGCTACTACTGATAGTATCTTCTGTACACTATTATCAAAGTTCAATGATATGTGAGAGGTCGCGACATACTTATAACTTTCTGTAAATGTCAATAACTGTGTAAAAGTATTATCAGATTCTCATGACACAATCAACAAAGTTTACTAACGAAAGAATATACCAATAAGTGGAAGCTAGCGACATAAATTATTATGATTATAGTTTAACACTACATCTACTAACAACAAAAGATTATACTCAAATTTGGATATCATCTAAAGACTAATTAACAGTATGTTTTATGGCACTTTAAGTCAGTTTTAGTGCCCATCACTGTCCATACCTAACTATGTTAACTATTAGGGGAATTTCGAAATTCGATGCTGATTTATTACCCATCAATACAATAACTAGACAGTATAAAATAAAAAAAAATTCGCAATATGACACCGTCCATTCGAAAAAGGTGAATATAATCTCGGAAGTTCACAATGTATTTACTCTTGCTCACCAAAATATCAGAAGTGTAAGAAATAAATTAGATGATTTAACTATTCTAAAAGAGCTGGTGGATCAGGCATTCTTCTCCAGGACGGAACAGATAATAAGGAATTGATTGAACTGAAACAAGAAAGTATTGAAACAGTTGTAGAGTGCAGTACTACTCTGCTTACCAGGGTGGGCATTTTGATTATTAATGTATATTGACCCCCGCAAGGAGAACTGACGTGTTTTTTGGACAAACGATCATACAAAAAACAAGTATGAAATCAAAAATACTATTTTGTGGCGATTTTAACATTGATCTTTTATGCAATAACCGAACTGCAAGCAGATTGAAGGACCTGCTTAATTCATATAATCTCATACATGCTATTGATCAATATACAAGAATTACAGTGGCAAGTCAATCGTCAATCGACAATATATTTACTAATGTATCATACAAAATTACAAAACAAGCGTAGTAGTATAACTATTGTCCGATCATACTGCTCAGTTGATAAGCTTCGTATGCGATGAAATAAAGAAATGTAATACCAGGCATAAGACAAAAAAAATATGCTTCACATCCGAAGCTTTGCACCTAATCAAGACGGAATTAGAAACGAAAGATTGGCAATATACATACCAGACGGAAAGTGTCGACGCCTATGAACACTTTTCTGAGACATTAGCAAACACTGGTAGATAAATATGTGAATAGAGGACAGTACAGCGTGATAATTCGCTTAAGAGCAAGTGGATGACGGATCGCATTAAGACGCTGGCAAAAATAAAAAAGAATTATATGAAGGCGTAATTGAAAACTTAGTCCGAACATATACTGTACGCTAGAAATGCTGTCAGGGGAACATGGGAGGTTGTAAACCAGATACAAGGTAAAACAAAACAAGGTCAATTCAACTTACAGCCGTTTGAAGACTATGAATCTGATATAGCAAGGATATACTGAGCAGGATCAATGATTACTTTGTTAATGTGGCTGAAACTTTAACTGAAAACAAGCGGAAAACAACAAAGACCATAAAATATATACCTAGACAAAACAATGTCACTATACTTGACGGATCACCGTGAGATAGCTAAAATAATAAAGACTCTCAAATACACAAATTCAATTGGATATGACGAGATCCCCACTTCTCTGTTAAAATATTGTGCAGACATACTGGCGCACCCTTTAGCAGATATGTATTATTAATAAATCATTTCAAAAAGGCGTCTTCCCGAAATTATTAAAATTTACCTTGATAAAAGGCCAATACACAAAAGAGGAGATAAAGGAAACATTAAAAACTATAGACCCATAGCATTGATATCAAACATAAAAATATTTGAGAAAACTATGCTACATAATTTGCCCAGATACACAATGTTTTCAGTGATAATCAAAATGGGTACCTGAAGGGCCGTTCCACCACTCGAGCCATGTTCCAACTACTACAGGAAATAACGAAGGTACTAAATCAAAGAGAATCAGCAGTATCTACCCTAATGGATTTAACAAAGGCGTTCGACTATGTACACCATCAGCAGCTGCTTGACAAGCTTGACTTGATGGATTTCAGGAGAGTCGCTTCGGAGTGGATCAGGTCATAAATTGTCAAATAGCTAATGGGTGTCCAATGGATCAATTTTAGAACGTGGTACTTCAGCGATAAATGATTTGCGAAGTAGTAAAACGGAGACGTTATGATACAAATTTAGGAAACACGATGTCCAAATTTAGTATAAAAAAAATTGATTAACAGAAAATAACTTAAAATTAAATATAAAGAAAAACGAGACTTCTAAAATTTGGCAATAGTGAAGATATACTTGTCAATATTGAAGTTGCGAACCGTACCTATTCGGATCAGACAACATTCCTCTGGACAGTGACTCACTGAGCTGGACATGTCCGTGAAGCCCTTGCTGGCAAGTTGTGCACCCAGTGTTATGCACTAAAATCGATAACTAAAAATGTAAATGTGGAGGCCGCAATGTCGGTGTACTATGCTTGTGTTTTTCCAGACTAAATGATGGAGTGATCTTTTGGGGCAATTCGGTCGAGGCAGGTAGGATTTTCATCCTACAAAAGAGATGTTTGAGATTAATATACAATTTCAACCAAAGAGACTCTTGTGTGGACATATTTAAAACTTACAAAATATTAACTTTGCCATCATTATATATACTAGAATGTGCTGTCTTTATTAAAACACACTATAAACATTTTTTAAACAATATGAATTACAACATGTACATAAGACATACACTCATTTGTCAAAAACTCAAAAAACGTTTTTCATCAGTGTATAAAAATCTTTAATCACATACCTGATTCGCTAAAAGGCTTACCTTACAAGAAATTATTAAAGCGCTGTTTGACTAGTATGACTTTCTATAATGTAAACGAATTCTTTAAGGAAGAAGTCCAATGATGTTTTTACTTGTACTATAGAAGTGATTTTTTTTCTAATATGTCTGATGCTTTGATGTGTACTTCATATATACGCAGTAATATATTGTTGTTATATTATAGATCTAAAATTTTTATTGACATGTTCTACACGTATGTACTACAGAACAAATATATTATTATTATTATTATTATTATTATTATCTAGAACTTGTAACGGAACTATCACTACTATAACAAAAAAAAACATAACAAGGTTAAACATATATTCAACATTTGTCAACACAATTTCAATATCACAAAACATATATTGTATAAAAGTTTTCATTTTCACATATTAGCAAAACAATTTTATTGGCATGCATCCAGCTCTGTCGGTATTACAAAGAAAGCTGAAGAATAAGCTGGAATTATAACATGTATATCATTATCTATTAAGATTGGTTTAAAATGTGGTAGTCGTCCATTGGGATCCAGCATTAGTAATTCTCCATTCAAATAAACGTTCCTAGAAAAATAATAGTCAAAGCAAACTTTAACAATTATTTCGCTTATATACTTAGAATATAAGCTAGCATAAGGAGACAGCACATAAGAGTAGATTATATCAAGCGTTTGACGGGAATCTTTCAAACCTTCCACTCGAATCAAAGAGTCACTACTTCCTATATTGAACCCAAATACTAAAATACAAAAATCACCAAAATATCACTTACATACTTTAATGAAAATTACAAACACACATGTTATAGATGATACTTTAAAATCTTTTCTACTGCATTGACAATAAAGTCGTACTTTGCGAGAAGATGCAACTGTACATGGTACAACTTCAGGTCCTACAAAGGTCTTATATAAGACACTGAGCCAATAATTCTGTAAAAATACATTATTGATGCTGACAGTCTTATGTTAGTTTAACTTTACTGGCGTTGGTTCATAATTATTGTCAATTAAAGCATAAAAGCCCTTAAACAATGTCTGTCGTACAACCACATCCAGCCCCAGTTTAGCAGCCATACCTAGTTTATCTAGCCAAATAAATGTGCTAATATATCGATTACTATAGCCAGCAGCACCTCCATTATATGCATCAGATGTTTCACCTGCAATGCAACACTATGTATATCTCTTTAGTAAAATCATAAAATTGTTCCAGCAAGCTGCCCCTGATGATTTGTAACCATCAAAATATAACATCCAAATAAATTGAAAGGCATTAACTATTCATGACATAAATCTATTCATAAGTCATTTAGAGAACATAATAGATACTGTTTCCTAGCGTTAATTTTTATGTAATGGAGCTTTTATGACATACACATTATAAAATTTACCTATATAATGTATAAAGAAATGAGTCAACTCTTCTTATTTATAGAGTGGACCAATTCGGAACGAAAGCAGAGGCGTAACTAACGAATTGGTTACCGCGTGCCCCATCGCACATACGATTACTTAGTATGTTGTCCACGGTCATCGTGTGTGCACGTATAATAGTAGCAGGAAAGTGTATTCACGCCTCTGCTTTCGCTCAGAATAGGTTCACTCTACTTATTTATACAAATACTTTGCAAAGTAGAATATCAAAATGCTGTCTTTTTAACATTAAAAATGCCATTCGACAACGACATTAAAGCTTAACCAAACAAAAAACAAAACCCCTCTCTAGTGAATAGAATTTTATTTATAAGAAATACCAATCCAAATATTGAGTTTCCCTATCGCTTCATTTATATATTGAAATAATGAAAAATGTCGAAACCGGTTTGTTATAGCGTATTGACTAGCTTTATCGAAAGACACCTATAGACGGTGAGAGCGGAATACGGTTTGCGTCATATTATTTTTAGGAAAAAAAAAACAGCTCTGGAACCGTACCTAATTCTTTTTTTATCTGCCACGGGTTACTTGGAAATATCGAAAACATACGAAGATAGGTCAGCCTGTACTTGAACTAAATTATAGAGGTTGGTAATTCCAAGTGACGGAAAGTGGCAGAGAAAGTCCACTAAAACACTCGTCAGTTGGGCCGTTCTTCAAGTCATAACAATAAGGAAAGCACTTTCTGGGAGCTCGTTCACTTCTGGCAACATTTATCAAAAAAATTTTTAGGTTTTATTGTTGCAAAAGATGCCTTGTCTTCAGCTTTAATTACGCCTTTCTGTGTTTTCATATATCTTTCTGTGTTTTTTAAATTGGCCTTTTCCTTTTTATGTCCTGTCCTCTACATTACCTTCACTTTTAGGCTCAGTAATTACAATGCCTTCTTCATTGTATTGCCCTACTTCAGATTCGTCTTATACTATAGGTGTTTGTCCACGTAGTAAGGCTTTCTTCTCGTAACATCTCTTCTGATTATATTTTTGAACGTATACAATTCTCAGATTTTGTCACTTTTGTTTGGATAGCATATCTGGAAAGAACTTCTGTTATTACTGTATACGTACGGAGCTATCCATAGAATGAAATGTCGTGTTTTAAATGGAACATGTACTTCAATCTAAATGGAAACTCTTATGAATAACAGTGCCAAATCAAATAAGTTTTTGAATTTTGAAAGTATTCCATAAAGTTCTACAGCCACTTGACATGCCTGTGACTAATGAAAATATGTGAAAATCAATTACTGAGAGATACGATGAACTTTGGAATCCACCACTTTGTCTTGGAAGTATCGACGAAATTCAACCAGTCGGCAAGGCAATAGTCGCCCAACTAAAATGTGTATGTAAACCCATACTGCATTACATAAGCACGATTTTAGACGCGTGATCCATAGTCGTATAAATCGAATTGGATCGGCTAAAGCGGTCTAAACCATCCGAAAGTAGGTCCTACATGTAAATGATACGAGGTTTTCCTTAGTTGGTACCTAATAGACAGCAAATATTTTTGAAAAGGAGTTCGTCTAAATCAGAAGAAAACCAGTAATGTGTCGTCAGGTAACATCACCCGACACAAAATATATCGCACCACATAGCTACACATTACCCAAGATTGCGTCCAAATTTAAATTTTCACCAAACCAACTTTCGCCTTCTGAATTTCAACGAAATGACAATTAGGTTTAATTGGTCGTAAATCGACTATATATTGCACATCCACATCAAAAGTCGATTTAATAAAAAGGATCAGCGGCTTTATGAAAAGCCCAAAGTGAGCAGTGTCAAATGAAAAATCGGTGTGATAGATTCCCAGCTTGATCCCACCTAAATATAATATAAATATATATATATAAATAACCGATAATCCGATGAAATCATCTAGTCTCTACTACTCAGCCCTAATGTTAACACAAAGAAACAGACAACATTTTTTCTTTGCCTCAGAAACAATAATAAGTGATTCTGATAGTATATTTTCTCCTGAAGTCAAATATGATATCGGTTTCTCATTAATATTGTATTTCGCCGGTGGAACGTCCCTCTCGCTGGTCCATGGTGGATTAGCCAGCATATTATCGTTCCATTTGCTTTGATACTTCTTTTCTATAGCTAGTCTCCTGGTCAAAATATTTCCCGTGCTCATCGTTCACTGCGCTAAGATTTTCCGGAAGGAAATTTAGATGAGAGTGCAGAAAGTGTAGGTACTTTTAATGACATAATTACAACCTAAACTTTTTTAAGATATTTTCCGCCTTTCAATTTCCCAAAAAGCTGTTAATTATATTTTTGAATGCTTGCCAAGCTGCTTTCTCCAGCGGATTCATCATATGTTAATAATTATATTTGTGAACCCACGAATATCCCTTCTTTAAGTTTTGCATCACTAATTTTAGAAAACTTCTGTTTTAAATATATGAAACCAGGAGTATTGTCTATGACTTTGACAAAATTCTTCGTTCTTCTAGCTTGATGTGTAAAAAAGATATATGTATATACATTGTCAGGATTGCACGATGCGTCATGTTTCACATTTTTCTGTCCAGGAATGGATGATTCGTGTTTACGCCATTTTTTTTAAATAAAGTGGTGTTTTCTGCCACTACCATCTCATTTCCCATAAAAAAACAGCATTTACAACCTGCTTCAAATCACTAAATATATTCCATTCATACTCTGCATATTGAAAAAATGATTATGATTATGACATATTTTTATACTCTACTGTTTTTGGACAACTTTAAATCTCGTATTAGATCATTATGATCTTCTTGAGACAATAAAGGCTCAGATACACATCTTGATTCAAAAGTTGTATTATCAAAATCTGTTTCTTTTATTCCTCACTTCTATCAGAATTTGCGCTCTCTTCGTTATATTTTAGAGGATTTGGTATGAACAATTAGTCATAATATGAAAGTGGTCTCATTACAGACTCCAAATTAAGGTGCACCACTGTATGTTATCATTTTGCAAGAATGCCTTCAATATTTCGTAAGCACATAACAGGCAGAGGAATAATCTTTGAGTTCCTTACAAATCATAGAAATAGTAAATGGCATGTAGCATGTGCCATTTTTCCATGCAGTGAAAAGCCTAGAACACGACAAACAACAGCTATGTCGTGGGGCCCAATTCCTCCACCCGTATTGGTATTCCATAGACTATCACTATTACGATACCGAAAACCGCCAAGTTTTCGGCATCGTAATAGTGATAGTTGTACATATTTACCGAACCATTGTTATTAAATGTTGGCTCATTAGTAAATAATACATATCTAGTTTTCAATACACAATACGTAGAAATCTAACATCATTTGAAAAGCGCTTTCATATTATCTACTTATGGTTTTTTATACATAATAATTTTTATAAATAATTAAAAAATATGCCCATTGTCGCCCTCTATATATACAGTGTGTCCCAAAATGTCCGTAACAGCCCTGTAAGTCCTGTATTATAGTCGTAGTAAAAGTGTTTCAAATAAAAGTTGCTCCAATTTACATGATCTACTTTGTAAGATGGAGATTTCAAAAATTTTAGGAAGACTGGAAGTAGATACATATGGATTAGGTTAGGCGTCATATGACGTGATATTTCTTAATTGCGATTGGTCTAAAATAAAACAGAAATAATTTAAACTCCAATGTAAAAAACGGTCAAACCAAAATTCAAGTTATCAATGCTAAAATTTAACATTTAATCAAACTTAACTTATAATATTTTTTATAATAATATAATATTTATAATATTTCATGAGTTATTATTTTCATCAATTCGATAACAGCAACGAGAGCAGCGATTAGCCATACGTAGACCATTACGTAGGGTACGGACTAGAGTCTATAGTCTATGACTATTGTGGCGAGTCTCACTAAATTCGAGCTACCATCCTATAAAACTGCATACAATACGACAAGTAAACTTTTCTCTACATTTCGATACACAGTAATTATTTCAAATTGCTGTATTACTGACAACTAAAGTAAGCATATTTATGCTGTTGTACTTAACTTTTGCGGTTTTGAGATATACAAGTATTTTTGTGTGCATAAAAAATACTAGCAATAAATGAAACACGTCGTATGTTGTCGAACTGAGAAGCCTTCAAGTCTTGCAAAATGTACTGGAACCAATTGTAGATTACTTCCCGCTTCACATTCGTCGTAACATGCACTTCCAGCATGATGGGGCACCTTGCCACTCCTCGGCCGGCATTCAAGAATGGTTGGAAGTGAATTTCGGAGCTCATAAAATATTCACTCGGACATCCCAAGTTCAATCGCCCAGATCTCCAGATTTGACACCGCTAGATTTTTTCCTTTGGGGCTATCTGAAAAAGCAGGTCTATAGCCATTGGCCGTTCCGAGGCCTCAACCATTTGAAAGATGTCATCCTGGAGTGCGCAAACGGGATAGGAGCCAATATGCTCTACAGTGCTATGGACGAATTCAATCATCGATGGCAAATGAAGGAGGTATCGAGGAGTGATTGCTTTTTTGTCATATTCTTGCTTTGTTTACTTTCATTTTAAGCGTTAGTTTGCAATATATTACTATTTATTATTTTTTCGTATATGGTTGTTTTTTTAATATTATCACACATTTTTTTTTAAATTTTCATAATTACTGTCTTATATTACCCATGACTTTTCTTTAGAAAATAAAAAGTTTAGTATTTCCTACGTAAATAAACACTTTTTTATTCTCATAACTGCTTCAACTAAAATCATTGAAATTGAAACAAAATAACAGATAACTCCCTTAAGAGGCCACCGCGATGGATAATAATAATACATGGAAAAAATAAATATTTGACGATCGAGTTGAAATTTCGTATACGGCGGCATTTAGTAATTCTGAGCAACTTTTTCTTATAACATTTTTCGATTGGAAGCGAATTCAAGATGGCTGCCATAAGAGATGAAAAGAAGTAACGACATAACGACCAGGCTGTATAAAATTTTCGAAATCTTTTCATCTCACAAAGTAGATCATGTAAATTGGAGCAACTTTTATGTGAAACAATTTTTATATTACGACTATAATACAGGACTTACAGGGCTGTTACGGACATTTTGGGACACACTGTATGCAGATGAAACAGCCGTCCTATAGTCGGAGCATCGTATATCGGAACTATTCGGGAATAGAGTAGTAGGGATGTATTAGTAGATAATTAGATGCTCGCTTCACTGTAGACCGCACGGTTGTATTCTGTTCAATACATATGCATAATATAATAATTGTTTGCTTATTCTCAAAATTTCTATAAAGTTTATAAAGAAAACAGAAGCTTTTGGTAAAAACATAGATGATGAACTCGTCACAAATAAGAGAAGCAATTACACATGCAACGAAGACAATAATTTCTGTTCATAAATAAATAAATTAAATGGCCCAATTATGTTGTTATGTAATGGGTCAACCCAAACATTTAATTTTGCAGGGTATTCTGTTCGAGCGTCATAAGTAAGTCTCTTTTCTTGTGACCAATACCTTGCAACACTTGAGTTGTGTCGACCATGTAAAGCGAACGAAGATTCGTCTGTAAATACAAGTTGTACAGGGATTTAAACAGCCATACGTTTCAAAGTTATTGATTATATGACGAACCGTTTCAAAACAAATAGTTTGTTGGAACTCATCGTTAAATAGGCGTACAATATCTCTTATTGAGTAACCACGGTGATGTTGTTTTGTAACATATTTCTTTTGTTGAAGGGTAAAAATGTCCATAAAGAATTACAAAAAAATCAGCATCAGTAATAGTAACAATAATAATCGTATATTTACGATAGCATGAATTATTTTATCTCGAGAATACAATGCAACTGTGCGCTGTCGAGTTAAGCCTACTAATGCATCCCTACTTCTCTACTCCCGAATGCTTCCGACATACGATGCCCTGACTATAGGGCGGCTGTTTGATCTGTATATGGAGGGCGACAATGGGCATATTTTTTAATTATTTACAATTATGCAGGGTGAAAAGTGCAACATATAAAAAGCTTATTTTTTAATGGAACACCCCATATTATATGCCACTTTAAGATTTCACTTGATGGGTTTAGGTTAGGATAACTTTGTTAGTAATTTCCTATACCGATCTACTGTCAATTTTAAGAGACGTAATTTTCAACTTAATGTCGGTCGCCAACTAGATGAACATATATCATTTTTTTAACAGCATTATTTAAGGGAATATTTTTTGTAATCGTAAAAATAAAACATAGACAATTTCATGGAGTTGCTTATGTTTGAAAACATAAAGAAGAGGTATAAGACGTCAAAATTACGGGCTGTAAATGTGTATTTGCCAAATAGTCTACTGTTTGCGGATTTTTAATTTTTTTGAAAGCTCTATATTTTCGTAAAAAAACATTTTTTTTTTCGAAATTGGTGACAGATACTGATAACTCTTAACAACGTTGATCTAATCCATCACGTAGAATCTGAAAATGGCACATAATCCAAGATGTCTTGTAAAAAATAAGCTAACTTTGCTATATTTAAGCTTTTTTGAACAGTTCTGTATAATTATATAATTACTTTTGAAGTATGCTTGTGGTTACTGAAATGTAAATCTGACACATTTTACCGTTTAAAAATGAGAAACTGATGAGAAAGTGTTTGTATCGCACCCCTTGCACTATTTTATATTATCAATATAAATAATCTTCCAAAACTCGCAAACGAGAGAATACAGACAAAAAAAAAATAAATTTGACAAAATATTTGGTAACTCTTGTTGTCTCTTAGATACTAAGGGCTCAAAGTTCACTTCAACATACGCCTGTGCTCAACGCATACATGAATCACAAGTCGTGTAATGGCTAATGCCCGACGATTCTGGTATAACCGTAGCGGCTACGTAGATCCACACTAAGATTATTGTCCTAATCTTGCGCCAATTTAATCAAAAACATTTATTTTACTATTAAATAACAAACAGACATATTTGCAACGTTTTTATAAATTTAGTATTCCAGTACTTAGCTATCAACTTCTCGTCATTATCTGTTATACGCTTCTACCTAACAAACATATTGCAGTAACTTTTTAAAAAATTTTATAAATGCAATAATTCTACAACTTGAACTCAACTGATTTTGGTAATAAAATCATACAATTTCCTAAGTTGCCTTTTTTTTCCTATATAAACTTATGTCATTGATGATTACTAACCATCAGAAACTAATTATTGGAACAAACTTAATACAATACTAAATGCAGTTTCACTTACTAAGCCAAACCGTTTTTGTTTTAGTTTTGTACAAACTAACAATACCTTTAACTAATTCAATTTGAGCTATTAATTTATTGTAATTGTCAGGATGTAAAAAATCATCCTGAGTAGCAAGTTTTCCATTAAAGTAATATCTAAAAAATGTAGATTTAAATGTTGCAATTTAACAAATGCATTGCTCACTGATGAAATGTTATTGCACTAACAACTTCACCACCATCGCTAGCTAAGAAACCTTGTAAATAAGCAATACTTTGAGAATCTTCAGGAGCTGGATTTGTAATATCTGGTCCAACTAACATCTTATTCTTATAGACTGGATATTTATTCAAAATTCGACGTAATCGTGCAAAATCTTTAACCAGTTGTGAGGGACTAACAGTATAATTAAAAATATACTGATAAGCATTTGGTTCTATTGAAATATTTAAATATCTTTATTATATAAAAAAAAGAATCGTGTCAAATTTACCATTTCCAAGCTGCCATACCACATCCATTTTATTATCATTAGAAAATTTAATCATCTCTTCTGCATTTCTATGATTCCATGAACCATCGCTATTTCTAATTAATGAATTTAGATCAAAAAGTATTGTAAAACCTGTATCCACAGTTAAATTATATAATTCCAACCATTGTTTATCTGAAATTATCTATTTACAAAATCAAATAAGACGCTTTCAAAGAAGTCTACCAGATAATACATAATTTTGATTTAATGAAACACATTTTTCTTTTCCAAGCAAACAAGCTATTTGATTTTGTTTAGAATAAGTCTCCAACTGCTGAAAATTTCTCCTACTAAATTTTATTCTGTCTGCCATTGTTCCACCTATTCGTAAGTAACCCGGAGATAAATTTTTAATCATAGTTCTCAATTTTTTGTTCCTGGAAAACAGATTTTATTATTGAATTATTCATTTCAATTTAAATTTACCTCATATTAAAATTACTAAAATGATCAATAATCATTGAAGAATCCAACACAACACTCAAAAATTTTGAACTTGTAATATGTTCAGGGGGCCCAGTGCTTCTGATAAGCAAAACATGGATAGATGCGAATGAACTGAATAGTGATACTGGTATAATTGAGATGATAACAATAGTTATAAGTAATAAGGCTATTATGGTTGAGAATTTTGCTGCACATTTATCAGCTACAATAAAAAGGATCTTGAAAAACATACAAAAAGAGAACATAATTGCTTACACCTTTCTATACCAAACATGCTTCTTTTTAAAGCTAGAAATTAGCTGTTGCTGTTGTAAGTATTAACAGAATATAAGAAAACCATTCTTTGTATTCTCAATCATCAAAAATGTATTTGCCCACTATTTGTCATCTAACATTTTGACATTTATTTGTAGAACAAACAAGTTTTCCATTTAAATTGCTATATCACTAACTTTCGATGAAAAAAGATCTAATTCCCCTAAAAATATTCCTGCGCCAAAAATCACTAACATGTTACCGAGCGACTGAGCCCAAACTCGGCCGTTGGGAGATGATTGTGTTGATGTCACTGGGTGCATTCCGAAATCTGCTGAGAGTACTGACAGTACTGAATTAGCGTTTCGTAATCAGTTTATACATGCTGAGGAAACTATGGGTACATTCCGAAATAGTGTTGGGTCCAACCTGTTATTTCCAAATAACAGTTGCAACTGTTTCTGTTATAAAAAATAACAGTTAAAAATATCAGATAACTGTTATTTCCGATATTTTTTAAGCATAATGAGGTTATTCCGAGAATCAAAAAAAATAAACGAATGTTCTCCGAAGTGGACGACTAATTTATGACCGTAGAAACCGTAAATGGAAATTTATAACAATTTAAAAATGTCGTATAATCTATCTTATTTTCGTAGATTTTTGAAATATTATTTATTTTTAATAGTTATAATTTATCTGTTCCTCTGTTATTCTGTTTTTAATAATTTATTCTTTTTATATCGATAAAAAATCGATTTGAAGAATATTAGTTTGAAGGGTTTTATTTTAATGTAAAATATTAAAATACCCGTTGAGAAACTTCATTATAGTCTTAAGAAACCACAATTATTAAACCTTCACTAGGGCATGATAATTTTATTTATTATATATACATTTATAAATATGTGGTTCGCTATTAATCGACGCTGGGCAGGCTGCTGCGCGCACCGCCACAGCGTTTTTATATTTGTTGTAATACGAGAGACAAGAGCAACAGAGCCACATAAAGCAGTTGCGTCGCCGTTGTCGATGACTCATCATAGCAGCAACGGAAAGTTGGGCTATTATTTTTCTTCGACCTGTTATTTTTCCAACCTGTTATTTTTGTAGAAGCATAACAGTTACACACTGTTATGAGTATACAAAAGTTGCAAAATAACAGATCGTTAAATAACAACCCATCACTACTTATAGTACATATTTGTACATAAATAACAACATTGATCATAACGATAATACCAAATAATACATAAATACTGTTTAAGTTATTAATTTATTCTTCACTTGTTTATAATTAAAAAAATGCAAACGACAGTGAGTATAATCACAGTATAATCGTATAATTGGATATATGTATCTATACAAAAAAAATTGAAAAGTAAAATAAGAGGTTCAATTTTAAAATGTTCAAAACGTCACACAATTTTTATGAAATGCCAAACAAAAATGTTTGAAACTAAGTTAAATTAATAGTAAATTATTTCAGAACGATTTTGTGTATTCCCAGAAAGAATTGATAAAATCCATGTATAACAGTTTTAAGAGTGATGAAGTATTACTACCACGAGAGAAAATGAATGCTGCTGCAAGTTGTGTATTATAACTAATATTAAAAAATCATACATTAATTTCAATTACAGCTAACAAATGCAAAATGCAATTATCAACGACTGTTGCTTTGTTATTCTTAGGATTTCTTCTAGTATCAGTTATAACAGTATCTCTACATCCGCCAGTAAAACCAGTACATATTGTATTAGTACAAACAAATGCACCTGCAAACCATGTTACAAGTACAAGATTTTTAAGTATTGCATTGGATTCATCAATAATTGCTGATGGATTTTCAAGATTTGATATGAGGTATGTCGGGCAATAATTATTGTAATGATTGATGATAAATAATATTTTAGAAATCGGAGATTACGAAAGATGATGACAAATTTATCTCCAGGTTATTTAAGAATTGGTGGTACAATGGCAGATAGATTAATATTTGTTACAAATCAGACACAGTCTAGGAAAGTATCGACTGATGTACAAGATGGTTCCGATTGCGCATATGAAGAAATGCAATGTTCTTTAGGCTCAAGATCGAACTTTACATTACTTGGTAAATAGTGGTTTATTCTTTACAGTTTTTTACTCTACATATAATTTCAGATACAGAATGGTTAGAATTATATGAGTTATCGTTTAATACAGGATTTACTATACTGTTTGATTTAAATGTCTTAATACGAAAAGCTGATGGATCATGGGATTATGAAAATGCTGAGAAATTGATTAAATTTTCGAATGATAATAATATGAATGTGATATGGCAACTTGGAAATGGTAAGTACTTTTCTTCATGTTTTCATGTCACTTTTTGATCTAATTCTTCAATATAAGCCACAAATTGTTTCTTGCAGCATACTTTGTCTTTCTTTTTCTGTATTTAGTATTGTCGATATTTTTAGAATATCTTTTATCATATTTCATTTCCTCCTTATAGTATATCTCTTCAACCAAACATTTTGGACTCTGACTACTTTAGATCATTTTTAGTTCATTATAAACCTGATATCTATATATATGTCTATATCTAAATTTAATGATTAAAATGTTATTTCGAAATTCTTCAAAAATGCTCTAAAGCTGATGCTTTTTCTCATCTAAATAGGCCATGCTTTCTAATTACTTGTGTGTGGATAATTATATTCTTTGTAAGTTTTATTCTAAATTCTAATGATAAATAAAGCTGGAAATTATGTTGACATAGTTTGAATATCCGATTAATACATTATTAAAGAGTAAGATAAAGTTCAAATGAATCGTTCAAGTAATTGATTATTTGTCGAGTATTTGAATATTATTTGTTTGAATCAAATGAATATTTGAATATTAAAATGTCGAAAACTCCCCTTTTAGTTTATAATATATTGATATATTGCATGTTGGTAAGTTATGGTATGAGTAATGAGTAAATATGATATAAAATTGTCAATCACATTCAATTTTAACATATTCGATTGAAATGAATTTAATAAGTTCTCAAAAAAATGTCTACTGTACTAAATGTTCGTTTGAATTGAATAAATATAAATAAATTATCCAATGAAACAGATTACAGTAGATGTTCACATTGATTAACCATCTTATTCTATACATAATGTTATAAGCAAAAGAAGAATCTTCTTCCGTAAAATGCCTGGAGTGATTGAATGAAATACATTTTTTGTTAACATTATTTATAATACAGATAAAAATCGGTAACGCCAACACCACAACGCTTAATTCATTCATTCAGGACACATGTTTCACGGACTATTAGGCAGATTTTTATACGTATTATACGAGACCACAGGTTCTGAAATAACATTATTTTTTATTTTAGTTTCATATCTTTAGTAATTGTAGGTAGAGTATTGTTTGTTTGTTTTATTCTTCATCTACTAAACGTAATAATTGTTTAAGATATACGATATATACGTAGGAATTAATGACAGTCGCAACTAGGTGAACATATGCTAATTTTAAAGCAGCATGGCCTATTTAAGTTTTTAGAGAATATCGTTAATAACATTTTAATCGTTAAATTTAGATATAGACATCTCTACAGTTTTCGGTAAAGGGTTTAATTTGCTTTCATATAGCATGGATAAATACAGGGTGTTGCATTTAACTTAAAAGAGTTATTGATGGTTGAAAAAATATAAAGTATAAATTGTTTTGCTTAATGTTAAATGTTATTAAAATACTCTATCGGTTTATTGAAAGCACTCTTTGTCAAAATAACTTCTTACAAATGTAAATCGTCCAAGTCATCGAGTTTTCCTGTTTTTAATATTTTTGCGAATGCCGACATTTTCATAAAAACTCAAATTTTCTCGTAATTGGCAGCAGATAGGTATAGGGAACTATTAACAAAGTTATCCCAATTTAGGACGTACATTTGATGTACATACATACATTTTCGGTGAAATATAATAACCAGTTTTTTTTGTACTCGGCGGCCAACACCACAGTACTTTGTTACCAATAGAAGATGCAACATCAAAAAAGTGCAAAGAAAAATTGACAATGACAGAAAGTGCAACTAGTAGACAACGCTATTAGTTTTTGCCAGCCGATATTTGTATTACGTTCTTCGCTGTTCTTAAGATTTGTTACTATACACAGTGTCCAAAGTAACATGTTCTATATAAGAATATTGTAAACGATAAGAGTAGAGTTAAATGGGACAAAATGTTAATCAGTTACCTAAAAGAAACTTTAATAATATGCTTAGAGTTTCCGAATTCTTTAGTTCCATAGTTATTCATAAAAGAATGGTATTCAGTCGCAACTTTCATTTATTCACTAGACTGGGGTTCTCAACAACCGTATCGCGACACATTGGTTGGTGTGCCGCAAATACATGTGTCGCGAGATCTTTAAAATCTTCCGCAAATAAGATATCGTTCTATATTCCAAAACAAACAAATTATCGCCAAAATTTCATTCGTCTCTTCTACTCATACGTGACATAATATCACTAGACAGTAAGGTATCTGTCACCTTTTTTCTTTAATTGTGAATAACTCAGAAGGAATCGTATTTAGGTATAGTGTATGATACATGAAATATGTGTAAAAGATATGGTAGCAGCTGAATTTGTAATGGAATTTATAGCATGCTATTTAAAATATCGAAGTTGATGCACACTTCGAGTTAACCGGAAGTGATATTTATTCAAAAATATTTTCACGTGATAGTTCATATCAAACCACAAAATTTTGATTTAAAATTCCGTTCCATTTGTGTAACACTTTTAACAGGCCATTCTCACCAATCATCGTGTATATAACTAAACGTAAATAAGATGATCGTAGAGCTAGTGGGGTTAGGTAGCCAATGGAAAAATCGTTTTTAAAAGGAAATAAGACTCATTTATCTAAACCTTAAGCTTTCGATTTTTATTAAAATCTTCTTCAAAAGGTAATTGATTAGAGTAAGAAGCTAGCAGTCAAAGAACACAACTTCATAAAAATACCATCAATACTAATTAGACATACTAGACGCTTTTAAACTATACACAACATGTTAAAACACAAAATGCATTGTGAAATTAATCAAACTGGTGAATTCTCACCGCAGTTTGATTAATTTCACAATGCATTTTGTGTTTTAACATGTTGTGTATAGTTTAAAAGCGTCTAGTATGTCTAATTAGTATTGATGGTATTTTTATGAAGTTGTGTTCTTTGACTGCTAGCTTCTTACTCTAATCAATTACCTTTTGAAGAAGATTTTAATAAAAATCGAAAGCTTAAGGTTTAGATAAATGAGTCTTATTCCCTTTTAAAAAGGATTTTTCCATTGGCTGCTAACCCCACTAGCTCTACGATCATCTTATTTACGTTTAGTTAACGTTGTAACAGCCGATACTTTCCCTCTAACTATCCTGTATATAATTTGGTATATGCACATAAATACTACAAACTACTGTTCAATCCCTTCTCAATATGAATCTTACACATAATCTGGTCAAATTGAATGTACTTGACAGCTACAGTAACTGGAAATTATTTAAAAAAAATATGTATCTTCAAAACTGTGTTCGTTAGGTATCGTGAATAAAGTTGGCCTAAGTTTTGCTGAGCCTTTTAAAAACGCACAACTTTCGTATGGAATAGTTCTTTGCAACACAGCGTATATGTGTTTTTAGAAATACATTGTTCGCTAACAAACCACGATTTTACTTGTAGACCGTCTGTATATCTAATTTTTTCTTGACAGAACCCAACTCTTTTGAACATGTTTTTAATTATGCTGTAAATGCAAGTCAATTAGCACGAGATTTTCGGAGATTAAGAGAAATTCTTAACAAATATCCATTATATAGAAATGTTCTCATGATTGGGCCAGATGTTACAAGACCCAGACCGGATGATACAAACAGTATTGCATACTTAAACGAATTTCTAGCTGTGGGTGGTGGAAATGTCGTCAATGCAGTGACCTTTCATCAGTCAGTAGTAATAATATAACCAATACCAAGTTTTGTAAGCAGTACTTTGTTTAAGATACTATTTTAACGGAAGAAATGTGCTAAACATTGAATATTTGGACCCAAGGATATATGATTTGCTGAGAGCTCAAATAGACATTGTGAAAGGTCTTGTAACATACTATGTAACAGATAGCAAACCTATTTGGTTAAGTATGTACATTTTTCTTCTGTAATTTTTTATATTGAACGGTCAGTGTACTTCCTTAATTTTAGCGGAAACATCTGATGCCTATGGGGGAGGCGCTCCTGGTTACAGTAATCGATACATTGGAACTTTTATTTGGCTGGATAAATTAGGTATATCTGCTAAAATGGGATTGGATGTAGTTGTTAGACAAACACTATTTAAAGGATTTTATGCTTTAATTGATAATAATTATGATCCAACTCCTGTAAGATTGCAACCATTACAAAAAGTGTAATAAATTCATATCAACATGTTTATAGAATTATTGGATTAGTGTTATTTATAAAGCTTTTGTTGGACCAGAAGTTGTTCCATGTATAGAAGCATCTTCAGAGAAAGTGAGGCTATACTGTCAGTGCACTAATAAAAATTTCAGGTCATCATCAGTAACACGTATAATTTTTAACTATTAAGTCTATAACATAATTAATACTGTTTATTTTTAGTGTTTGGTTTTAATTTGAAGGATTCTGACGTCATTATTAGGGTGGAAGGTCTTAAAGACCCTCGACATGCTTTAGATACAATATATGCTTATGTATTATCTCCATATTTAACATTATTTACCAAGTAATTACGTGATATGTGCAAGTTTAGAAATGCATAGTTTTATTTTATATTATTTTAGGAGTATGTACTTAAATAAAGAACAACTAGTATTAGGCTCTGATGGAACACTACCGCCATTCAAACCAAAATTAATAACGGACGAAGTCCACGTTGTAATTCCAGCATATTCGTCAGCCTTCTTTGTGATACCTACAGATATAGCTGCATGCCATTAAATTTATTTATATTGAAGAATTAAACATCCTCTACGTGATCTTTTGTGTGATATAATATTAAAGTACCGTATCTATTCTGTGATTTAATCAAGTTCTTTGACTTTTAAATTGTAAATTCAAGGATACCTATTACTGATGTCATAAATATGTATCCTAAAATGATAATTGATATGTATCAACGAATTATATAAAGAAGTTGTAAATATTAATCATATTTTTATTTTCTTTATTACTGTTATTGTTTTTCTAACACTGCATGCTATAAGTTGATCCCAAAAGTACCACTTACAATTAGTGTGAATAGCGTAATGGTCGTATGAGAATATACAAGAATTCGTCTCTAAGATTAGCCTGTAAATAGATTGACAAGTAGCTACGCTGTTGGCGTTTACCGGCTTGTCAGCCTTTTTTTTTTACATAGAGCCGGGCAGCTGTATCCGGTGCATGTGGAAGAAGCCTTACGAAAATTTATACAGTTATCCCTTAACATTCGCGAGGGTTACGTTCCAGAAAAACTTCGCGAATGTTGAGTCCATGTTTCTGTATAAATGGGAGGGGGAGGGGGTAGATAAAAGGGCAAAACATATGTGATTTGTTTTACAGTTTAATAATAATATGTATATACATATGTGTTATGTTTTTTTTCATTACACAAAGTTTTAAAACTTATATTTGAATCTACATGTGTATGTATGTATTTATAGTTTAGTTAATTGTTGCTTGTTGAGGGCACAAAATAACGAGTAATCTGGGATCAGCAAAAACAATATTTCTATTTAGTTGTGAGAGAATTCTGTTTACATATTTTTTGTTCTCTTATCTACTAAAGCGGATGGGATAAATACTCATACTATATTCGGAAGATTTTTACCGGGTAGGCTTCTTATTTACTTAACACATTACATAATATGTACTAAAATATAACGTACCTATTTTTTACAAAATTTATTATTTATTACTTCATTTTTACATTTTTTACTGTTCGTTCGTAAATAATCAAATCCAAAGGTCGCGAATGTGGAATTCGTCCGCATTTTAATTATTGCGAATGATCAAAACTCGCGGATATCAAATTGAATGTTGAGGGATTACTGTATAGATTTAACAATTTATAAAAATATACAAATACACTATATACATAGTGATTTGAATTGTTTATAATTAGGAAGGTAGATATACTAACACTAGATGGTAGTTTAATCCTGTAATTTATTACAATTAATATTTCATCTATGCAATTAATGCAGTGTGCTATTTCCCACCCTGCCCACTAGAGGGTACTGGATTAGAATTAGTCAATTGTTGGAGGTATTATACAGTTAAAGTTGTGATGTGAAAAGCAATGAAATTAGATCTTGCATTCGTAGTTGCGCTGACGGGACCTAGAAGGTCGACACCATCGACACCACGTGGTGCGCTTCTAATGTTTGATCTATTTTCATTGCATTCATTTGCAGGGTGAATTCCAACAATATACCATGAGCACCTATTATAGGCATTTTTTTGGTTTTTAATGGGTATTGACTGGTGTGTATGTTAAAAAAGTAGAAGCGTTGCGTATTGCATGATAATATGGTAAAAAAAACGGCAAAAGTTAGCATGCTGTTATTGCAAAGCTTCGCTTATTCGGCGTTCGTTGCTACTCAACCACAAACGCGGGTATCTGTACCTGACGTAAATACACTTGTCATTTTGACAATTCACATTATTCCTACTAGAATTTATATGCTATGTAGGTTTTGCATCTAAATCCTACGTCTCAAAATACGCCCAGAATAGTTGCAAAAGATATATAAAAAGTAAACACCATTTTAGGAATGTCGCCAATTTTATCTTTATAGGTGTAATATTCCGTAACATATAAGAAACAATTACTACTTTCATCTTGGAAAAAATATGCTTACAGAGTACTTTTATAGTATTAGTATTGCTACTTTTTTCGGATGAATCCAAGTTTAACTTGAAATATTCAAACGGAATGAGAAGAGTTCGCCGACCATCAAATAAGCGCTTAGATCCTCTGTACTGTCAAAGCACGGTTAAGCATAGCGGAGGTACTATAATATTATGGGGATGTTTTTCTGAATTTGGCTGTAGACCCCTGCACCGAAATAATGGCATTACATATCGATTCATATACAAGGATATCCTTGAAAACGTAATGCTGCCTGATGTCGAGTGGAATGTGCCACTGTCATGGTCGTTTCAACACAACAACCCAAAGCACGCCGTGCAACTTGCAGCGAATTGTATCGCAGCTGCAAAAATTACTGTCCTTAACTGGCCGGCTCAGTCACCGGACCTCAATTCCATCAAGAATCTCTTAGAAATAGTGAACAGAAAGGTCGACAGATAAGGTGTTAACGGAGACAAAAGTAAGTTATTTGAAGTTCTTCACTGGATCTCTTGGTGAAGAAGTAGAACACTAAACACTTCAACCCGCTAAACACCAAAAACTTTTAACCAAACACCGACGTGTTTCGATAGCAAAGCTGTCATTATCAAAGCGATAATAAATAGTATATTATGACACTAGTGCATAATCAAGCTTTTAAAGCACGAGTAACGAGTTTAAAGCCACGACGCGAAGCGGAGTGGCTTTAACGTTACGAGTGCTTTAAAAAATTATGCACGAGTGTCATACGATATTTTTTACAACAATAATTTTAATTAAAAGAAATCAAATCAATAATTTCAATACATGACATGTACCTATATATGTCATTTGACATTTACTGACATTTCACTGGACTATTAAACGCTTGCGATTGGCTGTTATTATCGCACGCCGTGCGAAAAAGCGATTAATAAAACAGTTTTATTATCGCCGTTTTATAGTAAATGCATTTCTGATTAATCAATTTTTAGTATAAACCAAAACTGCAACACAGTGAAGGATTACATTATTGATGTAAGAATATTAGATATTTGCATAGAGATGAAACATTCCTCCTTGGAATATACCCAAACATTTTCACGATTTCGCAAAAGTTTAAGTCAATAAAGACTGGAAAAAATTGCTAATTATTCTCTTTCTCTGATAAACTCTTAGCTTTATTAACGTCCATTGCAAATAGAAATTTGTTCGACAAGGTTGAATAACAACAAATATAGAACAGTCAGACCTCTGTGACGATTCAGAGCACACTCGTTCTAAGCGGCACATATTACCGTATACTCGGTGACGCTACTGCTACCGAAGACAAAAGGCAATTTTTGGTAAGATACGATAATGTAAATTAGCTTCGTAAGTGCACTATGTCCTGATCTCTCCCGATCTTATTATAAAACTACAACACAGGTCAATAAGAATAAAAGTGTAAAGTTTATATATATATTTTTATATCTAAATTAATTTTAAATATAAAATATAATTAATATATTTTTACAAAAATCTATTTTACTACTCCTGACAGTCAGCATGTAACTGTGTAGCACCTAATCTAGAAGGATCTTGACTTGGATAATGAACAGTTGGTTTCGTGCTTGAAGCAGCAGCTTCATTTACACTAGTCACCGCAGATGTTGCAGGTTGCATTGTTCTTGTAGCTACTTCAGCAGGCGCAAAGGTAGGCAACTGCGGAGGATTAAAGAAAAATGGTGGCATGGGAGGTGGAGGAAACATGGGTGGAACTAAAAGAGAAGGTGGTGGCGGCGCATATTAGGCAATGGTATATGACCTGGTTCTAAATTGAAAAAGTTGTTGCTAAGTTCTGGCAAAGCACCTGGCAAACCGGGTACGGGCTCGTAAACTTCCGCATTTGGATTGACAATGCCTGTTCCTATTCTACCTTGTGATCTTCCCCATTTTATAGTCAAACGACGTCCACCTAGTATAAGTTTGTTGAATGTTTTTTCTGCTGCCGTTTCCGCAGCAGCTCGTGTAGTATATTGGACGAACGCGCACTGCTGCTTAGGCACTATACTTAGAGAACGAATTTCTCCATATTGATAAAAATGATCCCTAAAAGAATACAAAACATTGTATTTTCTATGCTTTATATATTTTTCGCAAAAATATTCAAAGCAAAAGTTTAATAAATACTAACAAAACTAATTAAGTAACACACCAAAACCAGCATTGCATATTATCTTTTTGAATTATGTCAGTGCCTTACTGTACACTAATTGTAAGTGCTAAGAAGACAAGAACGAAATGAGCATTATGATCAAGGCATGTTTTCATTTTTTATACTGCGTTTCGAAGCGTAAATAACATTCGAGAGAGTGTTACTCATACATTACATACGTACATATGTAGGTGTAGGCAAGAGTACGATTTTTTTGCGATTTTACATTAGAAAATATTGATGAGAACTTGTATCGTAAATAACTATTATGATTAAAATATCAAATAGTGTTGCCAAGTAGCAAATAAAACGTAAGCGAGTTAAAATCTCTATTTCAAATAATAGTGAGTTTAAAAATATAAAATTTTATGCGCATATGTTTTGGTATGTAGTCTAAGATAACACTGTTAAAAAAATAAAACTTCGTGTTGTTCCCTATTATAAAAACGAGTGATATTACAGAAATGTGTGCACAATGAAAATTTCGTACAAAATATCGTATTCTAACTCCAGAAGACTGGTTCGATACACACTCATAGTAAAATTTACAATTTACGCAAAATCTCTGATAAAGAAACAACATACGTTTAAACGTTAAAACACAACCGTTCACTTGTCAAATGATATTAGTCAGAATGACAGTTCTTGACATATGAAATAACTATAAATTTTCTTTAATTAAGTTAAATTGTACGTGTCGTTTGGTAGTTTTACGTTGTAAATTATGAGTCGTCGTGGTTATAGAAAACGCAGAGAGAGGAAACGAAGACCAAAAGTAGTGCAAAAAAAGAAATTATACAAAAGTAAAAAATCTCCACCGAAAACAGTGACAACACCCCCACCTACTACGAAAACAACGTCAAGTGTTGTGTGGGAAAACATTGTTTTACACTACCTGAATAAACTGAAAAACGCATGGAAGTGTTTACCTAATACACCAAATTCAACTGCTAGTAAAGCAAGCAATTGTGTATCTAACACGTCTGATAATGATGACGTTAACTGTTCATACAGCAAAAAGTCTCATATTCCAGAAGTTAAGTGTCCCCCAAATTCATTGCAACAATCAAAATCCCAAAATTCTATATTTTCCTTTGGAAGTGACACATATAACTTAGCCAAGCGTAAGGCTATAAGCATTGTAAGAAATGCCATAGAATATGGACAATCTAAAGGAATTATTTCAAGAAACGGTAAATTTTTCTGGTTAAAAGATGATATGAGAAATCAAACTGAGTCTCATGTTTCTAAACTTCGTGATATTAGCCGATCTAAGACAAGCAGAAGTAAAAAGAAATTAAACAATATTAAAGCGAAGTCGCGTTGTAGTATTGCAACTCCCACTACCTTTATATCAAAACGTAGTAGTAAATTTCCACATTTTAAAAATTATTCTAAAGGAAAATCAATACAACCTAATTCAATTGCAAAGAAAAAATTAAGAGCTCATTTTGAAGATGATTCAGATAATGAATGGACTTGTAGCAGATGTCACAATTGTAATAATATGTATTACTAACTGTAATGTTAATTAAATCTGTAATAAATATTTCTACCTTAAATCTTGTTCAGTTAATGTTCCTATATTGCCAATATACAGAGTAGTAATTGTTCTATCTTCAGGGGGTGGCAATGCAGGCATAGCAGCAGCTCTTTTTAATAATTTATCTGCAACAGGATCATTTATACCGTAGTAACGATCCTTAATATTTTGGTCCGCTAACGGATCATCAGGATCAGTTGGTTTTTCATGTCGGTATGGGCACTCTTCCCCACGTCTACATTCTCCTTTAACCCAGAATGAGCACACATGAGGTCTATTTCTTTTATAATAGGGTGCTGTTCTTGCTAAACGCATTAATAACTCATTAGGTTCGTTAATTTTATTTCCAATCAGTGCTCCTGCATCTGATTTTGTCAACTAGAAAAATAATAAAATGTAGTCTGTTATTAATAAGGGCCATCATTGAAAAGTAAAATGAGAAATCTGGAGGTCAATTAGATTCTAAAATTAAGTTTTCGTATCTACACTGGAACCTTGTCTATATCAGCGGTTGCGAAACATAAACACTCCCACATATCCTCTCAAGAGGGGTCCCCACTCATATCCCGTTAGCGGAGAGGAAAGGCCGTGCTACGCGCTGATTGGCTCATGTGAATACGTGCACTATCGGGTGGTGGATGCCAAGCGGATATAAATGAGTGCTATAGTAGGGAGATAAATGAGGGTAGACATAAGTGAGCGCGGATATAGATGAGGTTCCAGTGTAGTTGCATTATAGATTTTTTCAGTTTAGTTTTCAGCAATGGTACATAATTTTATTTTACCTCTTTTTCCATATTTTGAATGTAATACTCCTTATTAACATCACTTTTAGGTATATCATCTTTCATTTTAAGTGCGGCATCTCTAACCTATAGAAGTTTAATTAGGAATAGTTCTTAAAGCAACAGTATTAAAATAATTTGTACCTGGATCGGCAATCCGTACTCTAAATCTAAAAGACACGTTTGACATACATTCTTCAGCTTACTACAAGTCTGACACACTTCCGTTTTTTTAAAACGCATTCTAGCACCTGGACACCATCTAAACACTGTGAAAGGCCTTGAACAAATCTTACATTCTTTGCCATATTTCTCCTTAGTCTGTAAAATCAGAAAAAGAATTAGTAGTGAAATAAATATCCTATTTGAAGAAACGGTAATTGTTTACCATTCGTATGTAAGGATTATCTCCCAAGCATGTTTGACAAAGAATTGGAAAGTCCTGTAAATTTAATAAAATATACAAATAAGCATCAAACTGCAATGTGAAAATTAAGTATAATTAATAAAACTTACAGCATCTTCCCAATTTTGCCTATTATATGTATTTGTTGTCTTGAAGTAGCCATTTCTAAGTTTAGGTTTAACAAATGTTAACAGACCGTAACTTCATATAGGTATAAATTAATTAATAACATATTTTATATTTCACTACGTATATAAATCTAATTTTCGCATTGGAGAGGTTCAAGAGTTCAAGAGCAATTCCCTGTTACCAAAAACCCTACACGACTTCATATAAATTACACTAAAAATGTCTGCCAACCCTCTCAAGAAATATAATTGACAATAGGGGAATGGTTTAGTACACAAACATAATCGACACACACACTTATATTCATAGTAATAATAATAATAAAAGTAGGCTTTTTTAACGAAAAAAACAGAAATTCATTTTTCAGTCATGAACAGTTTTCGCTTTCCAGTAAATGAATGTTATCTCTTTCACTCAGTGCGTAAATTTACCTTTTTTGATGATTTTTCGCTGTCACCATCCTTCCACATGTTCTCTATTGTCTTCTGTCATTTTTGTATTATAATATAATTTTAACATTATACACAAAAAATGGGTTTTTTTAGTTTTGAAGCTCATTAACGAGAAATTTAACTCTCTTATAAAAATAAGTTTCTGATCCTGGTTATATAGGTTTCGTTTCGCCTAATAAAAGTAGCTATGTAAGTAATTTGAAAATATTGCTTTAGGTATAGCCATTGTAATTTTAATGAATAAAGTGTTTCTATATATGAATGATATTTCGGCGATTTCCAGTGAAGAAAGAAAAGATATTGAAGGTATGATTGTAACGAATTGATGTTTAATTGTGATAATCAAACACTAATATTTCCTCCTCTGCACATTTTAAAAAGGAATTAAATGGTTCCCAATTGGTTTTAAGGTCTATACTATCTGCGAATTTGCTTGGTATTCTCTATAGTTTAATCAGTTATGTGAATTCCTCTAAGCAGTTTAAATATTGTATTTCTTATAATGACATAACATGAAATAAGACTTATTTTTGTTTTAATTAAAGTAATAGTAGATAGCATTTAGAACTTCTAATTCTTATATTTGAATTATCCATACCCGTGCCATTTCATCAACAATAAGTCAAACATTCTATTATATGCATACTACTTATTTGTCTCAAATCAAAATGTCATTTAAATTTCAATTTTTGTCTGCAATGCAATCATTTGATAAGATATAGAAATAAAATTTTAAATATCCCGCATAAAAAATTGTGACTTAAATAGTATCGGTATGACTGCAATAGGCGCTGCAATTGTCGTTCATCCCCACTACAGTTCTTGCCATTCTATCTAAGTTATTCTATGCTTATATTATAGTAATAATAATAATAATAAGTAGGCTGTTTTTATATAAAAAAAACCGAAATTCATTTTTCAGTAATGAACAGTTTTCGCTTTCCAGTACGGTCTATTTTAAATTTAACACATTTCACTAGATGGCGCAGAAGCACGCCAATTAAAAAAAAACAGTTATTGGCATTTAAATGTTTCCAAATGTTGGCGCCAGTAACTGTATGTCAACAATAGGATCCGTACGTGTTAATATAGGAAATAGTAAAGCAATTCAAGACGTATCAATTTGCGCAAAGCAACATTTTCTACCTTTTTTAGTTTTGATCCTACAGCTCATTAACGAGAGCGCTGCAATTGCAAAATTTTTGATAAAATATTTATTTTCTAGAAAACAAAAGCACATAGGTTTAGGAAGGCCTTAATAAAAGTTACTTAAAATATCATGTGGAATCTAAAAAAATATAGTATATAGGTGATCCATTTAAAATAATAAAGTTACATACGCTTTTTCTATAATTGGGACACCTGTATATTTCAAAATATTTTCTAGCTATGCATCGTATAAACAGGGACAACTTTTATTTGAAACTTTTTTCTCTATACTGTAAAATAAATAAATTATCAAAGAAACCGCGTCAGCTGGGACACTCTGTATAGTGGATCTGACATTAATAAAAACGTAAATAAGATGTCCAGGTATAGAGTTCGACAAATTTTCCTGGAGTATCTTCAGTATAATTTTGAAGTTTCTGTACATTGATTTCAAAACCAAAAGAAATTACTTGCAATAAGAAATATAAAATGAAATCGCTTCATCAATTCTTGTTATTGAAGCAGAAATTTCAACATTTTCGAACAACCGTCAACCTTGTATTTCCGTAATTAAATCTTTCATACCCGTGTTTTGCTGAATCAACAATAAGTCATAATGTCATGAATCTTTTTCGAAACTGTCTTTTATTCTCCTTGTGCAATTTTATTTCCAGTTTCATAGATGTAAGCAAATAGCGAATTCGCAGTCCATCATTGATCGGCTTTTCCGAAATATTGATATTATTAAATTTTTTCAACATAAAACAAAGGTAATAACAAATTTTTGATCATGTATGTGTAATGGAATTACAATTTTTACCATCGCCAACGAAAGTTTGAAACTGATGTTAATTATAATAGGGCAAGAAAATCATGGAGGTCCAGGACGTAGATTCTTCCAAATAATCGCATATGAGGTAACTTTGTAGAAGATAAAAAGAAAACAAGTGAAATAAAGTAACGAATCAGTATGCTATGCACATAAATTATGGTAAGTTTAAAGTGCAACTGATACGCATGGATTGAAGCACGTCCATACAGCATCGTATAAAAACTATAATAGAAGCCGAATCAACAGATATCTACTACTAATTTTTGCAACCTACTGAAAAAATGCCGAATCAACGATTTTGCTTTGGTTTCAGACCACAATTTAACTACTTATTACTTATAATTATTTAAAAAAATGTGACTAATAAAAATATGACTACCTTCATTATAAATTTGCTGTTTAATATATAGTTACTAATAATTTCAAATAATATATTTGAATTATACTTACCAGACTTACCTTCTGAAGAACAAAAAATGTTGCGGAATTGAAATCGGGCGCGCGACGCTCACGAAGAAAATGATTTTCTGAGTCAGGTAGGAACCGCTCAATTTTCTTAAAAATTATAATGTACAGGGTCTCTCTCTAGTACGTCCACGTACCATATTTCCGCTTGTACATATTTTTTTCTGAAAAACAATTACACGGAGGTTACTTGAATTGATATGGCACATGTTCTAAAATTACTTTCACTTATACAAGGTGTTCCATTTTCACTGAACAAAACACAACTTTGTTATTTTAAATAGGTACTATGGTGTAATTTTTCCAATGCAATAGATTCTACGCATTATTTGCAAATATTTTGTATTAGGGTTCCCTATACCTAAATTGAACTGTTTCGAAGATATTTACAATTTTCCGTAATATTTACCCATTGCACCATCTTAAAGAAAAAATAATATTGTGAAGCCCTTTGAAGCGTAAGATACCAAACTTCTGCAAACTAAAGTAAAGGGTCATAGATACTGAGAGAAGAGAGATACTATCATAACTTTCAACAAAATTTATACAGGGTGTGCAGAAATTGGCAACCAATTCGGATATCTTCAAACATTAAAAATTCTTTTTTTTTTAATGGCACGTAGTATTTTTTATTGTAGCGCCTAATTCAGCAAGAAATTCTACATCGATTTGTATTGAAAAAAATTATACCATTGTATTTAAAACAACAAGTTGTATTTTGTTCAGTGAAAATGGAACACCCTATATAAGTGAAAGTAATTTTGGAACATGTGCCATATTAATTCAAGTAACCTCCGTGTAATTGTTTTTCTGCAAAAATATTTACAAAGGGAGATATGGTACTTGGAAGGACTAGAGAGACAGCCTGTACAGTACATGTATCATTACAATTATTTCAATAGTTAAGTCTACACAAATAAAAACAACTTATTTTCAGCTATTCGCCAGCTTTTTGGGACGTGGAAGTATTGTGTACCGTGTGTATTTCCAAGATGGAGCTCCTACTCGTAGTGGTTGATTTTATCTTAACCAATGATTTGAGAACAAATTGACTCGTTCTAACACCACTAAACTTTTTCATTTGGTCATGTAGGTTTATTTTAAATTTAAATTTGCCGTCATCAATGTGTTACAAGAGCGTTAGGTTTAGAAAGAGACACGCATGCTCGATGTATTACAGTTATGTTATGTAAGTTAAGTGATGTTATGTGCGGTTTTATGTTCGTTATGTAAAGTATACGTTTTTGATAAAATAATAAAAAGACAAGTTGTGTTCAGTTTATTCGGAGAAAATTTGAATGTTAAAACGGTACCGGCTACAATATTTAAAAAATAAAATTTAGTTATAGTAAAACAAGGGAACTTTTATTGTAGAATGGGACAACTTGGCATGGCCGACTTGGCGCTGGGACAACTCGGCGCCACTGCGAAATGTGTAGACGATTTAATAAAGACCGCTTTAAACACATAATAAACCGACTATTTACATTCAAAATAGGCTTAGAAAGTGGCTGTCTTGTCATATTTATTCGTCGTTATTGTATTAGATCTGTATTCATTTGCAAACACTTAAATAACAAATTTATATAATCACTTTGGAAATTCAAACGAAACATGTAAGTAATTTTGATATCAAGTCACATAATTTCATGTTAATTGAATGTCAAGCTTAATGACCCTTGCGGGTTAGTTTTTCTTTGTATTTTGAAGTAACCATATCAAAATGGAAGATATTAAGTTGCAACGTAATCGAAACAAGGTTTTCGAAAGTGGATATATATGTTTTCGTCAAATTATCCGGGGACAGCAAACTGAATTTTGTCGGTGTGAACAAAACAACCACTGCAAAGTGCGAGTGCACGTAATAGATGGTTAGTGTTAAATGTAAATGTTAAGTGTAATTACCAAGTAATAATAAAGCGGTTTATATTAAATCGTCTATACATTTCGTAGTGGCGCCGAGTTGTCCCAGCGCCGAGTTGTCTCATCGCCAAGTTGTCCTAGACCGGTTTTAATGAAATAACTCTTCTTCAGCTCTTCGATTTTCTAAGGATTTATTGAACATTCCTCGTATTAACATTTTATTATATTAATATGATGCTAGCGGCCGAGGCAGGACAATCTCGAGTACGTTAAAGATTTTTTTGGGCAATAAAACGTTCGATCTATTTCACTTAAATTGAGACACAATTTAATGCATTTAAGGTCATATTTATAGTTCGCACTTGAGGTTGTGCCTATGCTTGAGCACGCAATTTTGACGAAAATGTCATTACAAATGTTTCAAAATCGCGTGCTTAAGCCTCGACACGACCTCAAGCACGAACTATAAATATGACCGTGCTAAATTAAAATTACTTGCTTTACGTGCGTTGCCATAGCCGACTACGCTTTAAGTCCAATAAATAGTTGTCAAAACCACAGATCATTTACAAATAGATACCCACCTCAATGTAAAAAGTACATACTCTATTGTCCATTCCAAATAAGAATGGAGCAGATGACGCTACAATCGGAGCACATATCACACAAGAACAAGTTTGTGATTTGCAAAAATCGCAGTAAATTTAAAATTTGTTTTTGATTGTCTGATAATTGACTGTCCACTATGTAGAATAACATCTTTACGAACACTAATAAAACACATTTAATGCTTCTGATTGCACTTTTATGAGCTTCGTCCAATTTGTAATATTTTATTTGACATATCCGTTTCTTTGGTGGCGTGTCCAGTTAACTCTATATCTCCGATGGTGTCAGACAGTTTTTTTGCTAATCCCAATTTCATTTGCTGTCCGATGAAGCCTTTACTCACTTGTTATATGCCTGCAGCTTGCATTTTTTGAGGAACCTGCGAGAGCAGCATCAACCATAATTACATATTCACGTATTGACGTTTATCAAAACCATAAAATGTATAAATAAGAAAATTTAAGCAAAACTGTGCAAACAGTACCTTCAATAAGTGAATATTATGAATCAGAAGCTCTAAAAAACCCATTTTGTATGAAGAATCAAGATGAAATGGATAAAGAAAACAATAAAGCCCAATAATCGCAATAGAACACAAACGACGCTCACATAATATATCCTTTTTGATGTTTCTGACATTTATGCAATTTTGACAAATTGTTCTTGCGTAAATGTGCACTACATTTTAACCAATCACAGACGTTTATTTTAGACCCTATCTTTCATAATGCTCTTTTATTATTTGGAATGAGGTATAGTACAGTATATGGATGCAATCGCTCGGGAGGAGAGAGGAAGTACATAAGAATACGCAATCAGCCGAGCAATACTGTTTGATTTATTACACTGGAACCTCGTTTATATCCGCGGTCTGGAAACGTATACATTCACTTAAATCCTCTCAAGAAGGGTTCCCACTCCTATCCCGTTAGCGGAGAGGAAAAGCCGTGCTATGCGCTGATTGAAATGAGTGCTATAGTGAGGATATAAGTGAACGCGGATATAAAGGAGGTTCCAGTGTATGTAGTTTACAGACGTATTATTGTATTGGATAAAATAATATTTGAATTTATACATTTTTATAAATATTTTTATATTTTTAGCCAATCAAAAAAGTTTCGCTAAATAATTTTAGAGAAATACACGAACATGATAACCCGGCTTAAACATCAACTCAATTACACAGTTGGAATTTCTTAGCAACAGCCAATAACATTCATTTTATAGCGAAAAAATCACGTGTGAGTTTTAATAAGTGATAAAATCACTCGTGGTTTTATCAATACAAATGGAGTACTGTCAAAACGGCTCATTTTCACTCACAGTGCTTGCAATTACTACACAAAGCAAATCTTGTTAATTTTTTTGCTTCCTGAGTTACCAGCCAAATACATGGCAAAATGAACACAACCTAGGAGAGTAAATTACGAAAACATCCGATAACTGCGGAACTTACTAATAGCAAACTATATTGCAACAAATTTTGTTCGTGATATAGTCTTTTTAAATACAACGCGTGACCAAGATTTTTCTTTGATAAAATTGATTTGGATCATTTGTTCGTGCTTGTTGATCTTAAATAATTTTACTCGCCCTTCAGGCTCGTGAATTGCACTTACAAATTATCCAAATCAATTTTATCGGAAAATCTTGGTCACTTATATTACTTACAAAAGTAATTTTATGGCATTTCGATTCAGTCCATTTTTGTGGTACATTTTAGAAAATGCCAAGAGACCGGATGAAAAATGTGTAAATATCATAGGAAAATCGTATTTTACATTTATATTGTCTGTTGTATATTCGAATCGTCCTTATATCTGCATCCTGAGAAAGATAGATTTCCTGATCAGCATCTTATTGAAGTAAATAGAGCAAGAACAAATCTGTATCTAAGGCATGTAAATGAATCTGTTAATTGCATTATATTTGACAAGTGTGTGGTTATTTATTCTCAATAATTCGAGTTCTCAATATGTGTCGCTGTTCTAAATGAAGATGTGGTACATGATAACAAGCTATGTATTTAACATCAGAATAACGGTAAATAAATAAAACTACAGATTTCGTCTTAATGCATTTATTACTTCTTTCTACACTATACATGATGTCGTGATGTTATTCTTCATTTTCTTTGTTTTAAATGTACGTAAGTTAAAGTACGACTGCTTGGACTATGAAAGTAACACAAGAAATAAACACTTAGTACTTCTTAAATATCGTGACTTATCACTACTCTAAATATATTCTAACTGTCCTACGTAACCTGCTGATTTTTTTAATAATAGTATTAATTATATTATTTACTCCATATTCATTTTTTTTAATAGTAACTAATTCATATCAATG
This sequence comes from Holotrichia oblita, assembly GCA_023690525.1. NCBI lineage: Eukaryota > Metazoa > Arthropoda > Insecta > Coleoptera > Scarabaeidae > Holotrichia > Holotrichia oblita. The sequence goes on from CM043018.1 coordinate 64,823,548, forward strand.
TATGTTTTTTCTTTATTATACACCAATTGTTTCTTTTTTCTCTTCTTTATTTAAATTATTTTAATTTATTTTCACCATTGTTTCGAAAGAGAGCATATTGACGACAAACAATACGTTTAAATTGAGTACATGTTATATTTATACACCGTTTACGTTTTTACTGCGTTGCGGGAAGATATTCTGCATCTTACTATATACGTATATAAACGTATTTAATCCTGTTTTCTTTAGAATCTTCAAAAGATGTCTGTTAATTAATTCACAACATATTAAAAATCATATTACACTGGAGATCAGAGGCTGTTGTAACATACTGTGAAATTGTAGATGCATTCTATTGTGCTATGTATTCATTTTGCAAATTAACTATATCCGGTACAAAAGACCGGTAATAACATAACACTAACAGATAGCAGAAACAAATCAATGTTGGTAAGATGGTTACAACATCATGTACATCGTTTTATTTGAATGCGATATAAATTACGGTAGTATTATCACATTATTAAATATATATAAACAGACACCTTTCAAACAGTTTCTTTTTTTAGAAACTTACATAATATGTAAAGTTTTGAAGCAAAAATAGACATTTATATAAAATAAATTATTAATACATCCAAAATTGATTTTTGTGCATTTGTAGAGTAAATCAGAAAATAAAAAGGAAAGTAGGAATTCACGTTGTATAACATATTTTATTTGCTATATTATTTTATGATTTACTCAGACTATTATTATTTTAATACAATCTATTTATTGTATAAGTTTTAAAAATAACTGCCGTGTACAATTGTCAAAGTTTTGTTTTATATTGGTATTATTAATTATAGATACTGAAATATAGTTGCGTAACACAATAACAGTGAGTATGAGCTTAAGTATGTCGTAAAATTAAGTTGCTATTTATACATTTTTCAATTATGCAAATGTATTTTAACATAGATGTTAGCTGCTTTTGTTTTCTGTCTGACGTAACGACTACAACTTACATCAAAACAAAAATGGTTACGGCAGCAATTTTTGTTCTGCAATATCTAATACCAAGCACTAAATTATTGCATTGTGAATTGTTTTTAACAAGTAATAATCCTTCTTAAAACTTCCAACACAAATATCTATGTTAAAAGTTTTGTGTGTGCAGAGCTGTACAAAAGAGTACTTAGCGAGTGAAATAATGTTAAGATTCTGGAAATAATATCAAAATGGCAGTGAGTTCTTATAATAATATATCTATATACTCTACAGTATCAGGGGTATTCAAATATACATCAATTTTTCTTTTTTTAGATTCATTGGCAATACATAAAAGTATAAAAGCATTATATTATTCTTCTACTTAAATCCCTTAAACGGAAATATATTTTCTTCACCGGATAGACAGTTTCGTGATCCCTTCACCAAGAGAAGAGGAGCGCATCAATACTAAATTGCATACGCGCTGATCAATCACTGTATTGTCATTAGATCTAGTGTCCCATAAAACTTTCATTGGAGAGATAATTTTGAGCTTTAAGGTGTTCAATACATTTCTTCGAGATTATCGCGGATTACAACTACTGTGTAGCCGCGCGTTGTTATTAAAGTATTGTAGATTTGTCGCGACAAACAATTTTGAAAACGACCAGTCATTCACAGGAATATATCATATGCGGTAATTATCTTTCAAGAGTTAAATGATATCGAAGGCTTCCACTCTTTCAAGAGTATGCGAACGGAGCCGTAAAGATTACTAATCAAAACATTCACACCAAAGCCATAGCATAACGATCGCTGTGACAATTATTGGCTTAATCAAACACTTGAGTCTAATAAATTTAGATGGTTCGACGTCTTGGTTGGTGAAAACTTGGATTATACATATATGTTGCGCAACAATTCTAGATACCTTTTGTATAGTCATGCCACTAGTGACAGAAGTATTTTAGTTATAACTTATTCTTTACTTTCAATATATCTCTAACATGGTCCCGACAGAACTATTCGGTTAAATCTAGCGTAGTTTTTCAGCTAAAGCTTTCATTTACTCATCGTAATTGTAAGTTCTCAGACGACATACCATGAATAAGATTATCAATAATATCTATATAGAGAAAATAACTAATACTAATGTTGGCATGGAATATAAGCTGCATTCTTTTGTAAGGTAAAAAATGTATTGCTTCTCTTTCTTATATGTTTCGGAGATAACATTAATAGTCTTCATAGATGTCCAAAAGTTTCTCCAAGTCTCTGCCTTTAGCGTTTAAGTTTATTAGTCAAGTAGATGTTGAAAGTGCTAAATTACTTGGAAGCCTACGCTTTAAGTTTTTATCTTAATTTAGCACTTTCAACATCTACTTGACTAATACATATAACTTTGTTATCTCTTTGATCACTCGTTCTAATAACAGAAATAAAAGTTAATTTTTGAGCATCGAAATGAAATGTAATGCCATGTAATGCCTAGCTATCATTGTAAAGAGAATTAAAGATTTTTGGGGTCAGTTCTACCCTGCCCAAGGGATTGCAGACGAGGGTGTGCTTGTACGCCTAATAAATGTCTCCCTCAAAAACAAAGTTGACGTGTCTGAGCATTTTATTTTTATATGATGTTACACCCTGTATTTACTTTACTAGGATGCGGTCAAAACCCGGAAGCCCTCATAACCAAGGTAAAAAGAATTAGGTACTTGTTACTTAACTGATTGCTGTTTGAAGGTGTATCATTATTAAAGCGAACATTTCTGCACCGTTACTTGTGCTACATATCATGTAACTTATATTGTCTTTCTGGGTGCACGAAAATAGAATCTTAACGAAGGTATAAAAGATAATTGACTAGCTAAGATAACAGAAATAAGTACATTACGCAACGTACTCACCATGGCTGAGCCTAAACTTCGTTGGGCAGCTCCAATCGAATCAGAAACCAAACAAAATCAAACACGATAAAAGTGATATTTTTACGATTTTATAGCTGATGGGGGTGCGTTTGCAGTGGTAAGATGTATTGTTGCTTAATCAAGTCTTTATTCTATGTACTCATAAATATATAAGACTGAAATCAATTTATTTACTATTTTCGACACACTTTTAACATACTATAAATATGTATTCTGCAAATATACACGTATTAATAATTGAGTAGCTATACTAATAATTAATATTGATTAATTAAGGGCCCAAAATATTTTGTATGCATGTTTTGGCAATTGACAATAAACTCGTAATTTTAGTAACAGTTTTGTAATAACATGTATTTATTATTTATGTCTGTACGTCTGGAGTAGCTATGGATTGTAAGACGCTTCTCGATAGTAATTTATAAATATTATAAATTATAATTTACTTGACAGAAGTTTGACTACAGTTAAAACACTTATATTAATTTCATTTATCAATAGGTTATATTAATAATTTAAGCACAGGCATGCGTTTACAACTTCATGACTATCTAGAACATAAAGACTAATTGAATTCATACATATTGGGTTGTATCAGCTTGTATAAACATCTATCTGAAGTAGATATTAATTAGATTAAATTAAGAACCATGTTACTAACATAGATAATACTATTAGCTGTTGGCACACGAAATTATACCGAAAATAAGACACAATCTAACAGCATGTGGCATAAATTCCATTTGTGGGTTCACTGTTGGTGATACTCAAACTGTTTGATGCTAAATACTGTAAAATACTACATGGGAGGTATTGGAGAGACGCTGAAAATGTTTTGCTTTATTACAAATTGTTGGTAGTAACCCTTATAACGCTATGTTATAAATGCGTATTTGAAATAGTTCTCATTTATTACGCATGTGTAAGAAAGCTTAAGGTTCTACCGGAGCAGAAGATTTTTCCGATGTAAAGTATAATGGGTTGTCTAGTTTTTTTTTTTTTTTAGCTGTTCGCCCCGACACCTGTCAATCATCGGCCCCTCACTGCAGGGTGCACTTATTGTTTGAGTCGTAAAATACAAATGATGGTAAGCAGTCCTTGGAGACAACGTAAAATCTACTTTGCTGCTAACAGTGGTAAGTTTATACATACTTCTTTTAGAAAATAATTATTTGAATATTTTTATATTTTATAGGTACTCTACTGCCTTGTTTTGATTTACATTAAAATGGGTCACAAGGCAAATCGTACTGTTTACGCATCTAAAAGACGAAGCAGGAAGCAGGCGATGAAAAATTATTAAAAAAAAAGAATCTTCATTTTCTGCTAACTTTGACCCAGACACCAACGAAATTTCGACCAACAACGAACTATCGCAAGATGATGTCTTCATAGAAACGGTTCCAGAAACCAATCGAACAGAAGAAGTTGTAGAAATGTTGGCTACTCGATTTGTTCATCTTGGTCATTTTCTTCAAGCTTTGAAGTGAATCAAACATGATGGTTTTGGATGCAGTTTCTATGACGTTGACTTCATTAAAGAAAGGCGATTGGGTTTGAAAAGCATTCTTACCTATAAATGTAATATGTGTGGTTTAGTAGCCGATGTAATTATTTTGAATTAGGAGAAGGTATTGGGTTCAACACATCGATATGTGTGTGGAATGATTGCGACAGGTAATGGCTATTCTCAGTTATCAGAGATGTGCTCAGCCATGGATCTACCTTGCTTGTCCGGCAAGACATATATGTCTACTGAAAACAATATTCTGAAATGTGTTTTAAAAAAGCTGCAATTTCCGTAATGAAAGAAGCTGGACAAGAAGAACATAGATTAGCTATTGAAGCTGGTAATGTGGGAACAGATGGTATAGCACGAATAGAAAAGAATTGATTAAATTTTGTGTTAGATTAGGATGTAATGATATAACCCGTTCGTTCATAGAAACCCGTTCATTTTTCTATGAACGCAAAATGGGCTTGTTTTTTTTTTCTTTTTCATCTATCGCAGCAACAAAGTTTCTAATACCAGCGTTTGTCAACTTTTCGAGAAGTAAATTTGAAAGTTGAAAAATATATTGCGCACTGCAGCACACTTTGCCGTTTCAAACGGATTCTCTCTAATATATTCCCCTAATCTGCCCTAATCTATTATCATCCTCATTATTTGTCGCTTGACGGCAATCAAACCCAATTTTTCAACCCAAAGATGGTCCAATACACTTAACTTTAAAAACAGTAAAAACACATACATCATGCGCTAAAAACTCAATGGGCTTTTTTTCTTCAAATTTAGACAGCATAGCTGCTTCTGTAATACACTTTGTTATCTGAACATTTTTGTCTGATTTTACTTACTTACAATACAGCAAACCGTGCCGATCATTTCGTTTCAAGTCGATTCAGTGCGCGCGTTTCTTAAGAGGTATTGTTGCACTTGTCCTTTAGAAAATTAATCTTCGTCATAAATTTTTATGGATACGATTTGAATCCTTAGTCAAACGAGTTATTAAAAGTCATATAATGTTGATATAATTATCATTATGACGTGCGTCATTTTTTATTACGGTTCCAAGTTCTAGAGTACGATAGATTTTTAATAGTTGTGAAATTTATTTACATCTAAAGATGTTCCAATAAGCTGCATATTTCTTTGTTAATGTTGCTCACTACTATGTCATGATGTATGGTGTGAATGTGACAAATTCAATTTATATACTATACCTATCCATTTCATGAACCATATCACAAGAACACTGTGTAGCTAAATTGGATAGTTTACTTTAGTGTAAGAGATGTGCCTGTATACCTGCGGAAATACGGTAAGTGTAAAAGTTACATGGATCGATAATACTAGAAAATATACAAGCAATATTATTAAAAATGTACATTACGTATTTAAAACAAAACTCTTGAAAGAAAAATCAACAAGAAAGCAATAAAATAAACTTTACGAACCAATAATTACTACTACTAACTACTATCTTCTTTCTTAGAGCGCAACTACTGCTTCACACTACCTTTTTAAAGTATCAATATCAATAGTATAGTATGATGTATTCCGATATGCATGTTCACAAATGTATCAGATCTGCACACACACAAGGCCACACTCATCTATGTATGTTGTAGGTATGTAATTAATAAAGGTAATTTATGGAAATATAAAATCTTATAAATATGTTACATCTAACGAGAATAGAATGAAGTGTAATAAAGAATCCTAACAATAAACGTATAGAAAAGCAAGGCGACTTGCAAATGCGTTTGTAATTTGATACAAGTTGCATTTGAAAAGTAGGGAAATGCTTTAAATTATGATTCCAAATAATGCAATCTTAGGCATTGGAACTACCATGAGATACTTGAACTGAAATTAAGAACTGTATTATACTAGAATACAAAATGAATGATAGCTCTAAATATATTTTAAAAAGAGAGTTGTTTAATACACACTTTGTTCGTTATTTCAATTTGATTACGGTTACAGTAGTCGGAAAAAGAATTTTCTCGTTCAGGAATGTCGACTGATATTAATATTTTCAGTATTAAAATGATGTAATTTTATTTTCTGGTAACAGATAATGCACTGAATGTACGAGTAGAATGGAAAAATCAAAGAAAAATGTTCATCTAACAAGTTAAAATTTAAATAAACAGGAACAGCATTTACTCGCTTACAATTAAATTACTCGCTTACATTAAAATGAACTGTTATGTTGCTATTAAAAAAATCTACAAATCTTCTGACATAGTAAAAAATGTAAGACAAAGATATTGATATAAATCGAGAAGTTCAACATAAACATAATAAAATAACGTGGAAAACGTGTTGCAATAATTGTATATTATTGCAATCATTTAATTTGTTTTGAGTGCATTTTTCAAATACAACAATTGCTTTTACTGTAAACAAACAATATTATACAGATTATATGTTTCATGTTGAAATCTTTCGGTAGTGGTACTGCCATTTACCAAATCAGAAATTGTAAAATAATCAACTACTCAAGTTTATTTTTTGACTACTTACTTTATTTCCATACTCAATTTATATAATATCTCAATACACTTTATCCATTCATTATATGCGTTCCACAAGTTACTATTCGCCCTTTACAATACCGGCTCTAAACGAAATTTAAGTTTTAAATCAAATTAAAGCTAGAGAGTCGCTTTCACTTCCGACAGGAAAACGATACTCATATAGAACATTAACATACAGCAAAAATTATTCCGGAATGGTTGCTGTACAATGAGCTTTAGTGTCTAAACAATTTAGGCGATTATGAATACAATTGAGGATCTTTAAAACGGCGTATTCAGGGAAATACTTATCTTGTTCAAAACAAATAGACACTATATACAAATAGATAACCCTATTTGTTCACAAGTAATACAAGTCTTTAATATTTATAACATAAGAAAAAATAAGAAAGTATCAACAAAGAATAATTTGATACATATATAAGTGTGATTTAAAGTAAATGAGTTCTTACAGAGAAGTTAAAAAGGGAAAATAAATTGCATAATGAGATTGTATTCTATATTTGATAACGCTACGGACTTATTGTTTCATAATTTACAAATTCAAGTTTATAGGATAGTTTCAAAACAATTTACTCGGAATAAATACAAAGTCGTGGCGACTTATTCTATGGTATTACAATAAATGTTCTAGAAATTTTGCTCTTCTTAAGTTACGCTAATCTACTTGATTACATATAAGACCGCCGTAATTTAGGTATATAAGTTTAATTGATTATAAAAATTTGAACATGTAACTACAACTTAACTTTTTAGCACTTTTTCGTCTTGCTTGAATAATAATTAAAAGAATTTACTACTCTAATGATCATAGAAATATCGGCAGTCTTTATCAGCATTGTAATGAACCATTCGATATTTTCTTGTTGTATACAACTCTACAAAGTTACCATCATAATACTAACGACTTACCCAACATATTTAGAACAATAGTCAGCTTAAGCGTTTTATTGTTATAATTTACTAAAGATAAACGAATAAAACAGTAATTGAATTACGTGAGTAATGTATTAAAAACCGCGAAACCATTTCAGATCTATGTTAAAATACCATTATAAAACATGAGGCAGTTTCTCTTTATAATAGCATATTTCAAAAGATACAAAATTAAAGTTAAAATAATAAAATTTACATAGGTATTAAAAAAATACAAGCCAAATACATTTCGTACATATTTAGTTCTTGTTGAAAAACCAGCTATCAACGGTAAAAACAAATCGACACACTACTATTCATTTTGGCCCGAGCATTTACACTTCGAATTCTCAATCGCACATGAGAAATGAGTAAAAAAATAAATTTGGTCTTTTAAAAATCATATTAGTTAATAAACACACAAATATTAAATGTCGATGAAACAAACGACATTCTTCAGTTTCATTTTAACTGTAATTCTCTAATAATCGTTATGCAATATCTAACTTTGAAAAGAAGTATTTAAAATGGATATTATAATCGACCTAAAATTTCCATTTTAAATCTTTTGTTTAATCAGGGCGAATCCTGAACGTCCTACATATCAAATTTTTAACTTCATATACTTAAAAAAATAATTTATAAAACGAAACAAAGTAGGATGTTGTTTTATTGAGATAATACAAATAATATAAATAAAATGTACTACGATATTTATTTACAACTATGGATATTTAAAAAATTGAGTTTTGAAAATCTAAACTATTTTTAATGACAAATTCGCACACGCACATACGTTTCATTTTATTACCTCAATAATTATTGTTTTCTAATATATATATATATATATGTATATATTACTTCAAAAAAGAAAAGAAATAGGTACTACCTGAACAATAGCCTCCATTTTTCATGACATACTGCCAAGCGCATTTGATTGATGGAATATGATGAAACGCTTACATCGTGAAGTTGTTTGAAATTTAGAACAATCGCAATAAAATGGGCTTTCCCTAACAAAACACATATAGCATACAAGAATGAATATTTTCTTTATTTATATTTATACGTCTTTTAATTATATTTCGCAATACGGAAAATGAAAACAAATAGTAATAATAATTAATTACATTGGTATTGTTCATTGCAGTTTTATTATTATTACTCAAGAGTAAATATATTATCATATCATATATACAAGAGATTAAAAAATATTCAGCATATTAAATATATTATATATTTACATTTCCTATACTACAAGAGTAGTAGTAATAGTAGATAATGTTTATATTCTATTTTATTTAGATTACTTCATCGACCTGACTTTAAAACGTTATACTTTATGAAATCCCACACAAATATATATATCACGCTTACGTAGGTTCAATTTTGTTCCATTCTATACTTTTTTATCTATTCCAGTTGAATCCTGCCTGTGATTCGTATTTCTGCCGTTACATCGTACCATGTTTTCAATTTTGTTTTTATTGTAGTAATTGTTATACATTTAATTTATTATTTATATGAATCATGAATAGATGGCTATTTTATGTTGCGGTTGATTCCGCTTGGTGAATTCACACGATGTTTGAAACGCAACGAACTAATCTTTTGCATCTTATGAAAACAAAAACGACACTCACTTTAGACTTAGACGAATACTTTGGCTAGTCCGTCCGCACCTGCGCTAGCGATATACGGCCTTGACGGATGGAAAGCCACGTCTAATATACTCTCATCGAATTTCTTTCGGTGCGCAGTGATTTCTTGAACGCAAGTTTTGTTGTCCAAATGCCAGAGTCGTATTGAACAGTCATGAGAACCTAGAAGTGATAGTTTTTTTTTAACAAAGGAAATTGTTGAAAATTTGAATACGCTGCTTTTGCAATTGTTTAGGGTTGTTTTAGTACATAGCATTAACATAAAGATTAAACAAGTTTGCTTGTTTATGCAAAAAAAACAAATTTTACCTGACAATAAATACAGTCCGTTGGGATCAACTGCTAGACTAGTAACGGCGTCCAAATGGGCAACCATCGAGTGAACTATTTTACCGGTATTATTATCCCAGAAGCGTATGTGACGATCCTCGTGAGCACTAATAGTCAATGGAAGCGTCGGATGACAAACAACTCTATTAATTTGTTTATTCGCCGGGACGCTATCCTGACCAGATTCTAGTCGGACCACTGGTTTACCCGTTTCTGTATCGAAGATTATGGAATGGGAACTGTTAAAAGCAGCCACTATACGATTAGGTTCATCGTTGACAAAATCGACGCTAGATGGTATTCCGTCTGCTTCTGAGGTAAATGTGTTAAGCAACGCACCCTATTTTTAGAAATTTTAAGAAACAGTTAAACTTCGTGTCATAAATAAAAGCTTATATTACCTCAGAATGTGGTGCCCATAACTTCACCGTTCCATCTGCGGCACAAGACACCAAATGTTGTCTTGAATGCAACACGGATAATCCCCATACTGCATCCGTGTGACCGCTGAGCGTACAATTTAGTACTTCAGGCTCAAACAAATCGTAGGGATCTATGTTGGAGTTTGGTACATGCCAGCAATGAATATTTCGATCGAGACCACCGGAATAACAATATTCTCCAGTACCTGAGATTGCTAAACATAGAACTGGACCAGTATGACATCTGTAAAATAGATAAAATTACTTTCCATTTCTATTTGATCTTATTTTGAGCGAGTTATCGAATTTCATCACCTTATAGATATTTATTTTGACTTTGATACTAACGATGTAACCTAAATAAAGTTGTTACGTCCATGTAGTATTACTTGTATTTGTGCTATTTAAATACCGTTTTCTGAAAAAAATCTACAATGGTCTAAAATGCTATGGAACGGGGCTCATATAATCTGTTAGGCATTGTAAATGGTACAAAACAAGTCATTCTATAACGACGTTCGACTATTTTGGACAAAAGCCCTGTTTTATCCAGTAACCGGTAATAAGTCAACGGTTACTTGCAATAATATGCAGTATTTGATCAAAAAATAAAGTTTACACAACAATAAAAATATTTCACTTTTAATTTTATCTTTCTTCCTGTTCTAACTTTACGTTTGACAGCATGACCAATTTTAACGCCCAAAAATATGTGAACTTTTACCTGATATCCCTTGTTCCTCACTACCCTGATTTATATGCTCGACTTACAATCATGTAATAATAAATACTTATTCTGCCGTGATTGAAAGTTTTGTTTTATTTCCTTTTTATTTTTATTCAGCGTACATCGCCAACGTATTGGCAATAGAGCGGGGAATGTTGCTGGTGTAGAGAATGAATAGCTTAGACTCAAAAGGAAACTCTGCGGTACACCAGTCTTGATAGGTTCAAGATTGTATCAAAGCACTTCACTGAAAATAGCTGAATAATCGCTATCAAAGTCGGATTCATGCTTAAACACGACATCTTATACCGCGAGACTAAATATTATATTGATAAGAGTTTGCCATGGAGTCGAATATGTATGTCGTATCTTACTACATTTTTTAAAAATTCAATGATTAAATTGTCAGGTTAAGTGTCACACTGACATTAATATTCATCAATATAGGTATTTTCTCTCTGAAGTCTTAAGTAGCTTTTCAGTTATGGTTTTCACAACAGTTCACAAAACTTACACAATTGAAGCATATTTTAGAACAGGTGTGCAAGTTAATGGAATTTGACAATACAGTCAGCATGTATGTTTGGACAATTTTCGTGAGCACTTCCCAGACTTAGCAGTATTAGAACAGGATTTTTACATGTGCCTTGCACATAGTGTTGGTGTATTTCGCGAAACTGGATCTGTAACTCATAAAAAAGGTGCTGGTAGGCCAAGTATTCGTACAGAAGAATTGATAATTGATGTTCGTAATCGTATGGATCAGGACTTGTGCATTGAACAAGCCGGGGCTTATTTTCAACAATTACTGTTTTTTTTATTTTTAAATTAAAATATTATTCAAACATGTACATTTTTTTTAATCACTGTTAAAACACACTTTTTACAGTTAGATGAATATACTGATGAATATTAATGTCAGTATGACACTTAATCTGACAATTTAATCATATTGAATTTTAAAAAAATGTAATAAGATACGACATACGTACTCGACTCCATGGCAAACTCTTATCAATATAATATTTAGTCTCGCGGTATAATAAATAATTGAGGCGAAGTGGCGCCCAGCTCCAAAGCGTTCCTTATTTCCTCAGCGATTCTGTTCGCTAATCGGTAATGGTGTCCCGGAGCCTAGTTAGCATGACAGCTTCGACGAACTTCGACAGATTCGATAGTAGGCTTATCGGCCTATAATTCAGCGGAAGAAATAAGAATAAGAATAATTTATTGACCAACAGATAAACCGATTACAGGACAAAATTTGATATACATACATACCATATTTATAACAAGACAACTATTATAGGACAATACTATATAATAATATAGGAACATAGTTGACAAAACCTAATCATTTACGCAATAGCGTAGGCAATATAGAAATATGTTATAATTACCTTGTGAATATCGTAAATGACTATCTTAACGACCGGCAACTTCAAGTCACCAAAAACCAGCGAACTAGAATGGAAGCAGGAGTACCACAAGGGTCGATACTGGGCCCTACTCTATGGAATGTCCTCTTTGACGACATCTTTCATATCGAGCTGACACCAGGCGCAAGCCTTATCGGATATGCAGATGATATCGCTTTAATAATAAGGGCTGACAACGAACAACATCTTGTCCACAACGGTAATGATTGCCTCGCGAAACTTAATAATTGGCTAGTCAACAATAACTTAAATATGGCTCCGCATAAATCTGAGGCGATTATCTTCAAAGGGAGGAGGGATAGAGACCATGTGTGTTTCAACATAGGTACCACGGTAATAAAACCCCAGAAGACCGTCAAATACCTGGGCCTTGTTTTAGACCAACGACTCTATTTCGGTGAGCATATAAAATATGCTACAAGAAGGGCGGAAGAACGTGCGACCATGTTGGCCCGGGTGATGCCCAACATTGGCGGTCCCAGCAGCGGTAAACGTAGGATACTGAGCGGAGTGGTATACTCTTGTATATTATATGGCGCACCGGTGTAGCACAGCGTTCTCAACAAGAAAGTTTACTGCAACATCACGGAGAGAGTCCAAAGGAAGGCACTACTCCGCGTGGTGTCGGCTTTCCGGGCGACATCTACAGCGGCTTTACAACTAATTGCGGCGATCCCACCAATTGATATATTGGCACAGGAAAGGAAGTATTCTTTTGATAACGGAGGTGACTGCAGAGCGGCGGCAAGAACCATCACCGTCGAAAGATGGCAGCACAGATGGGATCACAACATTGCCAAAGCCCAGTGGACCAAAAGGCTGATACCCACCATTAAGCCATGGTTGGACTGCACTTTCCGCAGAGTAGACTATTTCCTGACGCAGGTGCTTACAGGACACGGTGTCTTCAGGGCCTACGCCCTTAGATTCGGGAAGGACAATGAGGCTGCCTGTATATACTGTGGAGAGGAGGACACGCCGGAGCACACAGCCTTCTGGTGTGACAGATGGAATCCTGCACGTTGAGAAGTTTTTCGAGAACTCGGAGTCCACTTAACACCCGATAACCTGATAAGGGAAATGCTGTCCTCAGAGCAAAAATGGGCCACAATATATGACATGTTCAGGCACATAATGAAAAATAAGGAAAAGGAAGAACGTGAGAGGCAGGCGTCTCACAGGTAGTTTACCCGAACTCCTAATCCCCGTGCTGAATCGGGGGACGGGAGACGTAGGGTAAAGGAACGAAGAAAAGACAGCCCGCACCCCGAAGTTAAAGACGTAGGGTAAAGGAACGAAGAAAAGACAGCCCGCACCCCGAAGTTAAGTCCAAGAGGACGGTTCCAGAGTGCTACTATGGGCGGTTCGTGACGGGCCACTTTCCGACTCGCGAGTCGGTAACGTCCGGGGAAAAAAATATACATATATAGAAATATGTATAACGGAGTATTATTAAATAAATAAAATAGAATAGTTCTTCTCTCAAAATTTTACTATACGTAACATCAACCGGTTTTGGCCTTAAGCCATCCTCAGGATGTTCGAGTCATTAGAAAACAAGTCGTTATAAAAGAAAACAGATTCACTAATGTTTCCTAATGACTCGAACATCCTGAGGATGACTTAAGGCCAAGACCGGTTGATGTTACGTATAGTAAAATTTTTAGAGAAGAACTATTCTATTTTATTTATTAATTAATTCCTCTCAATTCGAATCATCACACACGGAGTATTGTTGCAAACCATTCATCATATTGGCTCAAAGAAGATATCTGAGTAGTGACTGTGGGCTAGCTTACACATATTGTATTGTTGTAATCACGAAAGATGATCCCTGCGTCACTTACATATAACTCAATCAATGACATTCAATGAATAATTTTCATATCCAAATATCTATTTGTATAACAAGGACAACGTGAATGACAGTTTGTATTTTGAAACTTTACCTAGGACAGACGTACGGCTCGTGCAATTCACTTGAATAAGACAAATACGAGATTAGTTCGTTGTCTGCGCTTAAGCTATATATTTCCGCTTCTTCACTTAAAAATTTGACATACATTTGACAATGCATCTCCGTAGACATTTGATGGAACTGTCATTGCTTTCGTCCTTACAAATACGTGTTCGTTTAACAATTTTTTGAAGTCATTTATTTTTTAACTATAATGGCAATTAGGTAGTAGAACATTATGGTAAGTACAATTGCAACAACTTGTTTAAAATTTTTACGGCCTGTCAATAAATCCCCACGCACTTAACCCAAAAATGAAAATGTCATAGCTGCCATATTCATTTTGATATTTACAGTATTTAACATGACGCCGAAGTACTGATTTGATTCATACAAATCTAATTGATGACACAGGGATCATCTTTCTTGATTACAACTACATATTAGATGTTAAATTTCAGTAATACGTACTTACGTAGTATCGTATTTTTTGATACAATAACAATACTCCGTTACAATTTGCAAGCAATTCATTTAAATTATTAGAGATAGAAATCCGAATATTTTCATTTAAACAGCAAGAGCACATGATTATCAAAATTACATATTTTAAAATAAGAAACAACCTAAGATACACGCGAAAAAGAATAAGATTGCAACTGCTAACTCAAAATGATATCAAGAAACAACGACGTTGTTAGAACAATGGAATAATTTAATACCACTGGCAGATGATACCAGCACCGTATTTTTACGTGAAACAATGAACATTTCCTCGGCTTGTTTAACTAGATCCGTCCCCTAATTTAGCTACCACTGACAGGAGTACACTATCCATAAATTGGAATAAAAATTTCCAATAAAATTTGAATAATTGCTGGCGGTTTACTATGATGAGCAAGCAAACTTTCAAACAGCAAAAATGTCTTCCAATCGACGAAGTCAAAGAACGGAATAACTAACTTCAGCTTAATCCTAGTATTCCATAGAAACACATAGGTATTCAGTGCCGTTCCCTGTATAATGTAGCGAGTACTCTTAGATTACTAACTCGGTGAAGTAATATATTCTTAATATGAATTTTTCCTTAATATTCTTTTAATCATTTTTAATCCACTGTCAGAAAAGATTTAGATAAAAATATGAAACAGATCTGTAACGTAAAAAAGATTTACATCGATTATTAGAAAATGATTTTTGCAAGAATGTTGCTACATAATTATTATCAATAAAGCATTAGTTGATAATATACTCCTAATAATTTATAACGGTCAGAAAACTGCATCCGAAAAAAATATAAAATATGAAAATGAATGGTAAGGATAAACGAGTCACGGCAATATCCAGCGCTTACTGGAAACTATAACATGCTTTAGTTATCAAATATTGAATAATAAAAAAAACTTTTTATACCTAAATGTATAAAGCGGTTCGACATCTAAAGAAGCGGATTTCTTAGCCGGCACAGTCTTCTGCAGATTCCATAGTTTGAGAGTATGATCTTCACTAGCCGTAATGAGAACTGGTTCCGTTGGATGGAATGCTAGCGCTCTTACACCATCAAAATGGCTGCGAAGCGTATATTTAGCATTCCAGGTTTTTCGGAACGCTTCCTTACTACTGGATATATCGTAAGTTGTTTCAGCATCATTGTTCACTGTTAATTGCGCTAGCTCCCCGAGACCAAGGGTTGAATCTATATTTTCCTCGTCATTTATGCGCAATTGTCGACAAGGCTTCCCCGTCGAGGAGTACGATAAGCCTGAAAAATCAATTGCCTTTCAATAAAACTCGTGCAAAGGGTTTAATGTTAGGGTATACCTAACGGACGACTGACTGGCTTACCACTTTGAAATGGTAAACCTGGTAAACAGAGAGAAATTACTGAGTGTATACCTTTATTGGGCGAGCACAGATAGGGTAACAAAGAGAGCAAGTAGGTATGACTACATAAAATTTGGTAATACAAAAAATACTGACCTTTGTTCCATTCATTACTTTCTTCTTTAATATCTTGACGTTGATGATCGACAGATTCCGATAACAAGTTTAGTTCGTTTAGAACTTCCATTGCTTCAGCATCGACATCATCGTCCAATTTACCTGTGATTTAGAAAAGCATTACAAGTGATATATTTGAAAGTAATAAGATATTCAATTTATATAGTAACATATTGCAACAGTGTAAAATTAATATCTTTCAATAAAACAAGATATTTGCATAAAAGTACTTAGAAGATTGAAAATAATACAGCATAATCTACGATCATAGTACAAAAAAAAGAAAACTAAACTCCACTGGTTATAATTTTAAGTAATTTTATACCATCTATTACTGCGAGGTTAGTCATTTGCTAAATTATTTGTTGTTGTGACGGCTTTCCGGTTTTGACCGCGTCATAGTGAAGTACATACATACAGATATGCTCATATGTATTAGACACCCCTGAAAAATCCCATTATTTATATTTCTATGAAATTCTAAAGCAAATAAGTGAGGTACGTATTTGAATATAAAGTAGTTAAGGCTACTGTAATGTATAATAAAGCTGTATTTGTAAATAGCAGGTAAGAAAGGGATAATCCGTACTTTGCGGGTTCAGTTTGTATCGTGCGTTTCACGAATAAAGTATCACTGTGAGTTTTTGTAAGCGAGTGCTGGTTTATAATATTTTTTTTATTTCATCCTAATAGTGTTGTGTAATAAATAATGCCAAAAGTTCGCGAATTAACACAAGCCGAACGTGGCCAAATCGTATTACTACATTCACAAAACATGACTTTAGCCGCAATAGCAAAAAGAATGAAATGTTGGCGATGTGCGGTACGACTATTACACGTTACCGGGAGACTGGTATGTTTACAAATTAACGGAGAAGCGGTCACAAACGTGCTACGACGGCCCGACAAGATCGGCTGTTGCAGCGCATCTCCCTGCATGATAGGAGAAAATCATCTAAAGATCTCGCCAGCGAGCTTGTAGTACAGCATGGAATATCCGTTTCGGCACAGACAGTGAGAAGAAGACTCAGTAATGTCGGTTTACGCGGCTGTAAAGCTCGCCACAAACCCGATCTTACAGAAGAACACAAAAAGAAACGATTATTATGGGCCAAACAATACCAAAATTAGAGGGTTGATGACTGGGCAAAGGTTATGTGGTCGGACGAATCTAATATAGAGGTATGTTCGAACTGATGTCTGTTATTCTTATAAACGCAAGAAATTAATTCTGTCGACCACATTTGTTTAAAAAAATTAATATTGAATTATTGAGTAATTTCTTGTTCTATTATACAGCTTTTCGGACAGCCTGGTGCTGCGTACGTTCGCAGAAGACCGCGGGAGGCGTATAATGCAGAATGTATTATTATACCCACAGTTAAGTTTGGCGGCGGTAGTATAATGGTTTGGGGCTACATGACTGCCACAGGCGTTGGGGTGTTACTCTTGTGCGAGGGCCGCATGAATAGCCACCGCTATATTCAAGTGTTGGAAGAAGTGTTGGAGCCGTCCGCATTACAACTCTTTGATGAAGACGTCCCGGATTACATTTTCCAACAAGACAACGCGCCCTGCCATAAGTCACGAGCGGTGACAAGTTGGTTACGGGAAAACAACGTTCGAGGATTGGAGTGGCCTGCACAAAGTTCGGATCTGTCGCCAATCGAACATCTGTGGGGTATCCTTAAAGTAAAAGTATCAAAATTTAAGTGCACTTCCAAAGACATGTTAAAAACAAAAATTAGAGATGCTTGGAATAACTCCAGAAGAATGTTTCAGATTTATAGCTACCATGCCTAGAAGGGTGCATGCTGTCATTAATGCTAAGGGTGGTACACCCAAATATTAAAATTTGCGAATAAAGTATCTTTAAAAACACTTTTGCTAACCGGTTTTTGTTTTATTCCTTCTATTATACCCGCTACAGCGGAATAGGTGGGGTGTCTAATACATATGAGCATAGCTGTATATACAATACAAAATAAAACAAAAATGAAAATACAAAAAATATATACAACTTACTCAAACTCTAACTATCTTCACGCCAACTCACATCATCACCCAGTACAAAAGAAATCAGTAATCGGCTGTCTTGTGCATCGCGCTATCTCAATTTCCCAGCCCGACAAGATCGATAAAGAATTCAAACATGTAAAAACTGCTCTTCTACAGAATGGCTATACCTCCAGCAACATACAAAGGGTCATAAATAGATACAATCATCCACAATTTCCTAAGGTAGCACCAGAATCTAGTAATCAGCTAAGTACCATCGTTCTCACCTACATCCATGGCGTTACAGATTACATCCGTAGAATTCTGCACAAACAAGACATCCAACCCGTCTTTAAACTTTTAAACAAAATCTTCCAAATTCTTCCTTAGCCCAAGGACACTCGCCATTCTCTCTCCCATAAAGGCATTCACAAAATTCCCTGTGACTGTGGTTCAGTCTACATTGGCGAAACTGGACGTTTAATTCAAACTAGAATCAAAGAACACCAACGGTACGTTAAGTCACGTTCTTCAACACACTCAGCCTTAGCCGAACAGTTTATCGATACGGGCCACAAAATTTGCTTTGATCAGGTACCTGTTGTAAGCAAGTCTCAATGCAAGGGAATCTATCGATATCCAGAGACATCCCCAGAATCTCAATCGTGATATTGGTTACCCACTCTCTAGCATTTGGAAACCCGTCGTTTCCGCTTCTTCAACCCGTGTTTACTGTTCCACATCGTCACCTCGCGCTCGCCGAACTGTTTCCCTGCACAGTTCTATATATTGCCCCGCATGTCCACTTTTCCTTGCCAGAAGGTTTTCGCCTCTAGCGTGGTTTATACGTCGAGTTACCGTGACCTTCTGCCCTCCTTAGTTTTGCTCCGGGTGCTCCACTTGCTCCACTTACATTAGTGGCGAAAAGTCGAGTTTGAGTGAGTTGTATATATTTTTTGTATTTTCATTTTCACTTGTTTTAATTTGTATTGTATATGTGTACTTTACTATGACGCGGTCAAAACCCGGAAGCCCTCACAACAGAGAGTCGGACCGTGGAAGCCTTCGCCCATTTAGATATTTCTTAGTAACAGAAATATGATGATTAATTATTTTTATAGTTGCATTGGACAACTTGGACTATACTAATTATACTAAGTTTCTGTAGAATGGCACAAAACAAACGATCTTTGCACAATGGTACAAATTATTTAAAAAACAAATACGTGTATAACAAAAAATATTGCATATAACTGCGCTTTAGTTTAAATAGTATAAACTTAGTATATGGAACTGTGATTCGATTACTTTGTACTATAAATTAGATACTTTACACTTAGGGCAACATGAACGTTCATTCGAATACTTTGTACACTGGAACCTCGTTTATATCCGCGGTCTGGAAACGTAAACATTCACTTATATACTCTCAAGAGAGGTCCCCACTCTTATCCCGTTAGCTAAGAGAAAAGGCCGTGCCACGCGCTGTTTGGCTCATGTGAATACGTGCACTATCAGGTGGTGGGTGCCGAGCGGGTATAAATGAGTGCTATAGTGAGGATATAAGTGAGCGCGGATATAAAAGAGGTTCCAGTGTATTTATTAGATTTTCTGACATACTATCATAAGCTTAATGAATTGGACAGTGTTCATTTCGAATGTTACTGTTCTAATCTGAATATATTTTTAAATAAATAAGATATGCAATTCCTTAATTAAAATTCACAAAAGAAAGAAAGAAAAATATAGAAATAAAAATAAATTCTGTAGCAGAAAATAATAGCATTGTTAAAAATACATATATATACATATATATGTAAAAGTAACCTTTGACATATAGGACACAAACATGATTGAAGATAAAATAACTATTTACTATTACTTATTGCGCTTGGCTCTAGTGTACTAACATTTCTTGCGTCACTACCTAAGCGGTAAACTTTGCTTTGGTACTTTCTCCTCCATTATGTATGTATACTAATAAAATGTTTACAAATATATTTTCTCACAAAAACAGGACACGCACAGGTAGAAATTCCCGATTTAGTAGAAAGTAATTAATACAAGTGATCATAAAATAAGAAATAATAGTAAGTAAAATAATAAAATACCTTTCCGTTTCACTGCTTTGACGTCATCATCCATCTCATCTCCCGGTTCTAGTTCAACGTCCTCGTTGATGTCATCATCATCCTCCATATCAACATCTGCATTCGTCAAGAAATCTAAATTGACCATGACGGCAGCCTCTGTTTCCATCATCATTGCTTCTGCAAGCGAGCTCGGCTGAGTCTTCTTAGCAGGTGTTCTTCTGCCTACAATGTAAAAGATTATGGTAGTGTAATCTATCCAGCTAAAAAGGAATTTCAGAACAAGTATTTATCAGCAGCATTAATCATTTATCATATCTTCACTGAGTGAACCGTTTCTATTTTCTTAACTTTAACTATTACAGACACCATGAACTTAACCTATTTGCCTATGTATGATGAAAATTACTACAACATTAATAAATATATTAGATATACATCTTTTATTAGCTTTCTTCACTGTTGCTACAAACATAACTCCGTGAAAGTTAGTTGTAAATGAAAATCAATTACTTCTGTTATCTAACTAAAACCGCATTGATAAATCACAAGTCTAGAAATAATATAATGCATTCTGCGTACATTATCCCATACTTCATATTAACGACCAGTACTGGAAAACTAAAATAATTAGAACAGTCCCGAACACTTTTGTAGAAAATTTCATAATCTATAAAGAAAGGCCTTACAGTTTTCAGGTATCTTGTTTAGTTAAAACTACGCTGCCGGAAAAAAAAATGTTACGAAATTAGACCAAATTCTCCGGTTTTTCACGAACGCAGCTTTAACCGGACAAGATCAAAAAAATTGTGAGACCATTTTTATACAATATGAAATTTTCTACAAAAAAGTTCCAAGCACCTTTATTCTAACTATTATAGTTTTCGAGTAATAGTCGTTAATATAGGGCGTGTGATAATGTAGTAAGAACTGGCGTGAAACAAATGTGTTTCTAGCTTGAGTCCCTGGTCGGATCCAGCAGAAGCCAAGTTGAGAGCGACTACGTAGTACTCCACTGTGATTGGGTGAAATTTAAATTTCCACCAATCATGCCACAGTGCTACGTAGCCGCTCTTAACTATTGGCTTCTGCTGGATGCGGCCTCTGTGTCCAGAAGCTTAACACGAAAAGATATCGTTTCTCGGAATGAACAAAATATGAAAACAGCTGCCACATCGGCGAGAATTAAGAAGGGTTTGAAATCAAAGCGGATCAGACAATGTTGTTTAACTGTTTATCTGTTTAGGACAATACAAAAAATATATCAGATTACTTTTTAAAAAAGTTACAAACGTTTTATTTGTTTTTTTTTTCCTTAAATTGCAAATTATGTATTAAATTTCAGCAACTTCTTGTTAATATTTTTGTTTTATTGATTTTTGTTAAAGGCATGCATACATATCTATCTAAATAAAATGTACTAAACGAAATTTTGTTGAGTATAGGTATATATAATATGTATATACATAATACACTTTTTTTTAATATACTTTAACACTTTTTAACACGAAAAAATATTTCCGCCCCGTCAGTTTCGTGTTAAACGTATTTCACTGTATACAATATTGTACTAACTTCTTTATTTTTGATTTTTTCTCCGCGATATATTAAAACTTTTTTGATTAGAATTAAATTCGTATTAAACGGCAATAAAATGTATGGGTGTTCCATTTAAACAACATAATTTTAGTGAGTATCTTCAATATGTGATGCTCAATTGCTTTTTCTGTTTCACACTGCAATGGCCACATAATATATCTCAAATATGGCCATTTAACTAACTTCGTAACTTCAATAATAACGAAGTTAGCAATGGTGTGCACTTAACTTCATATGATGAATGATGAATATACAATAACAATAATACAGTATGCGGCAAAATAAACAGTACTGAAATTATGAAACGTTTATTATTTATCTACATATTCACTTTACACTATATAGCGATACTGCAACATTATATAGCGTTGTGAACATTATTCACGACGACGCTCTCGATAATACAGACGTTCAAGATGTCCTCCGTTCAGTTTCAAGCAGTATTCGTAGCGTTCGCGAAGGTTCACAAACATACGAAAAAAACTTGAATTTTAATCTGCAATTCCGGAATGTCAGACGGGGGATCGGTATGGAAAACAGCCTTCTTCAGCATTACCCATATGTACGCATCAGGTGGTGTTAGGTTTGATGAGTGCGATGGGTATGGGAAATCAGTGCCACAGAAAATAAGGCGACCCCCAAAATGATTGCGCACCATCCGAAGAAACTCTCTAACCGTGTGACAAGTTGCCTCGTCCTGCTGTACTGTTGATTACGTGGTAGGTTTCTGGCACTACCAAAGCGCTGTTCTCTTTTAGCGCTCCTGATTCGCAGTTAACGGCGTTCCATCGTCTGCTTCAATGAAATAAGGGCCCAATATGCCATATGCGGATACAGTACACCAAATGGTAACACGGTCATTATGAAAGAGTTGCTCGATGATTATGTCGGGGCGTTCGAATCCAAGAAACCGTGTTGTCTGCCCTTTTCCGTATGACCGAAAATAGTGCTCCACCATAAAAACTTTTCTGCAACAGTGGGAACCGTCCTGAAGCAACTAACATTAGAAAGACATTCACATACGTTGTAACCACGTTCGGAAACCCCTCGGTACGTTTCAGGGCATGACATACACATTTGACACATGCGCTGTTTATTTTGCCGCATACCGTATAATATGGTTCCCCGGGAACTGCAACGATCGATTGTGCGAAAACTATAGCTAGGAATGATCTGAAATTTTGGCACTATACTAAAGTCAATGGTGGCCATTCGCCTGAAATATTTTCAAGATGGCGGCGCTTCGGGGTATATCGGAAGTAAGCACCAACTTCGTAATTTTAAATGGAATACCCTATATTTATATTGTCACGTTTTTAGATTCTACGTGAAATTCTAAATATATTTCATGTGTAATGTCATACACCTAAGTCTAACCCTTTTTGACTTATTGACGTTTTTATGCTAAATTTGACGTTTGCAGGCAGATAATCAATTGCACTTTTTCCATATAAGGAGAAGTTTATTATTTAATTTGAAGTAAATTCTCTTAAGTAGATGACCTAATTAAATACTATTTGTATAAAATTGTTACCATTATTAATACAGAGTGTGCGAAATATACGCTTGAAAATGAAATCGGAAAAAATACCGAAACTCAATTTTTTTTAATGGAAAGTGGCTATTTTTGTAATTATATCTTGTTCGACATTAAAAATAAGGGTTACTTTGTGTAAGCATGTCAATTATAAAAATGGATAGTTTAAGAAATATTGGCAAGTTACTATTTTCATCTTCTGCAACACGTACTATTTGCATTAGTTCTTTTTTAATTAGTTAGCCATGACAGTATTTACAAAATTATAAATTGTCAGTTGTCGAATAAAAATCATTTACTTTATAATAATTACAAGAAGTCATGCCGGGGCGCTTAAATTTTGTAGATAATTGTTCACTAAATGACCATTGCAGGGCAGTGCCCCCTCATGCTGGTAGAACATATTTTAATAATTATCTAGCGGCAAATTATCTAAATAATCAGTTGCTAAATTTTGTTGATTTTTAGTATGTTGATATAGCGCTCTCCTAAAAATCAACAATAAATAGATTTAAATAATCATCGTTTGTATAATTTAACCCCGGCTTAGTTGGATACAGTTATGACGTTAATAAAAATCGTGGAAGCGTATGACAAATACGCAAGATTATGAGGACAATATTTCATTAGTGTTATGGATTGAGCGAGCAAATAATAAAGAAACAAAAGAAGTTGTCGATTTATAAGAATGGCTGATACAAAATTAAATTGCAGAATTCGATAATTTAAATTAAAATGAATTTTTTGTTTCAGCCGACAACAACGTAGTTCTGTTTGATGAAGAGATTATTGCTTATGTCTGCAGGAGCGAAATTACTTTTGATGATGACGAATCTGATAAGGACCAAGGTGGATTTGACGGCGAAAATAAGCTGCCAGCGTGCTCAAAGCTTTGAATTTATTTGTAACTTTAGCTAAATTCGTACGATGTAATTTAAATAGTGATTGCATTCAAGCGATTGAAGTTATACAGTAAAGCCCCTGTTAGCGACTACCTGTGTTAAACGACCGATTATTAATACCCCGTATTTACAAATAGCAATCCCATTGTTTTATACCCCTCTTTACTGACCGCTCTGTTAAACGACCGCGGGCAACCATCATCGTAATTTTTACTACATATTAATGCTAACGGGTATTAATGCTAACGGGTCGATGGCCGCAGTGGTTAGGCGGCTGACTATCGTTGTGAGAGGACGATAGGCGCCGGGGTTCAATTCTCTGGAGGGAAGATGACATTTTTTCAGAGAGTTTAATCCCGGATCGACTTGCCATTCGCTGTTGGGAGCAAAGTGATTAACAGCGCGGCATCATAAAAGGCGATATGATGCTGTCACAAAGCCAATTGAACACAACATACACACACAAAACTACACCGCGAGAGTTGTAGTGATAGCCAGACAAGCGATACAGCTTATTGAGTCACAGAAACTAAGCACCCACCACATTAACAAAAAAAACACCCTCTATTAAGGGCAGTAAAACCCGACCCGACAATTCTTAAGAAAAACTTATAGTTCTTCTGTTAACGCATTGTTAAAGTCACGTTTAACTCAACTACCGTTAGTTCCCTAGAATAGATGTTTCCTACAATGTCACTTTTTCTGTCTCAATTGTACAGGTACCTATGTAGTTTAACAGTAGGTTAAGGTTACTTGCACTTCCGAGTTTAATTAGTAATAAGTATCTTATGAAGCCTTTGTAGAGGCGAAACATTTGTAATACGTTCTATTGAAGTTATATTTTGTGGAAATTTTAAATTTGTGTATTTTATTTAACATAATAATTGTGAAATGCAGGCCAGCTGTTTTAATTTTTCTCTCTTAACCAACCACCCCTGTTTACCGACCAACATTTGATTCCCCGAGGGTGGTCGCTATTTAGATGTTTTACTGTACAAGAAGATTGGCTTAGAGAGAAAAAAAAACACGAAACAAAATCACTGACGTTTTAAAACAAATAATGAACCATTCTTCTTTGTAATGCTTATTGGTGTTTATATTTTATATACTTATTAAGAAAATACTTACTAAACTTTATTACGACAGTAACTACCACTTTTACATCATAAATGTACAATACCTCTCTGATATAACGATTGCTCGACTGTCACGAATGATTGTGGTTACTTCTCTATGGTTCGCTATATCCGAGTTTGACTGTAATTATACATATAATAATATTATATTAAAAATGTTAGAGTTGTCAACTTTAAAAGGTCTGCTCTGTGTAATACACACGGCCTGTTTAGCGAGTAAGCAGTAATGCTTACCATTACATTTTCCAGAAAATGATATCGTACATCGTACTACACGGTGTCAACACTGACACATAAGACATTGAACTCGGAAGGTGCGTATTTGTAATGGAAAACTGCGGTAACTATTTCAACGCGTACTTAATGTTAAAATATTGCAAATATGTTTTGCATTAGTTTATCTATTATATGTGTACTTTTGGTTCTATACCGTAGCATATAGTTTTTTCATTGCAAGGTAAATCTGACAACCGCCCACAAATTCGTTGACAGAACAAATAGGATGCACCACAGAAGTACCGCATTTAAACGTGGAATTTATAGAACTAAAATCTATCTTTTTTCCGTTAAGTCCACCGTACAAATAATTTTGTAAATATTCTACGTTCAAGTTGTTTCTAAAAAATATATAATCTCATAGTCATCATTTAAAAACAGATAATGTAAATACAGCTTTTCAAATCTTATATAGAGTCGCTAGTGACGTATGTGTATTTCTGAAAGTGTTTATACTCTACACTAGATGCTTCAGCGGTGAGTAGGGCCGCTTAACACAGTTTACAAAATATAGCTTGTCTAAACCTTATTTGATTTTTGGTCATTCATGACATCACATTCGTACACCACAACAAATTTAATCAAATGTAAAATTCAGTAACGATAATTTAGTGATTTTCACTTCACTGTTTGGCATTTATATGTATACTAGCTGGCCCGGCAGACTTCGTTCAGCCGAGAAAAGTATTGATTTAGATATTTAATGTTTTATTGTTACGGATACCACCCCTCGTGTCCTGTCCGTCCCGTACTACCTTCCGTATCCCGCAAAAAAATTGTCGCAAAAAATTAAAAAAAAAATTCTTTCGGGGATATTAGACCAGTCCGAATTGGTGCAAATCATCGAAATCGGTCCAGGCGAGCTAAGCAACCTTGCTTCAGTAAATTGACACATCTGAGCATTTTAGGTACGGAGGTTATTTAAATCGTTATAACTTATTCACCTTTCATTTTAGGTATAGGAACACCTAATACAGATTAAAAGAGAATATTTTGTAGAATCAGAATATCTAAGGAAATATATACCTTTCCATTAAAAAAAACTACTTTCCGCGGGTTGAAAATATTTATAAGCAACTAAGTTTTTAAATACCGAAAAGAACTTCAAATGTTGTGTAACTACACAATATCAGCTGCGCCTATGCAAAATTTCATTGGTCTCTTTTACTCCTACGTGACGTAACATCACTATAAAGTAAGATCGATATCTGTCACTTTTTTTCTTTAATTGCAAATAACTCCGAATGAATGTTATGTAGGTATAGGGTATGCGTTTGATACATGAAATATGTGTAAAATTTATCATAGAAGCTGAATGTATAATTTATTTTATAGCATGCTATTTAAAAAAGTGAATTTATTCAAAAATATTTTCACGTGATAGTTTATATTCAACCATATCTAACTGCAAAAATTTGGTTTAAAATTCCGTTCCGTTTGTATAATACTTTTAATAGGCCGTTCTCACCAATCACCCTGTATATAGATATAAGTAAAGGTAATAAATATTGATAAATAGGGGTAATGTTTTAAGTCTCACGTGTTTTAAATGACAAATATCGGCTTACTGTTTCAAGTGTGTAGTAGGTACATAACCTAGCTCTTAAAACAAGTATACATAACCAATATCTATATCAAAACGCATTTGGAATCGGTGCCGAATGATGACGTCACTGTTATCAATGAAGCAAGTCCAAATAAAAGTGAGATAAGCTATACATATTTTTTTGTGGCGAGTATAGCTTCCTATGTTGTATTGCTTGTCAGGACTATCCGATGCAGCTGTGTAACTATGCTTCCATGGCTTTGTTACAACATTGTCTTGCCGTAAATAATGTTGCAGTGTTAATTATAACCCAATAGCGAATGATAGATTAACCAGAGTACCCGAGAATTGCTTTATTCACCGGTGTACATCAGTGATGCCATCAGATGGTATCAAGCCGTTGCTTTATTCACCGGTTGTTTCCTGATATTCCATCATAAATGGTTGCTTTCTCCGGGTTAATCGATGGTGTTACACCATGGTTACACCACATCCACCGAACTTCGAGTTCGATGTTAGCGATGGATTGAGAAGTGGGGAGAGTCAGCTGTTTTTGTTTATATCGACGTAACGGAAAAATTGAAGGTTATTACAAGTTATTAGACGAACGGCAGATATGGATTATGAATTCGAATATATAATGTGGTGCGCTTTTGCACGCGGATACCAGATAAACAAAGTGTGATATTAAGGAACGGTATGTATGGTGTTTGAGATGTTTAAGATGAAATATCCGAGCTATCTAAAAACACAATTCAGCCAATAATATAAATATTTAACTGCACATTTTAAACCTGTATCCGATGACGAAATTTGTAGTATTTTCATTAAGATAAAAGATTCCATAATCGACGTTGTCGCAATCTAGACGAATACGTAAAGGTAAAGATACCTTTTTTCGTAAAACGAGAGAAACGTAAATGATGCGTAAATGTCATAAACTGTAAACATAACCTCTCAACATAAAAGTCAACACTGCCACAACACCAGAAATCGTTGCTTTAATCTTCGCAAATTACATGCACCATAAATCCATCTAATTATGACGTCATCACATCAAGCGATGTGGTGTTGATGAATAAAGCAACTCTCGGTACCAATCTAGCGAGACGCTGTCACAAGCGGCACCGACAAGATTCGAACTTTGCACCATAAGTACTGCTCTATGGCCAGCAGCTCTTACCTCTGTCAGTTTCACATCGTTATCTAAACTACATTAGTAATGTATTTTAAGTTTATAAGAACTGTATCTATTGATTGCTAACTGATGCATGTGTATCATATCTGTTAACCGTGCAAAATAAGATTTGCGCAACGTTGTTTTTTTTTTACGGAAAAATAATGTCTGTAGATTTTTTTCCGAAATCTGTATCCAATATTCAGGAATATTTCTCTTCTAAAAATTTAATAGCGTTGGATCGATCTTGTTAACTCTATTGTTCTTAATAATTGATATTCAGCAATAGGACATTTAGGAATGTACAAATGAATTATATTACACGTTCACAGAAAACAATTAGAATAAAATCTTTTATGCATAGCAGTGAGTAATTTAATTTATTTATGCAAAACACATTAAATAATTAGGACTAGATGTTATGGTAATGTAATAGAGTACTCTAGAAAACGTCAGTGTTTTCCTATAGCAGATAACGAGCATTTCTATTGAGTTCATAAAAATTGCATTTTTATTATGAACTAAATTCACAATTTTGGCTGTACTTTGTACTGTATAATAATTGTCAAACTCAAAACATATAGAACAAATTTTATGTTTTACAATCCGTACTAACCTTTATAGATAAGGAAATTACCGTTACAATACAAACCAATTTGGACGGAATGAAAAAGAATAAAACCATGAACCTATAAAGTTTTGTAAACTGGTAACCAGACGTTTGTATGCAATTCATGGTTATCAAAATTTTGTAACTACTTTTTGCGACATATTCAAATACATAAAAATTAAGTATATAGTTTATACAATCTAAGTCAAGTTACAGTGTAAGTTGTATTGTATGAATTATAAGAATAGGTTTTTAAATCAACAGTTATGTTTTATTTTAGTTAAATTTATGGGGCTAGTGACAAAATGCCCAGTACACTCGCCTTCTGGTGCAGAGGTATTGTGATTGAACATTAGTGCTTCCTGTATGACTATCAACATTCTGCAGTATTCCATGCTGCACAAAGATTACATCACCATTGAAATAATAACTCGTGTCAGCTAACGCATTCTATATTTGATACAAGCTGTTGCAGGTTGTGAAGGTATAAACTATTAGCAAAAAAATATTAAATGTATAAGTATTGAATATGTTACATCAAATAAATCTTGCCACACATTTTTTAATTCAAATAGAACAGCACACCTGTACGTTATTATGAAGTCCTATTGTGCCATTGTGAGATTCAAAAAACATGAAGCCACTTTACAGTCTTGAGAGATTTTCAGAAGATTTGTTAAAACAAGATCTCAACCATTTCAAATATTACCCAAACGTTTAACGGATTCTGCTTTATCGTAATCTTCTTAGACCAAAGTGAAACAAGCTTAATAAACTTCTTTTTAACAGATCTTACTAATTAACAATAATTAATACCCATAAAGAATGCATTAAATTTACATTGTTTAAAATAGTTTCTTTGCAAGAGTTTATTTTGATCATATTATTTGTAGATTGTTTCTATTCTAACAAAAAAGACCAACAGTATTATAAATTAATTACCTTGAGTTTCGCTAGCTCTCTTATTCGATTCATTTCCATTTATTGGCGCACCATTTACATTTTCATCTTGTTCAGTATTATTATTTAATCCTAGTAATGCCCTAACTCTAGTCGATCTTACATCGATTATTCTATCTGTATAGCCTATTTCCTGAAGATATTGTCTTAAAAGCTGCCGGCCTTGTCTCCAACTTGGATGATTTGCCACTACTGGAGATTCAGTTTCAGCTTGAGAGTCAACATTATTACTGTCCTCAAGTACTGGTGGCTTCATATCACCTTGTTGAAGATCTACGCCATACTTCAATTTGTGATATTTAGCTCTCTCTTGTTTCAAAGCATATTCCAGCATCTTTATTCTACGCACCAAATCATTTTTTAAATTTTCTTGGCCTTTTCTTTCACCTTGTAGAAATGCAATCCGAGCCTAAAAATAATAGTTTGAAATAAGTTTTAATTCTTAATCATATACATTGAGCATACAAATAAATTAAAATATGTGTCTAATAAAATACAAGATTTATAAGTTTGCGAAACATTGAGAGTCAATTCAACTTTAATTGTTGATTGCAAAGCTTCTAGATACCACAAGCAATAGTAAAGACATGTAACGATGCATTGTTCATTAATAGGATTTCCAATACTTATGAATAAAAAAGCGTATTTGTTCCAATCACTATCTACAGAAAATCTGAATCTAAATATTGCTAGAGAATAATAAAGAACTACATGAGGCTAATCTCTCATTCTTTTCTTTGATATTCTCTTTTTATTTCACGGCTAACTTACTAATTTTTGTCCGTAATAAGATAACTCACCTGTAATTCGGCTCTGTCGACTTCCCATTGGGATCTTTCCAACTCAAACCTAGCCCATTCATGCTGTATAAAATGTAAAATTCCTGGGATCGAATATTGTACTTGTGAGTTTCCTTGCTCACTTGGTTTATTATTAACGACAGAACCGCCCTGTGGGCCCATCTGTATCTGACCCCCGTTTTCACGAATCGAAGTATCTTCCATCGTCAAATTTCCGTATACCTTCATATGTCCACCATTGCTCTCAGATCATACAATCGCCATTTTAAATTATGAACATCTCCGAACACTCAACCACACCATTTAATTCGGGCTCAAACTTATCGCGCACAACACATCCACACGTTCGTTTGCAATTTTTTAATTATCGAAACAGTATTAACGAACACGGAAACATGGAAAACATAAAATTTAGATCTAAATTTCCACAACCAACCGACCATTCAACATCTGGAATATTTCCGTCTTTGTTAAGCATGCCGGTAATTGTTATTTATTTTCTTTGTCTGTCAAATGGCTACTCCCCACCATGGTCCAATAAACTAGAAGACGTTCAACCGACTATAAGCGAAACAAAATTAATACAAGTTCATGGGAAATGCAAATTAAAAAGAATTTCTTTTGACACATTAGATTCTTAGCAAATTTCATTTTTATAAAAGTGCAATTTATTATTAATAGTCTCACCAGTTATGCTCTATATACTAGAACTCCAACTTTCAAAATATATAATTACCGTGCTTTATTTACTGTATATGTGCGATACAAGAAAAAGACCCAAGAACGGCAATGTTATAGCAATCTATATAAATGAAATAATAAACACTTAAAATAAATTGTTTGACTATTACCCTGGTACCTCATACAATTTTGGATTGTACCTACTTACAAATCTTAAATTAAATATCAATTTATAAAAGAATCACCGCCTATTTAAAATAAATTAATTAATTCAGTTATGCTTAAAAAACTCAAATAACCAAATGTCGAATCATCTTCATGATTGTAGTTTTAGAGGGGAACAAAATTATAGGCTAATGGGCAACGAATAAGGTACCTATTTAAATTATTCGTTGACTAATAAAAATAAATATTTTATTTTTGAAAGTAAAATATTCAAAAAGTTAGTTTCCAAAATTGATCAAATATATCCCACTAGTAATAAACGGATCAATACTTTCTATTCTTACAACTACACATGCATAAGTAAATACATATTGATGAATCATTACTTGGCGTGTGGGTGTAGAGAAAGAAAGACAAATAAATATCTCTCTTGCCTTTTATTGATAAATAATACAGATAACAATTCATTCCATAATAAAATTTACTGTCCTTTATTAATAAGTAAGCTTTCTTTTCCTGATATTTATAATCTATAATATTTTTCAATAAGTGATTATTATTACTGCAATTTGCGACTGTTGAGACGTGATATCGCGATCTTCCAAAATGACCTGAAAATAATAATTATGTTTAAAGACAGTTTACACTAGAACTATGTACAATGGTATACAGAAACAAATATACAAAAATATTCTTCCTTATTCACTAAAATAACTTTTTCAATTTCGCGGGCATTTTAAGTTGGTACTTTAAAAAGTAACTAAAATTCTATGCTATATTGAATATTAATATGCAACCCAAGCAACTGGGAGTTCAAACTAAGAGACTGCATTTGTAAATTAACTTCCTTATTCGAACTAAATAGTTATAAGCATGTACAACAAGATTTATTCAATATCACCTTAATGCGAATTTATTTTAGTTCGATCTTAATGTACACATAAATTTGGTATGTAAATCGTAGTGAAATAGCACAGTATTTGATTAGAGTAGGTATCTACTATCGTCAAGTGCCCGCGAATTTGCAAAATTGGTCAGTAGGACGAAGTAGGACGTTACTTTTACTTAAGTCGTATTCTTCAAAAAATGTGTTGTGATTGTATGTTTTTAATACTTCTAATTATACGTTTTGGAAGAAATATGCACTGTTATAGAAAGATGAAATGAAGTCATATTTTCGTTACGTCGGATATCACGTTAAATGTGCGTGACGCAATAAGTCGTGTGGTCGTGATCATCTTTATAAACGTCTATGTCGGCTCAATGACGTAATGAGAGTTTTCAAATCTAAATGGTTGTTTAATGGGTAGTATAGATATAATTCACGATACACGATATCTTCTTGTGATTAGCCGTGATACAGCCAAACGCATCGATATTTACCAGATATTAAAGAACAGGAATGAATCTTTTTAGACGTCTATAACAAGTCTCAACGTCCATGAACATAAATAATACCTCCATAAAATATGCAGACATGTATGACATCTACAGGACATCCAAATACGAAGCAAAATTATATATTGCTAATATACAGTGCGGCCGCGTTCGTGCGCACTATAGCAATATCTGTAGTGTAAGCGAAACACACAGAGGTGTCCGTGTATTAGAACGGTAAAGAAGTAGACGCAGTGTTCTACTGGATTACAACAGAGGTAGTATAGTTCGTATATCACTGATGCACTCGCATTTGTCCACACCATTGATTTGAGAAAGATAGAACTAGATAGCAGAAGTAAATACGAAAGTGAATACCTTTGTGGGGAAGAGCATTCTAGGAAAACACGAACATTTGGATAGGCAAATAGCGTTCCAAGACTGTAGTATAGTTCAGGGTTATTTATGATAAATCTGTCAAATAGTTGATATATTCATGATAAATATTGATAATTTTCGTTATACACTGGAACCTAGTCTATATCCGCGGTCGGGAAACGTAAACATTCACTTACATCCGCTCAAGAGGGGTCCCCACTCTTATCCCGTTAGCGGAGAGGAAAGGCCGTGCTACGCGCTAATTGGCTCATGTGAATACGCGCACTATCGGGTGGTGGATGCCGAGCGGATATAAATGAACGCTATAGTGCGGACATGAATGAGGGTGGATATAAGTGAGCGCGGAGATAAGCGAGGTTCCAGTGTAATTATAAAGCAGTTTTTTTACTGTAGTTGGAATTGAGTCATATTTTTAGGTACTTATTTACTTTGTTTTACCAATGGTTTTACTTTTATATTTTATTTTTTTTTATATTTTGTCCTATTTGTTGACCGTGTTTGGTATAATTTTCTTTTATAATTTGTTGGGTAATGACGGTCAAAATTAAGTTAAGTTTAATATATTTGAATTCAAGTAAATACATATATCAGACAAGCTTGCATGCATCTTTTACATGCAAGTAAAATATTATTTTAACATGTAGAAAAATTTCTTTTAACAATAATTGAAAATGATACAAAACACATGTATCGAAACGTAAAAGGAGAAATATATTAAACTTAACTTAATTTTGACCGTTATTACCCAACAAATTATAAGAAGAAGAATTATAAGAAATTTATATTTTATTAGTGAATATGTGTAATATACATACTTATGTATTTATGTTACTGTAATGTTATTGTTATATATTGATTTTAAAGTTAAGCATTCAACAGTATTTTTTTAAATAATTTTTAAAGTAGACATAAAGCATGTTTGAAGA
Source organism: Holotrichia oblita (assembly GCA_023690525.1). Taxonomy (NCBI): domain Eukaryota; kingdom Metazoa; phylum Arthropoda; class Insecta; order Coleoptera; family Scarabaeidae; genus Holotrichia; species Holotrichia oblita. Next base: position 64,858,111 of record CM043018.1, read on the forward strand.
AAGCTTTTGAGGGATTGGTAAATATATAATTGAAATATAGCGAAATCAAAGTTGTAATATATATATATACAAGTACACTGGAACCTCGCTTATCTCCGCGCTCACTTATATCCACCCTCATTCATTACGTTTCCCGACCGCGGATATAAACGAAGTTCTAGTGTATTAAATATAATTTTTAGAGAAATGCCTGAACCAAAGTGTTTCACAAGAATAAATTTATACACGTTCTTGTATTTTTGAATTCAATTACTTTTACAATGGTCGTGTTCAGTTAGCGCATTGGTATAAGTACCGAATAGTGAAGTAGTAAACTGAATATCTAAATTGTAGGTGTTGTATCATTGGCATGTAGATATTCAGTGCGGTACTTCACTATTGGGTACTTACCGGTGACTTACCAATGTGCTAACTGAACACGGCCAATATTATGATTTGACTGGTAGATAGGCAACCTATACTCCAGCTTATTGACGTATTGCCTATCCAAATGTTTGCATTTTTCCAGCATGCAGTTCTCCATATCGGTACCTAATTTCTGTATACGTGAAATAATGTGCTTATGCTTTCATGGTTCACACCTATTGTCTTCTTTACCTTTCTAATATACGTACACCTCTGTGTGTTTCGCTTACACTACAGATATCTATAGTGCACTCGAACGCGGCGACTCTGTATAAATGTTATATTGCTTGTAGTTTAACATATACAGTATGCGCGCGTTCGACCTGCTGATAGATGCATTAGCAATGTGTGGGCGACTGTAACTGGGAAGCGCTATGTTATGCTCTGTCTGACACTCTCGGTGTATTATCAATTTCGTCGCACCACCTTGATAGCTGAGTCTAATGTGCATGTACGCAGGCGCAAGTCTGTTGCTATCTCAAATGCATTCTGTCGTGTTTGAGCACTTCGATCTGTTGATAGGATCTTCCATGTGTTAGAGCAGGCATAGGATTTTAATATGTTAGATAAAGAGATACAATGAATGCATTCGTCCAAGCAACCAGTACCGATATACGTTTCCTGTGTTAACTAAGGGACGTCTCTTCGCTATTCTTTTTCATCTTACACTAAACGTATCAGCAGCTCGTGCGCGCGCCCGGTATATCACATACATTGCATTAATCTTCTAATGTGGCGGACATGCGTGTAGTACAGGAAACTTACGTGATACATGCCATATATAACTGAATTATGACATGTAGGTACTTTCTATTTAACACTGATTCACGAACAAAACCGGTTTTGTTCGAACGATTCATACATATAACTAAACCGGTTTTGTTCGCTGACTAGCTATATACCTATTGTTGCGAGATACACCCAGCAAGCATTTTTCAATTTCGCGGGCATTTTAAGGAGGAAGTCATCAAAAGGAACTAAATTCTGTGCTATTTCACTATATCACAGTGAAATGCAACTAATTTGTTACTTTGTCAGAGTACCATCAAAATATTCGCGAAATTTAAAAATTTCTATTTGGACACTGCTTTATCTACGACTAACTGAAAATTACTAAAAATAACACAAAATTCAAAAAAAGTCAAGTGAAATCAGTATATGACATTTAACAGTTATTAAAATGGTTATTATTTATTATAATAACGAAATAAACGTTCTACATAAAAAATTTAATTTGATTGAATGTAAAAAAAAACTAGATAGTTGTATTGTTATAGTTTACTAAGTATTGATGAGTGAGTGAAACTATTTATGACATATTTTATGACACCGACTTTCCTACAAATTAAAATTATAAATTAGATTGCATGTATAACAGTATTTTATAATATTAAATCGATTATATGAGCTTGTAACTCTTAGAAATGTTTTGTCAAATAACGTAAACAAAGACAACTTGCACACAAGACTCCTTACATAATGTAGAATGCTTACATAACAAACATGAAGGTTTTGGAATCAATAGCCATTATACGAAAGTTATTTATTTATATACTTACATTTAATTTTACTTAGAAACTATATTTTGCGTAAAATCTTACATTAACGTTAGGAAATAAATGTCTAAAAATATTTATATTAGTTAAACCTATCATAGACTTTTTAATACACTGACAACATTTGATAAAAATCTTGCTTAGTGATTTAGAGTTCTTTTTAATTTACAAAAATTCTTCGCACCAATCACTGAGACATGTATAACAATCAAGAGATTGTTTTGCATTAGCTTGACATGTATCTTTCATCCATTCCTGAAATAATTCTTGGTTCTTTTTGAGCACAAGAAACTGTCCTAGAACAACATATGCCTAAAATGGTAATACTATAATTATGCTATGATTCACAATAATGCATAAGCTAACCTTATCAAATCCGGCAGCTATTAACCTCTTCCCTAAAACTTCACCAACGCCTGCTAAATCTGTAACGGGCTTATCGCCCATAGGCTCCGCCACAAAGTTTCTGTGCTTTTGTGATGTACTTGACATGGTGTTCAATAAACTTTAACGATCTTATGTGATCTAAACTTCGATGTTCATTTTAATGATTTTAAACACAAGCAACAATACAAGTATTTGACAAGCATAAAACCGTTAGCAATTGTAGTCAAAGTAAAGAGGAGAACCCAAAAACTTGAAGGTAAACTGACGCGCCGTGATGGAAAGTGAACGAATTCAAGATAAACGCGGGAAGTTTGAATTTCTATTTCTACTTAAATTAACGACTTTCCATTAATTAAAACTGTTTTGATAACTATTTTAATCAAAAGGAGTTCAACAGTCAATTACTAAAGCGTATGTTCCACATAACAATAACTATAATGTAAAATGAACTTATCATTTAGGAATAAATGTACTTTTATAAATAAAACATAGTACAGTAAAACGATTTTATTTAGCAATTATTGTATAGTAAAACGTGAAAGCCACGAGTTCAAACAAACTGTGTATACATAATTTATTACTTTTCATTTGGGCAGCTTGTTTTGACGATTGCAAATTATTATTAGCATAGTATAATCTGTAATAGAATAGTTTGTGCTATTAGTATTGCCTTTTAAACAAATCAAAAGCTTATTTTGTACGTGTTTAAAGTGTAGCAGCAGTGCTCTATGTACTAATGTTAACATTGATCAATGCTCCTTACTTATCGGCAGACTACACTTGCGTTAGTTGCCGGTAAGACAAAGTATGTGACGCTATCATAGATTATAGCATGAAGCACATTCTGGTTACGCGAAAGTGCCCCAGTCAAGCTTGTAAGTTCCTTCATTCATTGACATCCCACTATCGTCATGTGCACTGAAAACTGCAGTAATCGCTTCATATGCTGTTTGCGATATCACAGAAGGCGGCATTTCTGTTATATGCATCGCAATAGCTTGGTCTTTCATGAGCTTGCTCAAGTAGCACTGTTGACCCTCCATTGCACATGTAGTACCCAGTGACGGATCCAGGGAGGGGGGGGGCAAGGGGGCACGTGCTCCCCCCCCCCCCCCCCAACGACCTGACTATACTAGTAGATAAAACATACTATTTCTAACAGAAAAATATTTTTAAATATCGCGAACAAATTTGGGATTAAACTTTAATTTTTAAGTTCTTGCGTACGCCTATATTTTAGTTAGTTAAATACTTCAAAAACCACCTCCGTGGGTTTTAAATTTCAAGAATTTTCCGCGGACACCCCTCTACCCGGGGCGGTATTCCATTCCCCTGGTTTTGCTCCCCCCAAAATGTTTTTCTGGATCCGCCGCTGGTAGTACCTATGCCCTTTGTGAAATTACACTTATATCCGCCGATTATGACATCGCGCTGTCCCCACTACTTCCATAGTAGCGACCGCCTTTCGAGGCCTCTGTATTCCCATTACAGCAGCATACAAGTGTGAAACTATAGTGATTGATTTCTCTATTGTATATCCAATATTAGGTTTGTGCAAAAGTGACTGCGTGTAACTTTATCCAAACTATACACGCAATTATTTTTTTCTTCCCTATATTTCATGGGTTTCGTAACACTACATAATATATTTGAAGTAACAATACAATAATATTTATGTAAATGACATAAAGAGTAGTAAAGAGTAATAAGCTTAAGTTCTAATCAGGGCTCAGAGATGCTATTGTTTAGGCACATATTTGTAGGGATTAAATAATTTTATAATATTTTCAATAAGTTTTAGTTTATTATATACTTTATATCTATTGTGAATCAATCTTTTGCTACGAACCGAAACCAATTGTTTTATAAATTGTAAGCAAATTGGTAATACAGATACGTTTGAAAAAGCCGCTGGTATAAGTTACTGAGAATTACACTAGAGTTCGCGATATGATTTCTATTGCATTTGATAAAAATCATTTTGTTCCTGGCTCTGAATAAGGAGTGTGTAACTTGTTCAATCCGTGATAATTTGTAAAAATATCAGCTATTGTCGTAAAATTGCTATTAAGAAATGAGAAATGCATGAATTTTATACACATTTTCAACGTATAATCGTAGGCCAAGATTAAAAACCAAGGTAAATATGGCTTTGTATATTTTCGGCATATCTACGTTCTACTAACTTTCTTTTACCTACGCTGTTTCGAAGCCATTTTATATTTTGCTTTGATAAATTTTCATCTCTTATCATCCTTTTTCACTTAAGGAGATTAATGTAATTATTCAGATGTTCATATCATCGATGAATTGTACTTTTATTGCATATTTTTATTTTTAAGTCTTTGTTTTTAATCTTTTAATTTAGTTTATAGTCATTTTGGTATTTTTTAAATTCAATATTCGAAGATATACCGTTAAGTAGAATAAAAATCGTGTCATTGAGCGAACTTTGTCTATATGTATCAATATTTATATGCTGCTGCTATAAATAGCTTAGTGTTATTGTAACATATTTTATCTTATCTGCTTTTTGTAGTCTTCAATTTGATTACAGTGAATTCTTTCATTTACAGAATTAACCTGTAAAGCGTAGCTCCTTACGAAGGATTTTTAAGTATTACCTACATATTGTAGAAACCCAACGTTGGGTTTTATAAACCCTTTTTTAAAAATATATATAAATATATATTATACAAATAGCTTGTAAATCAAGAATACAAGAAAATGATGACTGAATCCATCACTCCAAATAATCATGTCATACCCACACAAACAAAACTGTAAGTTGCATCGATAATTATTATTATTGTTCTCGATCATATCTTACCAATTTTCCAGAGACATTGATAATGGTGATGATATAGGGTGGAAAGCAAAATTGAAAATTCCCCCAAAAGACAAGAGGATTAAAACGAGTGTAAGTATTTTATATTCATAATTTGTTAAGTAGGTTTGGAATGTAATTTTAAAATAGGATATTTTGGGTTATGTGGCTATACCTATTAGATTTTCCAATTAATATTTGGGTTGGTGACATGTTCTTAACTGATGATACTTTGGATTCCCCTTCATTTTCTATTATAAATGATAAATCCTATTCTGACTGCTCTTTCTTTTTTTCATTGTTAATTAAGATATTTCATTCTGTGATTGTTCAATTTCAAATAATTTTTAGGATGTAACAAGCACTAGAGGTAATGAATTTGAAGAGTTTTGTCTAAAGAGGGAGTTGCTGATGGGTATATTCGAAAAAGGATGGGAAAAACCATCACCGATTCAAGAGGCATCCATCCCTATTGCATTATCTGGCAAAGATATATTAGCAAGAGCTAAAAATGGCACAGGTAAATAAGTTGTTACTATATATATCTCACTTTGTATTTGAATTTTCTGTATAACCTTGTGCTTCCAATAGGATTGGAATTTTTTAAATGTTCATTTGTTGAAATTAAAATGACTTTTTTTTGTATTTTGAAAGTAATCCAAAAATTAAACTTGCAAAACAGCGCGATTTGTTGCACTTTTTAAAGACATGGTAGGTTGAATTAGATTTGTGTCAGGTATATTCAATAACTTTCTTCAAATTTTGATTATTACACTATTAAGTCAATAAAAATATGTATGTTATAGTGTTTGCAATTATTCACAATTTAGGAAGATTAATAATATGAATAACAAAAGCGCTTACTACTCGGGGAATCCCCACGTTTATTGTTAACAAATTTTATCATGTAGTGAAACACGCAGCTATGCAAATATCGTGATTTGCTTGTACTATGTTGCTAGAGATCATTTGAAGAAAGCCCTTATGTAAACTGCGCAATAAATTATAATTGGTTATATAGACACAACATGGCAAAGCAACGATCAGTAACAGCTACGTATTTTCCGTATGTTGAACGGTTTTATATTGAACGTATCATACAGAGTAATGATCTCTAGATGTTTATAATAAACATATGTTTTGCATGAGCTATGTTTGGTCATCATGCATTTTTTTGTCAAGCTATGGGTATTATGTTGGGCACTTTAACACGAACGCTTAGCAAGATAGATAAATCTTATGCACATTGTTGCCGAATACAGTCGCGGGGAAGCGGTAGATTTATTTACATGAGGGCATTCTTGCCCTTGCATTATATATATTTAATGTACAACTTGCAGTCAGTATAAATATACACAACTTTTATTTACAGCGGCACACGTGAGAGGCCTTATCCATTTTTCCTTAAGGTATTACCATTATAGTGGGTGTAAGGTTCACTTTCCCTTCTAAACGTTCGTGTTAAGATGTTCAGGATAATACATCCTTTGTGTATGTAGACTGATGTGCTTTAGTACTGACTCATCAGTCAAGGGCATTCGACTTTCTAAGTTTAAAGCAAACATTTCTAGAATAAGCTGGCCGCCCTAGTCAATTAGAGGAGATTAGGGGATTAGTAACAGATATGCTTTGGGTAAAAGCAGAATATATGTTATATGAGTGTTTTAATATTTTATCACAACATGTAAGCATTGTGAAACGTTTTGTATAGAACTATCTATAGTATGCGTATACGGATATGAAAATAATGGGTAATTAAATTACATTATACATAGTTAATACTGTAATGTATAATTGAAATATCGATACTTTTTCTTTCCTATACGTATACTATAGATAGTTTATTTTAAACAATGTTTATGTAAGGGAAAGACAATGTAATATAAAAAAACATTTATTGAATAAGAAACTATCATTACGAAGATGCACGAACCTGTAAATCAATATAAATAAGTGTTCGAGTGTCGTTTAAACATAAATACAAGATCAGGTAGTTAATTACATGCCATAAATACATCTAGCCCATTTTCGTTATGGAAGAAAGGAATCGACCGCAGTAGCGCAACATTTAATTGGAAAGGGACATCATATTGTACTAGACAGTGTCAAATTATTAAAAGCCGTTGATAAGCCACGAGAATTAGACGCGTACGTAAGTATTTACATTTACAAACACGAAAATCTCATGCATAGAGAACCATCGATTCTTGGGAGATGTTTTGTTCGATAATTTAAGAAAGGGCGGTCCTTTTTCAACATGTGTTAGCTATTCGTTCGATTTAGGTACAGAATCGCATGCTATGCTTATTTATACTTGAAGAGGAGGATGTTTATAGTGATGGTTTTAATTTTATTTATTCATTTGGTATTCGGTTGGTGATGAGAATCCATGCGTTCTCGAAACACGTGTCCCGAGTAATTAATCAAAGTTGTGGTGTTTGGAGATTTTATCTGTTTATTACGTGCTCACAGTCCTTGAAATCACTCAAATATTTTGCAATCAAAAATATAAAATAAACTTACGTTATATAAATATAAAGAAAATTGATATTGCTGTATTCATATATTTGTATAATAATATATCTATTATAATATAAAAAATAATATTCAGAAGTGTATGCTTGAATAAATAATTTACAAATATCCAGTCACATCTCATCATTAATAGGTATTGGCATATTTGTTAACCTTTGTTATGAGAAAAAAATGATTATTTTTCTATAAAATATGGTTTTTTTATATATAATTTAAATTTCAAATGCAGATATACATATATTCTGTTTTAATACAACGTATGCTCAGTCAACAGCAAGTAATACAACAATAATAATCCTTTAAACGGGAATGCCAGGTAGTTCGGAATCGACCAGTTCATTTTTATAAATCGAATATTGTATACTCAAAGAAGAAAGAAATGGGACAATTTCAATACATAGCGGTATTGTGATTATTGTTCCATTTCCTTTTTCTTTGAGTATACATAAGTTTTATATGGCACTTTGAGTTATGTTTAATGGCCATCACTGTGCATAGCTCATGGTCAGTCTGTATGATAGGTTTCATGTGAAACAGTCCTCATTTGTGTGGAACAAATTGTAATATTCAGTTTTACTTTTTAGTCAACGATAGCTACTTTGATACTTATTTAGGCTTGTGCGTTTTTTGAAGTTATTTAGTTTTTATTTTTGTTAATATCGGCTTCCAATACTTCGATAAAGACACCTTTTGAAGCGCATCTGCCTATTGCAACTTAGTAACCTATTGTGATAGCCCAGTTTAATTGCAATCCAATATTTTAAGCGTATCCTAGGATTGAGTTAAGAACAGTGACTTTGGTTTCCTCTACTATTAGAGTTGCCTCTCCTAGATGCTGAAACCACAGCTAGACTAATGCTTTTCTGGGATTCCCAGACAGACAAGCAGTTGCAATTTTGTACAAGTTGATTCGTCGGTTTTTAGTACTAGAGTAGCTTAGATGATCGAGGGACATATCATTAGAAGTAGTTTATTTAAAGAATACAGCCTCTTTTTGATAAACGGATATATTGGTTTTTTGTAGTAGGATTAGAGGAATGACCAAGTCATTTGCATAGGCGTAGGTGTTAAGGCCTTTGTGCAGCAGTCCGAGCAAGTCATCCAAAGACTAAAACATACCATAACATTAAAAGAACTATCTATCTATCTATCTGTCTATTCAATTAGGGTTGGACACCTGTAATCTAGGCACTTGAGCTGGGTGCTCTTTGTACCATCCATATTAAAACTCTCATTTCCAGTTGAGAAGTTTGCTGTCTACAAAGTCCAATAACTTGCCTATTGGAAGCTTGAGTACCCTCGAAGGCTCCAGTAGATCTTTTTTTTTGTACTTGTAGTGGGTGCTTAGTTGCAGTAACTCCATAAGTTGCATTTTCTTTTCCCCTCCCAGACCCGTGTGACCTATGGTCACCGGTAGGCACCGCAGCCATCAGACTTATTGTACCACATCTGTATGTTCAAGTCACCCACTCTAGCACGGTAGTTCCCTCCACTAATCTGTACAGATCACTAACTGAGTGGGTAAGGTATCTCTCTGGGTCTCCTTTCGTTCTCCCTAACAGATTTTGCCTTCTGCGATCTAGTGCCTCGCAGTCGCGTAGTATGTGATCGGCTGTCTCCGGTTCTATCCCACAGAGTCTACACTTTGTGTCCCCCTCAAGCACTCCGATTTTGCGTAGGTGTTCTTTCACCGCAGCATGTCCGGTCATTGGTCCCGTTACAATGCAGAGCTGTTTCCTACTAAGCTGTAGTAGTTCTTTTCCTATCGAGTGTGGCTCTCCAGTATTCTTGCTGTTTCGTACGAACCCAGTCGCCTATGTATCTTCGGGCCGTTTGCCTTGTAACCCCAAAGAAAGGTTCTGGGCCGTACATTTTCATCTCTGACCCACTCTTCGCGAGTTCGTCAACCCTTGCGTTGCCCTCGATCCCCAGATGGCCCGGTATCCAAGTCAACCAGACCTTGTTCCGGTCCAAGCTGCATTACTTGTCTGGCTATCACTGTAACTCTCGCAGTGTAGTTTTTGTGCGTTTGAAATGTTTCTGCCTGAGTGCCTTCAATTCCTCACATGTGCAAATTACATGTTGTAATCTTGTTTGCTTCTGTAACTCGCATCAGCATCCTGTAACTCTGCACCAGGATTCGCTCACCCGACCCGTGTTGTGTAGATGCTTCCTTATGGGACAGTGTCCAGTTATCAACGTAGTCATGATCTTGTTTTTTAATGCGTCTAATTAGGTTTTCAGAGAACTTAGCGTCCCCGTCCCCTATTAGCGCTTTAGTATGGAGTTGATCTTCAGTCGACCTCCATTTCCTTACACATTCTTTGTCTAACCAAGACCAAATCTCCGTTCTAGTAGAGCCCCTGGTGATTCCACATACGGGCTCTGGTTCTATGAAGTGTTTCTTAGAACCCTCCTTGGTTAGTTCATCGGCTATTGTATTGCCTCTAATATCCTCATTTCGGGCACCCAAATCAAAGACACCTTGTTGTCTTGTGCCAGCGTGTTGAGGTGCTGTTTGCAATCTTTAACCAGGTAAGAAGATTCATAACTGCCTTAACAGTGACTTGACTATCAGTCATTATCTTTATTTTTCTCTTTGTACAGCCTCCCTTTGTAATCTGTTCTGTGCAGGCTGCAATTTCGAATACTTCTGCCTGGAAGAAGTTGCATGCTCTCCCAGGCTTAGACATATCCTCCGTCTTGGGCTCAGTCCATAAATACCAGCTTCTGTGCCTTTACTGGAGTAGGATCCGTCCGTAAACCAGTCATCAGAAGCAACGAAGTCACCCCGTGCCTGATCTCTGTTCGCAAGCCCGTCCAGTACCGTAGCTGTAGTATCAGTGTGCCCTCCGATACCAGTATCGAGATACCACACTTTATTCGCTTTCAGTCTAAGAATCGCAGCCACAGCCTCCGCCTTTACGTAAGGCTTCAGCGGAGGGAGGCCAGCAATGATCTCCAAGGATATGGTTCCTGTACTGTTAGTTGCTCCGGTAATTCCCAGCAGCGACTGCCGCTGGACAGCAGTTAGCAACTCCATTAGAAGGACTATTGATTTAAAGCAATAATACATAAGAGAAGTTCCTGTAGAAACGAACTGCTATGGCTATTGCTATTTCTTTGTTCGCTTTGTTCAATGAATAATTTTATATGAATGAGAAACGAACTGAACATTTCGAACTGTAAAATAACAATTTAAGAGACGGTCGCAATATATTGGATTGCCTATACTTTCCAGTGTAAAATATTAAATTTGACAAACTTTTTTATTTATTTCACGAATCTAATATATTCTAGTTAAATACAAGTACAATGGAACAACTAAAGAATAGAGTAGACTGTAAGCGAAATAAAATACAAAATCTGTCTACTAACACTGTAAAAATAATTGTTGAAGTGAAAATGGCATTTGACAATGGACAAAATCATAATTTTTTTATATATTATGGATATATTTGAAATTATGAGATATAGAAACCCTACATATATGACTGTGCTATCAATTGCAATAAAGAAGTCATAATTTTAGTGTTTGCATTTTGTAGTATCAATATTAGATTGAATTGCTAAGAAAAACGCAGATAAATCTATGAAAATTAAGCGATTCTTCTAATCTAATTACAGGTTTTGTTGTTTGACATTTGTATCTCCGATAGATAACAAACATAAAACAATAAAATCTGTAGTAAGGTAGACAGAATCACTCAATTTTCGTAGATCCATCTGGGTTTTCCTTATCAATTTAATATATGCATACATATATAAAAATTTGAATTTTGATGTCTACAAAATAAATTTTTACTATGACACTTATTTTTACGGTGGTAATCGACACATTTCGTACATTATTTCACTTATAGCCTATTCTGTTCTTTCGTCATGCTATTCTACTTTTGTTTAACTAGAAATACCTACTACTTATTAGTAGATTTTGTGAAATCAATTAAAAAATTCATCACGAATTTGAGGGGTCTAACGAACTTTGATGTCATCAAAAGTTCACCGACGAATAAAAAAAATTGACGTAAATTATTGAATGAATGCAATATAAGTGCATAATCCACGGCATTGTCAAATTCAGAGTGTCTATGTAAGTATCGGAGGCCCGAGATTTTGTTTATTCTAAAATAAATCTTATTTTGCACATTATTTTCTTAAAAACTAATAAAAATAACCTTCAACAACACCAAAAACATTGATTGTTTAAAATTTTAATCGTAATTACAAAAACTACAACTATACGAAGCGAAAAATTGCGTAACGACACAGCTTCACGCGTCAAAAGTTGTAATACCTAGCTGTTATATTGCTGCGTTTATGTATACGTTAACGCTTAACGTAACGCAATTACTTCTACTCTTATATCGCTTAGTGCACATGTTTACATAGTGAAAGTTAAGTAAGCATGATTTGATCGTGCCTAGTTAAAGATTACTCTGAAGTACTTGTGTGATAAGGATATACAATTTATTATCCAATTAACATCATTGTTATAACTATAATTTGTAATATGGTCAAGATCGAATTATACATAACGTTTTCAAAAAAAGGTCATCTAAAACGCCGGGGTGGTTTTTAAAAAGTTGCAGGTACTTTGACGACATGCCAACTTATCTGTATAAACTGCGAAATAATACACTACAACGATTTTTTTTTGTTTTAGGTAAAACTGGTGCATATAGTATACCAGTTTTAGAACAGATCGATTCCGAAGAGGATTCAATTCAAGCGCTGATAATAGTACCAACAAGGGAATTGGCCCTTCAGACTTCCCAAATATGTATTGAACTAGCAAAACACATGAATGTCCGCGTAATGGTCACAACAGGTGGCACTAATCTTCGCGATGACATTATGCGTATATACCAAAAAGTACAAGTGATAATTGCCACGCCCGGCAGAATTCTTGATCTCATGGATAAAGGGGTTGCAAACATGGAACATTGTCGCACGTTAGTGTTGGATGAAGCAGATAAACTTTTATCCCAAGACTTTAAAGGTGAACTATTTAGTTACATTTAAGCATTGTGATGATATTGACTAAAAACTGATGTTACCTGAATATTTATGATTACTTATTTTAGGAAGTTTTAATTTTTTAGGCATGTTAGATCATGTAATCTCAAGATTACCAAAGGATCGACAGATCTTCCTATTTTCTGCGACGTTCCCCCTCACCGTAAAACAATTCATGGAGAAGCATCTCAAGAATCCATATGAAATAAATCTTATGGAGGAACTGACTTTAAAAGGTGTCACACAGTATTACGCTTTTGTACAGGAACGTCAGAAAGTCCACTGTCTGAATACGCTCTTCTCAAAGCTGCAGATTAATCAGAGTATTATATTTTGTAATTCGACACAAAGGGTCGAATTACTTGCGAAAAAAATCACCGATCTCGGCTATTGCTGCTATTACATTCACGCCAAAATGGCGCAGAGTCATCGTAATAGAGTCTTCCATGATTTCAGAGCTGGTCTTTGCAGAAATCTAGTTTGCTCGGATCTATTTACGCGAGGTATGTAAAAGTATTTATATAAATATGTATACAGATTGCCGTAAATAAAAGTAGATATTAAGCTTGAAATACACACACATAAACATGTATGTATGTACGTGTGTATGTGATAGAGAGGAGGGGCTAGGGTTGCCACCTTTCTGATTACAGGAAACCGGCCTTTGGGGTGATTTAATGAAAAGCGCCGCAATTATCGCGAGACAGACGAAAAATTCTTGGGACCACGCCCCAATTTTGTCAAAATTTATCAATAAATATTTTTTATGGGAACCCAAAGTATGCGAGTAATAAATTCGATTTTTCAAAAGTAAATGGTAATTAAAATTTTAAAATAAGAAAGTAAAACTTTATTTCTAAAAAATACAAATAGGTAAACATTACATCTGTTTAAAATTTGAAATGGTATTTGGTGTTTGATTTTGCTGATTTAATAAGTTCTGCTTTGTCACTTAATGATGAATAAAATTCCGAACAAGAGAGCTGGATGTTAGAACGAATGCAAAGTTCTGCTTTTACCATTTCAACTGACAATTTGTTTCTGTCATCATTCCATAGCTGATTCATGATGCTGAAAATCCTTTCCACATAAGCATTGCTACAAGGAATAGATAAAACCATCTGAACTACATTTCTTAAAATTGGAACTTCCACTCGCTTAAAAAAGATACACCATTTCTCCGCAACAGAAATATCTTGATTAATGAAAGAAGGAGATGCATTTTGGAGCAAAGATAATTCTTCATAAAGACTATCGCCATCGGCATCTTGAAGATCCATGCCAATGTGCGATGCAATTAAGATTACCTCATTCAGTTCTGGAATGCGGCCTTTCAAATTTAATGATTTAAATAACAGAAACACATTGTTTTCAAAATCAAACCATTTTTCTAAGTATTCTATTGCTCGATTGTAGACTTGAACTGCTTCCTCTTGAAACTTTAATTTAAGGTTGCTTGTAAAGTTCGCTAAAGCCTGATTTGTTTTGAAGCTAAAAATAAATCCTCTTTCCGTCTCTTTAATTTGTCTCTTAAACCGGACATAATTTCATATACATCCGTAATAACCAAATGGGATTGCTCCAGTGTTTTAATTGAAGATTGGAAAATAAATAGAACATGATGGACAAAATAAATGTAGCATTCAGCAAAAGTTGGTTGATCTGATAGTTGGTCTTCTTGGTCTCCTACAAATTTCCATATGATACGATCACAATTTTCTGCCCCTTGTTGCAAGAAATAAGCTTTTATGGCATTCCAATTCAATAACAAGCGATCGAGAGCTTGAAAAAGGCTTAACCATCGCACCGGTATGTGTCTTAATACTTGATGATACTCCTGCTGAACAAACTGAAAGCACTCCTTGAGATTTGCCACGTTTTTGGCGCTACAATTAAAAGAATTGAAAACCTTTAATACCAAAGACTCTACATCAAAACTCAATAATTTAAGAGAGTGCTTGGCTGCATTGTGTAATATGTGGCAGTTACAATTAGCTTTGATTATCTTTGGTTTTATTTGTGTGAGTTTTTGGTAAACAGAGCAATGTTTTCCATAGTTGACGGATGCATTATCACCTCCATATGCAGTTACATTGGCAATAGCAAGTTGCAGTTGTTGCAAAGCATTCAATATGCTATTTGTAATTGACTCAGAGCTTTCATCAGCTTCTTCGTAAAAATCAAGCAAACAATCCTGAATTCCTTCATTTGGGTCAAAAAAACGAACAGCAAGAGGAAAAAACTTTCTACTACCTTTGTTGGAGGCGTCGGTAGCTATCGAAAAAGGAATGTTTTTTTCTTTTAGCTTTCTAGTTATTAATTCCAATGAATAGGGTGCTAGCACGTTGCGCGCGATGGCTTCCATTTCGTCCCAGATGAATTTTGGTAGCTATAGCTGAATCTCGGTAAATCTGTCCATCAAGCCTATTACCTGAAAGAAATATCAGTCGCAAAAGTTTCATTGTACATCATAAATAAGGCTTATTTACTTTTAATCAAATTGAATCATATTTATTGAGCATTATTTAAATGATCAAATTAGTCTTTACTTACCACAATCAGTTGAAAGGTAGCTAAGACCATGTTTTACGCAATGAAACGTTTTTGATATTTCAGCCATGGTGACTAAATGGGATTCTTTCGAATCCTTGGGAGCAAAAAATTTTGTCATAACGTCACACATCTTGCTAGCTTTTTCCAAATTTAAATGCCTTGCGGTGCCACTATGGGATTTTACAGCTTTGACGCCGTCATATTTAACGTTGAATGTAATTTTACACATAGTACATCTGGCCATATTAACATCCTTATCATTTGCTAGCCACTTGTTGTAATTAGGATTTTCAAGCCAGTCTTTATTAAATTGGCAGTTTCTTGTCTTAACTTTTTTCTTTGGTGGTGTATTTGGTGTTTCTGCTTCACCCTCATCGCTCATACTTTACGATTATTTAGATTTATTACTGAAATAACAACACACAACCACAACGAACGTATAAATCAACTAAACTAAAAAATAAGAACGCAACACAAAGATATATAACTCGGTAGATCCCTGGAAAATAGGCCAAAAATTCGCAACGAATCTGCCATCTTGTAGTGTAATGTAGAAATTAATAAATAAACAATAAATGCGGCTATCCATCAATAGATGGCAGACCGTGTTGTGGTTTCTTGAGCGATTTCATTATTGCTCCTAGCAGCTTTTCCAAATTCGGTGAAGTATCTATTGAGATTGTAAGAAAACCGGCATTTTTTGGAGGCTAACCGGCATCCGGCCTTGTTAGTAGAAAACCGGCCAGGTGGCAACCCTGGGAGGGGCTATCGGCAATGTAGTGGGGTACCACTCGCACTATGCGAGAGGTAAGAGGAAAGAAACATTCTTATAGAATTTTATTTCGTTTTTAATATGAGAATTTTATTTTTTACATAAATAATTTTATTTTAGTTACAATTTTTCAAGAGTTTTGTTTCAGTTCAATGTTAATGCATACATACATTAATTACAAAAGTAAATAGTTAGGCCGTACGTTCTAATAGTGACGGCAATTCTTAAAAGCAAACGTGTGCATTACAATATCAATCATTGCATACTAAACTGAACGGGAGACAAGGAACCCATCCCCACTTATTGCAAGCTGACAACACCTACCATTCTAAATCATATGTATATGTAGATATGCATGCGCTAGTGTGTATTACGGTACTTCTATATTGACTATAACTTCAGTCAAACTGTATATAGATTTTGAATGGAATGTGTGCAATGCTCTCAAGGAGAGTGATATATGAAATGCCATAGTTAAAAGTACTTCTGTTTTATGATATTTGTTTCTGTTAGCTATCATGTAACAAGTAGATATCATATTTAGAGGGGCGCATTTTATCAATGCGAGGATGAATTTAGGGACAGCATTATATGAATAGCTAGTCAGTCAGTCGTCATTAAGGCTGTATTTTATGTTTTACAATGTTAATAGTACTGCTTATGTATTGTTTACTAATATTCGTGATGGTTGTAAGATGCGAATAGAGATTCCAGAATCCTTGCTATTAGTCGACATTTAAAACGATACCTATGTAAAGATTACAATTTCGTTTTGCAGTCATAAAACTACTGCACATCGAGTATATTTATATCCGTTTTTAATGTGGGATATTAATATATAAACACACGGCTTCGTTACTACAGACAAGCTTTGACAGCTTTGCGGTGGAGCCCATTCTCGCTATGGTTCCTTTTGAAATGTATTTATCATTTTTTTAATGGATATATTTTTGATGTAACTGAAATGTAGAATTTGCTGCTGTTTGTGAAACAGCACAAACGGTTATTCCTATAGCTACGAACCAAAGTGCCAGCTAATAAAATGTTTTTTACAAGTGCTGAGAACGTTGCGAGTAATACTCACTGAGCAGTTATATACCAGACTTGTGACATTGAACAATTTTGAATTAATTGACACTGTGTAACTGAGATTGTAAGCAGTTTCTATAGAGAAATTGGAATTTTCAAAATATATACATACGTACCAATTTGGAAGCAAGCGAATCTAGAAATGAGGGTTGCATATTAAAATACGGTGTGCTTGGTCGACTAGTTAACAATCCACCATATTCGACGTCGCTCTACATTATTGCATACGAGCGGTAAGATGATTCGTTGCAGTCACACGCTAGCAGTCTACAATGTTATATGTATGCACTAAATACTAGTGCTGGGCATCCTATTCGAATTATTCGATTAATCGAATACGCATCTATTCAAATATCGAATAAAACTGTACCCAATTATTCGAATAATCAAATAATCAATTATTCGAATAACCAAATAATCAATTATTCGAATAATCAAATATCTGATTAATCAAACATTAAAACAATAGACTGGTCAACTAATAAAATATTTGAATTTACACTAATCATATACATACATATTTGAATATTTAACTAGTCAAATATTTAAATATATATACATAGATACAATACATATGTACTTGCATATATGCAATCTTTATAGTAATGTGTGAGTTTTAATAAGAAACTGTTAATTTTCTTGGAAGTCAAATTGCGATGTGTTCGTATCTTATCTTTTCAGACATGTCAGTTATATTAAAAAATATTTCAATTTCATTTCAAATTCACCCAAGCATAAGCAAGTCAGCCTCTGTAATTATAATCAATTTCTTGAACAGCCGACTATTTGAATTGAATTTAAAATTTTCATTGAATTGTATACGAATGAATAATTGAAATGTGAATGTTGGATTGAATTGAATGTGAAAGAATAAAATTGAATCGAATACGAATAATCGATCGAATTGAATTGAATATGAATAATCGATTACATTGAATTGAATAGGAATGAATAATTTGAATTGAATAGAATAATCGATCGAATTGAATTGAATATGAATATTCGACTAATTCGAATAGAAGACGAAATGATTATTCGAATACAAAAATCGTCAAAATACCTACCACTACTAAATACTAGACTCGTTTGATGCTATACGGGTATACTTAAGAGTATTTTTAAAATTATGAGAAACGCCTAATGGTTTAAATAATTATTTAATCACGGTCTCTTTATACATGGATTAGAAACCTGGTATACCGTTTATTAAACAAAAGGACTATTGCTAGGTAATACAGTTAGTATAACCTCTTTTTTTAATAGACTACAGTTGCATTATGCGTTATCAAAATAAACGTGAAGAACACTTATTGTTAGACCTATCAGATGAAAATTAATACTTCTCTGTTTTCCATGCCATTAGTGTTTGCATTTCTCTTGGCCCTTACCGTACGTGTTTTATATTATACAATGTTTTTTGAAAGTAGGTATAAATTCTATAAAATGATTGAACAAAATATCTTATAAAAGTGCTTAGACACCTTTCCCCCCGTTAAATAATCATTTAAAGTTGTCATTTTCAATTCTCACTCTTCATATGCTAGGTGCTCGCAACCCTAATTTTAAAATTTCAAATAGCGGAGTACTCTTTGTCATACAGTATTTAATAGCACTTTTATGCTTTTTCAAAATAAAACAAAATTATGCATTTTTGGAGAATGAAACAATAATATTAAATTAAATGTTCAGAGTACTGTTCGATAACAAATAATGTCTTAAAATGGAGACAAACGCTTTGTTCAATATTTGCCATTTCTGGGACGACAGAAAATTTTTTGTAAATTTTTTTTTAATTGCTTAAACTTTTCAGGTCTATTGAATAAATTTTTAGATTTTAAACAACCCCAGAAGAAATAATACAAAATACTTAAATTCAGAGATCTTACTGGACAGGAGGGAGGGAGAGGCACGTGCCCCCCCCCCCCTCCTTGGATCCGCCACTGGACACAACATATAAATCATTTGATTGCCAAGACAAACGTCGATTGTTATATTGCCAGAACTGAAATAGTTTTGAAACTATTGAGGAACATTCATCGGAATAGGGAAGCGATAAATAGAATTATGCTTTCTAGCGCTGCTCTCTCGAGTTATGAACAATAATTTTTTATAAGTGCTATAGTTATCATTTTAGTTATCATGTTTCATAATTTCTGATTTCAGTTATTTGTAAATTGATTTTTGTTTATTTACTTCCTAAAAGTTTTCGTGTTGCAATTTACAGTGAGTACTACGGCTGGGCGATACCGACATTTTCGGTATCGGGTATCGATACCAATTGATACTTACAGATGTATCGATTCCGAGTACTGGAATCGGCTAAGTATCGATATTTTGGAACCGACATCTTGGTATCGATGCCGCTGTTACCCAAGGTATCGGTGAATCGATGCCAGTAATGGTATCGAATACTGGACGATGTATCGATACTTCACCCAGCCCTAGTGAGTACCTCGGTGTTATCGCTACTTTATTCCGATGTTGGATAGAAAAGTAAAAGACGTTTGATTCCGTTGAGTACATTTTACACACTCTTTTGGCATATTAGTAGACTCAATTCAATCTTTTTAATGGTGAATTGGGGGGACATATATGCAATAAGAACAGTTGTGATTTACTTTTACACAGTGATGGAATTACTTACATAATTTTATTCACATCGTGAATCACAGACATTTTAGTAGTAAAACTAGTAAAACAGATGGGTTTTAGTGATGTACGTTAAAGTACAAGGGAAGTATAGGTTTAGCTGTATTTATTCTGTTACAATAACAAGAAACAACGCCATCAACTTTATTTTTTACGGTAACACCATTGTTTTATTATGATATATATAAAATTAGGCGCTTGTTTGTCCGAATAAACTCGTGTGTCTGTACCTTTTTATTTTATCGTTTAAATGTAATTTTACTTCGTTTCATCCATTTTTTTTTCGTGTTTTTCCTTCTAGTTTATTTTCGTTGTATATTGCTTTATCCGATTTTTTCAGTTCTTTTTATTTTACTTGATGTATTAGTCTAGTTACTCCTTTGTACACCTACCTCCCGATTTATTTTCGCGGCGATTCCAGTAGACATAGATAGTTGTTCGAATCAGTGCAATGGGCAACTCTTGTCGGTAGAAGGTCCATTTTGAGATTAAGTATTGACTAGCTGTTAATGATTTTAAAATCTGATACAATTTAAAAGTATTCGGTTATGCTTTCAATGTTTGGTAATGCTCATTTATTTAAAATTATTTTTCATTGTTCATTTTTTTTTTGCAAATAGTATTGAAATTTATACATTTCTTTCAGCTAATACGAACATTGCCGAGACTTCTCGACCTTAAACTGTGTTTATTGACTCTCATATGGTTAATGACCCCAAACTCAAGATATAAATATGTATATGTACCCAATAAACTAGAAGGTACAAAATTAATTTTGGAACAAATATTAGTTGTTTGGGTTGTACTTGCATATTTAATAATAATAATTAGCATTATCTGTATCAGCACATAAGCCGTTCCATTTGTTAGAGAATACATCGCAAAGCATGTAACCAAAGCAAGAATAATACCTAAAACTATATATCAGTAATAGTAACAATAGTATTCGACAAATACAGTCGCACCAAATCAAGTATATCCACTAATTGATTCTTGGACACTAAAATTTATTTGAATACTCAGTTAACCACTTTTTAAACACTATAAAGTATCTGTATGTTTAATTTCATGCGGAACTTTATTGTATAGTTTAGTTCTAATGTATCTTGGCGCAGTTCTATATGTAGATAATGCATGCGCTGGAAGTGCTAATCTTCTGTATGTTTACTTGCGATTTGAGCTTGTACATCGAATAAGCAACACTTCATAATTTGTTTCCTATCTCAGAAATGTGTTCCTCCCAGCCAATGCAAGCATCAATCATAAAGCCAATAAATCTAATTACTTCTAGACAAAAGTAAATCTCTCTTTAATCTTCAGACGTACATTGAACTGCAAATGTTACAACGTGAATATTTACTTATTATTGTAACATTTTTCTTAAATATTTTTCATATCATTACTATTTTGACAAGTGGTAATACTTTTTCTATTTGTAGGTATTGACGTACAAGCTGTAAATGTAGTGATCAACTTTGACTTTCCAAAAATGGCTGAGACTTACCTGCATCGTATTGGTAGATCGGGTAGATTTGGACATCTCGGCATTGCAATTAACTTGATCACTTATGAAGATAGGTTCGCCTTGCACCGTATTGAGCAAGAACTCGGAACCGAAATCAAACCAATACCGAAAGTTATTGATCCGGCGCTATACGTTCCAAAGCTTGAAGACGACGAAACTATAGAACAGACTCAGACACAATAAACAGAGATTTTGAAGATAAAGAGAATAGTAATAATTAAAATCTATTTACGTAATACAACAATGAAGATAAACAAAATAACAGTACTATCATGATTATCAGCAAAAAGTTTAAAATAAATTTATAAAAAATAACGCGTGAAGAACGTTACATGTTTTAAATTAACGTGAGACAAATTTGTATATATTAATTATTATTAATACATTATGGTGGAAACGCGAAGAAAACAAAACATAAACGAATGAATACGAACTTTATTTTATAATTAAAATGGAAAAAAATCACCATGGAATCGTCTGAATTGATTTTGATTTTTGAATAACTTTTTTTTTTCGTTTATTTTTTTTTGGAAAATTGCGCTCAAAAAAATGTGAAAATATAGAGACTCACATGGTCAAATTACGTCTCTTGTTAAAAAGAGATGCGTTAGAATCGATTTTTTTCTACCATTTGCATACCACTATAACAACGGAGAAATGTATAGGGAAAAAATGTATATTTTTTAATAGACGTGAATATTACAAGTATTGAGATCCATCTTAATTTATTTTCTAATATATCTACGAAGGATTTTTCAAAATTATACATAAAGGAACAGTTTTATATACGTACATTTATGTTCGTTACTTATTTTAAGAGTAAACTAAAATATGTTAGAAATAAAAATGTTACCCATTTATTTCTAAGTAATGAACACATTTATTTCAGCTTTAAATATGTGAAACTGTTCTTTTTATTAGTATAACGGTAAATTCTTACCTATCAAGTTAATGTACTTTATGCAATTGTTTCACCAATCATTGTAACATCCTGAATCTCCGTTGGTGTCATAAATCCATAAAGTAAAATACATACATAAATGTATCTAACTAAAACTTGTTAAAAGAAATGGATCTC
Source organism: Holotrichia oblita (assembly GCA_023690525.1). Taxonomy (NCBI): domain Eukaryota; kingdom Metazoa; phylum Arthropoda; class Insecta; order Coleoptera; family Scarabaeidae; genus Holotrichia; species Holotrichia oblita. The sequence continues at coordinate 64,880,506 of CM043018.1, forward strand.
ATCCTGCCTTTTATCCACGCAAGATAATTTTAAGTTTATTTGTATAAAGAAATCCAAGTGACATTGCCACAGAAGGAAACGGAAGTGTTGTTTGACTGTTTAATTTAAATCACTTGCTACGGTGGTGTTTGTGTCTGACGTACGGGAGAGAGGGACTCCCACACATTTAGTTCAAGTGGCAAAAGTGAAAGTTGGATGCAGAAGAAAGGAGAAAGAAAAACAAAAAACAAACGGAAGCTTATGATAATAGTTTTCTTTTGTTTGTATATCTAGGAGATTCACTTAAACATCAATTCTTAGTTTTAGCAACCAATTAAGATTTGAAAACTGTAGATCCTTTAAAAAAAGGTAATTTATAGAATAGGTTGCTACTATTTTCTTAATATAGTCAATTCAAAAAAATCTGTATTGAAGCAAAGTAAATGTTATTTTTTTACAGTTTGAATGACTAAATTAAGGAAAACTTCGCTGTTTTTTCGGGGATTTTGTAATGAAATTATTTTACATAAAGCGAAGATTTATGACTTACGTTACACATTGTGTAAAAATGTCAAATTCCCATTAAAATTCTTTCAATTAACGAAAGCAGTGAGAACACTTAAATTTGTTTATTGATACATATCAATGCTGATCTTTTTAAAATTGAAGATTTTTTATGGTAATTTGTGTCTCACTAAAATTTAAGTGCATAAACACTTTGGGGTGGGGAGGGGGGATATTCATTGACCATTGTATCTTAACTAACCAGTTCGTAGTTTGTTCTCGTGGTTTTGCTTTAAAATTCCAATTTCAGTAAGAGGGATTAGCTGGGTAACGATTTCCATTTGAACAAAAAACGAAGCGGTTAAAAAATTGTTTTGTTAAAAAAAATCTGAAAAGTATATCCGTTTATTTTCAAATACTAGATTACTGCTGTATCTCAATCTGTTTTTTTTTTGGTATTTGGTAAAATTTAAATTTACAATGACCTGGTATATCTTTGGTAAAATTATCAAAGTAAAAATTCAAATATGTGCAAACTACTATTTTGAACTATTTCTGTTATATATTTTGCAATACTCAATTTATTTTTATTTGGAAATAAAAGTATTTAATTTACCCTGTATTTCATTTCAGAATTAACTATACCTCTATTCATAGACTCAGTTGCTGATTGTTTCCAATGGTTATAACCAACATACATGTTTTTTCTCGCCCAAGCATATGATTTGTGACGATTGGAAACTTTACGAACAGATGGACTTTTAACTTTTATGTTAGCCATGCAACTAAATGCGGAAAGCGGTGCAAAATGTACCTACGCAATATTAAAAAAAATTGAAACAAAAGTGGTGATTCTCACTGCACCTATAAGGTTGTATAAGCCATTAGTGATAGTCTGTGAATGGTGGTTTTCTAGTATGGTAACAAGCAGTATGAAAAAAAATTATTGTGCATAGTCGATAGAATACACTACACAATAAGTGAATATTCTGTTTCAAAAATATTTACAAAAGCTCTTTCTTTTTAATGGAATACCTGTATATTTTTAAATAATCTTAAAGAAAGTATTTTGAATAGAAGCAGGCCCGCTGCGTGCGGCCGTGCACCGCACAAGGGCGGCATCGGCGACAAAATCATATCGAAAGGAAAACAAAACATTGTCGTAATTTGCATGTCTACAATTGTACAAGGGGCGGAAGGGTGGCATTTTAAAGGGGGCGGCATCGGCGACAAAAACATATAGAAAGGAATACAAACATTAAGCATATTTTCGCGAGTAACCGTTGAACCGATCTCCGCAACAGTTATGACGTCACCAGTTACAACCGGTATCCAATAAACAAATTTCAACACGAAAATGAGAACGGTTCCCTGGTGACAGAAAACATAAAATTCAAAACATTTTGACGTTTGTAGACTGGTACATGATTGAACTGACAGCAACAAGTATAACAAAAGTAGGATAAAATTATTGTTTGGTACTAGATAAATAATAAATAACACATGTTTCATTTAAGCAATGCATCGGCATTTAAAGAATATTGTAGAAAATAAAAATTAAAGTTTATTAATGTTATTTAATCATCACCATTTAGTAACATTTCTGCCGTTTTCATGTCTGTTTGCACCATATAGTCTATACCTCCATCGTTCAATATTATTTTGCATTGTTTCGTGTTTAACTTCATCACTAACCGCCGTTTTCATCTGGTTTTCTTTTAGGTTATACCGCTGATAACATACCTCTCGACGACGGTAACAAACGTTGTTCAACGGTTACAAACTGTGACGTCATAGCTGTGACTACCCTGACTAATATATCTCGCCAAAACGTTTCGGTCACGTTACCGCTGAAGACCGTTGATAACACGATCTCTCGCGAAAAAATACTTATTGTCATGATTTGCATGTCTACAATTGTACAAAGGGCGGCCTAATCGGTATTGCACGCGGGCGTTCAAACATCTAGCAGCGGGACTGAATAGAATAACTGACTGATAGAATAAATCGGCGTGGTCAAGTGATGCAAAAGTGTTTGCTAAAGTTAAACATGAAGTTTGTATTATTAAAAACAAAAATCATTTAATCTAAACTTTTTATTGTTGCAATACATTTATGTGCGATTGCGTTGTTGCTATTTGCTTGACATTTTATAAGAAATAATCTCAGTTTCTTATATGTATTTGCATTCTTAAGTAGATTTTTTTAATAATAGATTTACCATTTTTTGTTACTTCTTTTTTGAAAACGCACCGATCTCTTTTGTATATTTTTGAATAATTCTGTTGCTTACATTTGTTAGACTTCTTTTCGTACTACTATTTTTCATATGATATATTTTATTTTTTTGTGCACCTATATTTCTTTTTAGTGTTTATAGTTTTGTTGTTATGCAATTAAGTGTTGCGCAAATAAACATTCGGTTTCTGGTTCCCAAGTCTCACGATGTTGTTGAGGGTATCAAGTAAAGAAATTGATATCTTAGCAATCTCGGAAACGTGGTTAACAGCAGATATTAATTACAGTGGAATACGGTTACAGCGAAAGCGCAGGGGACCGACGATTTTACTTCGTTGTAACCCATTTTCGTTGAATACGAAATTGCAATAGTCATCAATCAATTGCAGTAGGTATCAACATTTTTCTAAAATTTTGTTTTAAACACTTAATACGCACAATGTGTGATGTCATTCGAGCATTTTTGTTATTTGTATAAGCAACCGGTAAGTTGGTCACATTTTTAAAACATCTCGATGATTCGTCGGCATTTGCACACACAAGAATTGTAATTCTTTCTTTGGTTAACTTACCCCCTATACATTTTTCATTTCTAAATTTCAAGGGTTTGTCGGGAATTAATTTATAAAATAACCCTATGCCATCGGCTTTGAATATGTCACAATCCATGTAACTGGATTAAAGTATTGGCCATATATTAGCTAACCAATCAAAAGTTACTCCTTTATTCACCGGACATAACCTCTTCCGATATTTTACCAAGTCCAATGTTACATCGGTTCTTCAATCTAGCAATCCAGCCCATAGAACATTGATAGTCATTGCCATACCGTAATGCTTTACCGAAAGAGGTTGCTTTCTCTACAAGGTTTGGCCCACTAATGTTTATGTTAGAGCTCCGTTATTTGAACCAGTTAAGCAGAACTTCATCTAGATCTTCGAACGTTATAGTTTTCAGTCTGCTTTTACGTTCCTTGGAATTTTAAGAAAAACTTAGTCAATTTTTCCTTATTCTTTAATAAGGTGGTAAGCGATGAGGGTGGTAAATTATATTTACGACATACGTCTGTCTTTTTAGCACCAGAACTTACTTCTTCTATTTGGATCATTTTATCGGCTATATTCAATTGTTTTGTTTTACTCGTTTTACTGTTTTATCGGACATCTTGTACATTAAATTGTTACTTTATTTAATAAAACAAACACTGTCACTGATCTCAACATCTCAACGAAAAAAGGCGTACTGAAAAAGATCACACCTACAAATTCATGACGTTGCAGAAGAATTCGTTGAATTCGTAATTCCTTGAATAAATGACGGAAAAATAGTTTGTTGAAAGCGAAATTTTGCAGTGAAGGAATTCGCAGTATCCGATATACTTAACATCAGATCTAATACCGAACCAACCTAAATCATGAGTTTACTTTCCAAAAACCGATATTTCGCTGTAACAGTGTTCGTAGTAAGCGGATTCCACTGTATAATAATTTACTAATTACTAATTTTACTTTATTCAGAAAAGATAGCCTTGGCAGAGGTGGGTGTGTGTGTTTATATGTGCAATCTAATTTGAAGCCAAAATTGCTCATGAGTAATGATTTTATCGAATAGCTACGAATAACGTATAGACCTCCTAATGCTAACTATAAAGCATCTGTTGATACTCTTCAGAAGTACATATCCTTTCATGTTTCTTTCTCGCATAAGGTGGCCTGCTTGGGGATGTTAATCTTAACCTTCTTCGTTTCTTTGGATCCGCTACACTCTATTTCAATGATATGTCGAGTTCTTTCGACCTCTGAAGCAGGTTACCAATGAACCCATGAGAATCACCGATAATTCCACTCCTAGATTGATGTATTGTTGCCCTCAAACCATTTAGTTACTAGTGGTTCGAGTGGAAAATTTTCCTGGTACCGATGATTTGATGTTCTGTTATCTCGACTTTTGCAATGTTCTAGACCGCAGCCTATTTTTAAAATTACACGTGATTTTTGTAATCTTGACTATACTGAACTACAGAATGATCTAAAAAGAATTTCTTTCCAAACTATTTTTTATTTACATAATATTAATCCTAAACTTGATTTCTTGAACCGTAATATTCTGCTACGGTTTGATAAACATGCTCCATGTAGAACTGTTAGGATCACGAGAGGACGTGTTCCCTGGTTAACTGACAATATTAAATGGCTTATGTCTTTGAGAGATAAAGCTAAACAGACCTTTGAAAGGATTCAAAGGTTAGCTCATTGGAACTATTATAAAGACTTACGAAAAAAGGCTTACTTTAGGCAATATCGTCCTAAAATCTTATGGAGAGTGCCGAAGAGGCTTAATGTCATTAATAACAAGACTGGCTGCATTCCTGAGGAGTTGTTGCAGCCGAATAATGTTAATGATAATTTATTAGACTCTCTATTGCAGTTACGCGGAGATAATATGTTGGAATCATTTTATAATTCACACAGACTGGTAGAATCTTGTTTCAGCTTCGTTCCTGTTGCTGAGGATATAGTCTTGGGTTCTTACTTAATATCAGGGTCGATTCCACTGGTTGGGATGATCTTAACATTACGATATGATTCGTTTATGTCGCCCATATATAATTCCGTACCTCATTCATTTGATAAACGTATCGTTGAATGAAAGATATTTTCAAATCTCATGGAAAAATATCTTTCTTAGTGATTTCTATTTCTGAGAAAGTCGAACCATCCTCATTTGGTGATTTATGGTCGACTAGCATTTTGCCAACTTAATCTAAGGTTACGGAAAAGATTATCTGTAATCAAATGAATCGATTTTTAGGCGATAACAGTTTTCTGTTTGCCACGTATCAGTCGGGCTTTAGGTCTGGCTATAGCTGTGAAACAGCTCTTCTCAGTATTACTGATGATACAGTTAGGGCTACCGACGAGGGTGAGATTACTATGCTTATCTCACTGGATGACTAAGGCATTTGTCACTCCATGATTGCGGCTAAACTTCACTATCTCGGTTTCAGTTCTAATGCCATTGACCTGATTAAAACATACTTGCATGATCGTTCGCAAGTTGTGAGGGTTTCGTGTCGAACATCTGGTTGTCGACGAATTGAAAGCGGCGTGCGCCAGGGTTCAATGCTGGGTCCACTCTTGTTCACAATTTATTTGCTTCAATTCGATGTGCTACTGCTATTAGAGAAATTAATGAAGACCTATAAAAATTGCATTTAATGTCAACTAAACATTCTTTACATTTGAATCCGGATAAGACAAATGTTTTGTTATTTGGTAATAAAAACGACACATGAAAATTACTACACGAAATTAACTGATGAGTATGTGCGACGAAATCAGGAATTTAGGCGTAGGTGATGGATTCTTTTCTCAGATTTAGGCATCATATTTCTAATTGTGTTAAAAGGGTTTACTGTAGTCTGCTGTTGTTGTGTCCTCATTGATCCTATCTGGAGTATAAGATGAAGATCCTTTCGTGCTGTCTCACTTTAGTTATTGTTAAAGATCGCAAGAATTGATCCGGTTCCAGCGGCAGTACATCGGGAGCGACCTTAACGGCGCGCGCCTATTGTACGAGTATGTATGTAGATGTAGTTTGTAGGCAGTCATCATACGGTATTGTTGCATGATGGGACGACTAGTCGGCGCTGAAATGGCCGATTAGTCGCTCGACTAGTTGGCAATGCCGATCATTGGTTTCGGTTAAGTTAGGTCGCATTCGTTTCACTTCGTTCGTCACGCCACTTGTCACGCGTTTGTGTCCCGACAAATTTTGTTTGCATTTTCCGTGTTTCACTTGCTGTGCGGGCGTTTAAACACACAAGTAATTAATAAATAAAACATCAATTAAAGCGAGTAGTAGTAATAAAGTACAATGTCGAAGAGGAAATCGCGTGTGTGGACATTTTTTGATGAAGTTGAGGTGATTTAAGTAAAGTGAAGCGTAACCAGTGCCAGGGAGTTATTTCTCGTGGTGGGCAGGGTAAAATCGCAAACATCACGAGTATGACTAACCATATAAAATATAAACATAGTCAGTTGGTGGCTCAGTTGGAGGCTGCAATTAAAGGTACTTCAGTCGATTCACTGATACGTTCTCCCTCTCTGTTGCAAGCGGAGCAACTGTCGCCAACACTGACACCGTCAGCGTCGCCTTCGTTGGGACCAGCGGTCAGCGAGTCTCAACGTCAAGAAAATATACAAGATTGTTTGGTTGTACATTGGCCACGTGAAGATTCAAGAGCAAGAGACATTTCCATTGGGGAAATGATTGCCCTTGACAACCAACCTTTGTCTTTGGTTGATAATATTGGTTTTATCAACTTAATGACAAAAGTGAAACCGAAATATAATATGCCAAGTCGAAAATACTTTACAGAGAACATCATACCTCATATTTATGAAAAAATTAAATCGGAAATTCGAAGAGGAATACTCACCGCCGCCGCGATTTTGGTGGCTACCGACTTGTGGACAAACACTAACAATTTGCGAAGTTTCTTGAGTTTTACTGCCTACTGGGCGGACGACACCTTCAAATACCATCGCGCAGTGCTACAAATGAAACATTTTCCCGATATAATGCTTCACTTAGACAGGTTTTTGAATACCGTCGTGATTATGTCGTTTGAGGTCATTGCTTTATTAACAAAAAAGGATTACTAAATTTAAAAATTATTAGAAATATCTATTTATTAAAATTAATTATTGTTGTACTTATGTATATATATGTATACTGGTCTTTATGCTCGCAATGGAAAAATTCTTCAATTTGGCCACACGATACTTTCAATCCAGGGGACGTATGAGTACACTCTTGTAAAAACGTCAGGTGCTTCTTCGTCTGGTTTTCCAAATGATGACAGTCCAACGATTTCGGGAAAATTACCAAATTCATAAAAAAAGTTAGTTATTTGTAATGGACCACCAGCTTCAACCTGGAACAAATAAATGCATGTAATGATTTCCGATATTCTTTAGTTATTACTTCATTTCTTACTCCATGAGAATTTTTCGATGTAGCACATATTTGGGAAGATTTTATACCTTCTTTGATAAAATTAGGTTCTCCGTAAATTTTTTTACAATATCCATTAGAAACGAATGTGTAATAATATGTGACCAATTTATTGTCATCTTCTTTATGTTCTATACCCGTGAGTTCCGGGAGTGTACCGTACAGATCCTCTGTTACAGCTAAGCAGGCTGGTTTTATGTATTCAGTAAACGTTGCAGGCTGATTCAATTCAAGGAGGGCAATATCGTAATATCCGGATGATGGTTGATATTTGTGATGAATATGTATATTTTTCACTGTAAAACTTTGATGTTGCGAGTGGTCATTCGAAATGCTTGACTCGAATCCTCCAAGACGTATATATTTCATATCACCACTGAAATAAAATTTCATTATTTTCTACAAGTTGTTCGTACGTTGTTTCTACGAGTTGTCGGTATATACTAAAGGAGTTTATTTGAAGAAAGTTGCGTAATCATGTATAGTAACTAATAGGAATTATAATATCGGTTACTTTTTGTTTTTTTTTAATTTTCCTAGTTAATATTTAATGATATAATGATTAGAACATTTTCGTACGTGGAAACCGAACGGTACCCGAGATCTGAATTGTTCTGTTTATTTATTTTATTTCAACTGTATAGTAGAGTCTGAATATTGTCTCATTACATTGTGTTTAAAGCAGTTTTGTGTGCATCAATACTGGCTACAATTTATAAATATTTTTTACTATACAGGATGTATCAAAAAACTTAGCGCATAAAAACTACGTTTTGCTTATGGAACACTTAATTATAATGTTGAAAATATGACCATCTGTATTTATCTATCCTACGTGAATGGACATTAAACTCTACCAAAAACTGTAAAGCGATGTCTATAGACATTCAAGTCGCAACATTCTTGGACATATTTTCAAAATGGCATCAATAGCCTCAAGGTCACTCAGAATCCTCATTAAAACGTCAAAGGTTCCGACAAACTTGTCCTTTTTGTTTATTCTTGTTTATTCTTGTTTATTAACTTACGACGTAGATTTGGAAACTGGTATATAATACAGGTTGTTCTATTGAAGATAATCTAACTTTGATATGTTTAGAATCACTATGTATAATTGCAAATAATTTTGAAATGTGCTTCTTATCGTCCTGATGAAAATCTCAAACTGATATCTTTTAGCGTTTAGACACAAGAGACCGAGGAAATAGTCGGGACTGATCCTGTATATGTATACATACATGGAGAGATGGCTACTTTATAACCGTACAGAACACATGAATAAAAGTTTTGTTTGGTTTTATAGAAAAGCTGTAAATTATATATTTTGAGAAAATGCATCAATATTAAAAAATAAAATCTATGCTTCCCAGTAAAAAAAAAATATGTTTGTCAAGAAAATTGCTGTAATGTGTATTAGTGGCTATTATAAACGGTACTTACTATAATCTTGAATGTATGCAATGTGCTGTTGTCAATACAAATTTCTCACTGATCAGGGCCCCTGTACAAAGCCATGCTGCTCTATTTTTATTGGGAAAACCTAAGAGTGCCTGAAAATACCAGGATTATCGTTCGGCAATAGCTAATAATAAATTTCAAGTCATTACAATATGTGGATAATGTTTTATTGTAGATCCCTTTTTCAAATATTCATCCTGTTTGAACGGTTTCGTGTAATATTTTCTGCACACTAAAACAGACATTTTTTAATTATAAAACCGGGTATATAGAGGAGTAAGTAGACATTACTGCTGTGACTTTTACTATGGTTATTTAACGAAAGATAATACGATTGATCGTCATTATCGTCGCCAATTTTTTGCTGCCAATTCAAGTCCTCCTGGCTAGATGGACTACTATTAGATGTTGGACAGCAAACTATGGGATATTTTCCACTAAAACTACAAATTTCTGGGCGTCCATTCTTCCTTACATCTTCAATGGCTGGTTCACATTTAGTAAAATGAGTGCAGATTCCTTTTTCACCATTACGTTTTGTACAAAGACCTCCTTCTTCTGAAAATATGGAAACAGATTTTATCGTACTTATATGTAGTGATATTTTGTGTGAATATTACAAATTAATAAAAATAGTACTTTATCTAAAATTCACATGTAAAGTGAACAGTTCTCTGTATTCACTTGATGTTTAGTTCTAACTTGTGTTAATTCTATTTCTGAGTGAAATTAACAATTTTAAATTTAACGTTGTTAATCGATGTGCAAATTGCACGCTTCTTATGCCATATTTTTTTAAAGAAATTCAAACCAAATACCTGTGCATCAGTGAACGACTGTTTATTCAAAACAGATCCTTTGATTTGGTTTGTCTGCTATTACCATACTTTGTATAAAAAGTAAATCATATTTGAAGCTTTTGAATAGACACAATAAAAATCAAAATATATATTGCTGGTTTTCAAAAAAAAAACGATGTTTTTCAGGAAAAAGAATTGGAATCCATTTCTTTCTGTATCTCTATTTATAGGTGCTTCATGATCACTTGCCTATTAAATAAATTGTTGATTTGGTTGATTATTTTTCACAATTATTATCCTGTGAAAGGAGATAGTTGTGCAATATTGCAATGTGGAAAACTCGAAAGGTTCACCGAGTTCACCGATCGTGGTATATTTATACACGACTCGACATGACTCGAATGCATACTAATTTGCGGCAATTCAAGGTTGCTATCATACGTACGCCTAGCTGATCGATCGCAAATGCCGGCTCCATTCATGACAATACGTGAATTCATAAACAGCTAAAGTTGAACTCACACTTGGCGAGTGTATATACCTTGTTTAAATTGTCTGACTTTGTTATTAATAGATTTGAAAAAGCAAGTTATGCAGAAGCTGGGGCGCAAATTTCGCTGGTATAAAGACAAATACATAAATAATATTAACAATATATCGTGATTATACTATCATATTTTGTCATAATGTTTTTTAATATATGTAGTGATTTAAGACATTTTAAACAACTAAATAGTGTTTAAGATTATCTTATCTATTTTTCAAATTTGCATTTAATATGAATATGTTAATGATAATATATTAAGATATTATGCACAATAACATTCCATTTACATAACATATAGTTATATCGAAGTTTATTTTATCAATTTATACATTTTCCTAGTAATTCATATGTATTTATGAATTTATAAATTATTTTCTACAACTTCGTAATAAAATTTTTTAGAAAATGCGGTTTAATATGGAGTTGCTAATCCATATGCGTATTATTTATTTGTGTTTGTTTATTTGTGTTATGTTTTAAATACATTTAGACAACACACTCCGTATTACCAAAATGTGTGAATGTAGCGCAATGAATGGTACAAAGAAATGACTAAATATTCTACTTCAATTCGTCTCTGTAGTTGATAGGCGAAGCCAATCTTATGGTAAGACATTGCCGTAATTCGTAGCATGTACTATTTAATTAATAAACTTTCTAGACAACCGGTTGAGTCAAATGGATTTGCAGATATTCGAGAGTTTAGTTTACTATAGAAAACCAGTTCAAAACATCATCATCTAGGAAACCCCATCAGCGATATCTGTCCTGAAATAGCTTATTTATAAGTAGTCATGGCAAATGCGATACACATTCCAGTAGCGTGCGCATGCAATTTTGCATTTATAATTTAAATTATAAGAAAACAAAATCTACATGTGACGGTTAAGCGAGCTCACTGATCGTCGCATATTTATACATGATACGACAGCATACGAACTTGCTATTTAAGATTTCTTTCATTCGTACAGCTAGCTGTTGATCGCAAACCCGATAACGCTCGAATACTGCCACTCAAAACATATGATTATCAACATTAGCTATTCGAGCTGCTATGTATATGACCCAAAAAATCATAAATATGAAATAACTAGCATAAAATATAGGTGATTGTTTCATTTGGTATAATAATACGTAAAGACGTCTAATGTGAAATATAAAACTGGAGGTGTAATTATACAATTCTGCTGAAGTTTGTTGGGCTATATTCTTTGATAAATACAGCGAGAAACTGAACTTTCTTGCATTAGAGAATGCGGAAAGCCCATAACATACAGGATGATATATTTATAAGTAAGTAAAGCAACATATTACATGTAATAAAGTGTTAAAGCCCAAGCATCATTTCTTAATTCATTATCCTAGAATTATGAACACGATTGGACCGCTTGCAAATATTTCGGGCCTCCGATTTGAAGGAAAACATCATTTGTTGAAATTAAATGCCAAATCCGTTATTTCAAGGATTAACATTACTTATACTTTGGCCTTAAAAAATCAACTTCACTTGAATTACAAAATTTCAAGTAAGACTGGTTTTCAAGATACGTAAACACTTTTAGGGCAAACAATTTCGTCTTATAATTTGAATAATTGTGATTTGAAAGATGTCATAGTTGGTTATTATTACAGATGCTATATACCACAAACTATATGTTCCATCTCATGGATAAAAAGCTTAGGAGTTCGCTTTAAGGTCGATTTATGTGTCGCGGTCGAACTTATAAATTTTAGTCTAACATTTGGATTAATTAAAGAAATTTTTACATCAAATGAAACAGACGTATTTTTGCGTTGCAACTGTATGAAACTCTACACTTTGATGAACATTTCCAATCATACGTTGTGATAGAGACAAATAGCACACGTTGTGTTCATATGTTGGACTTAATTTGCCACAATGCATTTTCGATACATTGCTTGCGCAATGGCCGGAAGTGTCTGCAAATGTATTTATAGAAATTCGTTTTATTTAATGCTTTAGATTTTTAGATATTTATTTTTATAAAGTGACATGCGGAGCATTTTCTAATTACTGTTTATTCTTTATAGATAGGTACTGTGTATCTTGCTATTATAGGCAGTGCAACAGACCGGACATCAGAGAAGATTGGCCTGCGATCTCCGGTCACTTTAATTTTACTTAGTCCTCATATGGTTCCCTAGCATCAGCTTTACTATTGGTAAAACAGACCGGACATTGGAGAAGGTTCGCCTGCGATTTCCGGTCACAGTTTAATCTTACTTAATTCTTACTATCATATATATTTTTACATTCACATTGATAATTGTGTAGTAGCAAGATACACAGTATAAGAAACAATAATTAGGAAGTACTCCGCATTTAATGTTATTTTTTAACACATGGACTTCGACGTATTTACTTTTATATAATTAGTTTTTTGAGATATCCTGCCAATGTTGCTCTTAACATACATTAAAATACTTTTTATTTCATGCATTGTTTCATTTATGCCCTTTTATAGCCTCCTATACATACATATAAATGCTAGATCAAATAAATATGTTTCGAAACGTAATAAACAAAAAATTGATCTAGTTATTTAAAATATAATTCCCCAGTCTAATTCTAAGTAAAAGGAAAAAAAAATTCCAAACAATATACAGTATTTTCTTTTGGTTTTCCTCTTTTGTCAAATGTATTTCACTTTTTATTCTCAAAACTATTTCCCACTAATATTAATATATTTTCAAAATAACGTGGGGAGGGAGGGAAGGGGATAGTTTTGAGAAATAGTGAAATACATTTGGCAAAAGAAGAAAACCAAAAGAAAAATACTGTAATATATAACAAAGTCAAATAAATGACAAAATATTTGTGTAAAAATGACAATAATAATCAGTTGATTCAATGTAAATAAATTGTTGTTTCAACTGAGCAGCTAAGTTAAGATATCTATTTTGTGCTGTGAATGTAACAATTTCTCTTAGTTAATACAACATGATTTTAAAGTCACCCCAACATTTAGATATCGTTAGAACAACCATACGTGTTTTGTTCATTTAACATAAAATAACAGTTTCCGTGACTCAACTTGGTTGTTGATGTAACAAATTGCTCTAGCATTGCTCTATCACATAATCTTACTCATTTCAAAAGCACAGTGATATTTTAACAAAATTATGTGTTTAGTTTCGATCAAAAAAGAGGGTTTTGTCAATTCAACTCATGGGAAGTAATTACATTAACAAACAAACGTCAACAAAATCAACTTTGTCAATTCAAAAGGCATTTTTGTTTGATTGTATTTAACCCTAATCTTGTGGTTAAATGCCGTATATATATAAAAAAATCGAAGGATTTATTCAAATAAAAGTTGCACGAGTTTATTTTGATAGATATATAATTTTGCCATACACATTTTTTCACATTATGCACAAAAAAAGAAATTTTAGAATATATATATATTTTTTAATTGCATAATGTATCGATATTTTCAAAGTAAATTGAAAATTACTGTCTTGTCGTGGCGGCTGCGTACCCAATTATTATATTACTCCACTTTTAACCGTAGTCGCTAACGGTTTTTTAGTGAGTTTTTAAGTAGACACAGTTATTATTCATGGATCAAAGCATACAAATTTCTTTTTTCCCTATGAATATTTTCATTGCTATGCAGCGAACTAAAAAAAAAATGCATCTCTTTATCATAAACTACTGAGAATACCCCGTTTAAATTTGTTAACTTTTATGTGTTATATTTATTTATCAAAGTAACATACCGATCCAAAAGTAACCACTGACATTTACACTAGCAACGATAATAATTACTACTAACGTATACAAGCTGCACATCATGACATATTTCTGTAGACTGTTGTGAATAGTATAATAACACCGAATTTCCAAGGTAAGTATATACCTACCTAAGACTTGTTTTCAGAATGTTGACTGTTGATCCGATCTGTTTTACTCCCACAAAAACATATCTTAACTGTTTAGGATGCTCATCGATGTTATATATTATATATTTTATTAATTCATTTTACATAAGAACTAATTTAAATGAATTATTTATTTTCTAACAATGTATACACTGACGTCAAGATTAATCACACTTATCATTCTATGTGAAAATTTTAACTCACTGCATAATCTGTAGCATTATACATATATGTACTAATAGTTCTAAGAAAAAATTGTCTCTCGTGTAATGCTTTACTGTAATACATATTTTACAGAAAGCAAAACTGTACCTATAAATCGAAAATAATATGTTTGCTTCTATTACACGTTTTTGTTTTTGCTTCTCTGTCCCAGAGCCGTCCGACCTATGGTCCGCCCCCATCAGGCTTATTGTACCACTCTATTACACTTTAATAATTTTTTTATTACAAATTTCTACCTTTCTTCTATCGTACAGCACACAGATAGAAAGGCTTTCTTCAGTCAAAGAAATACATATGTATTACAGTAATCCCTCAACAGTTTTGATCGTTCGCGATAATTAAAATGCGGATGAATTCCACATTCGCGACCTTTGGATTTGATTATTCGCGAACAAACAGTAAAAAATGTAAAACTGAAGTAATAAAATATAATGAATTTTGTAAAAAATAGGTACATTATATTTTAGTACATATGTAATGTGCTAAGTAAATAACAAGCCTACCCGGTAAAAATCTTCTAAATATAATATGAGTATTCATCCCCTCCGTTACATACATATTATTATTAAACCGTAAAACAAATCACATATGTTTTGTCCTTTTATCTACCACTATGGAACGTAACTCCCCCATTTATACAGAAACATGAACTCAACATTCGCGAAGTTTTTCTGAAACGTAACCCTCGCGAATGTTAAGAGATTACTGTATTAATCTTTTCAATACTGGTAAAACGGTATCTGTTTGAAGTAACGATTGCTTTGAAATGAATTGTTTGAATCCGAGCAATATATATCGCAAATCGAAAAAAATTATTTTATTTGGTGGAAAATATACAGTACAAATCTTGCACCTATGGTCGGGATTCAGCAAACAGAATTACCTCGATAACTTAAAAACTAGTGCTCTCGCAGACTTTTTTGGAAGAGATTTCATGCTCTACAAAAAAAAGTCTTAAAAGTTTTTTATCGTCTGTCGTTAAGACTACGTCTGCAAAGAAAGGAACAAGTAGGGTTATTTTTGCGATATTTTCCCTTTTTTTGCGAATCCAGCTTTAATCGTATCAAGAAAACTTGTAAGACCTTTTTTGTAGAGCATGAAACTTCTATTTAGTTCTATTCCAGTTGTTATGGTTCTCGAGCTAATTTTGTTCGTGACTAAGCCAAGCACCGACCATAGATGCATGATTTGTACAGTATATGGAGATGCATCTAGCAAAAATATAATTTTGATATTAAGCAGTATATTATGGCAATATTGTGTACATAAGGACACGTTAATACGTATTTCTCCGAAGATTCTTAGAATTCTTCTCAGTCTCTTCTTCAAGGACAGTGTCCTGTTTACATAACGATTCAGATATAGGTTTGGTCGAATTTAGTTTTTTTTTTAATTTCACAAAATCAAAAAATATCAGAAAAATATTTTTTGAGTGAAAACATTTTTCTCTCTATGTATGTAACTTAGTATAGGCCTTGTTATAGGATAAGTTCGCTAATCCGAACTAATTGGAAGATGGACATTGCAGCTGGTAAATTGTAAATTAAAAAAAAAACAAAACAAGAATATTTCATTTGTGATACATTTTAGGTATATCAAATGCTACATAAAGTTGGTATAAAAATTAAAAGGGAACTCGAATTTGTCATAAATAGGGCAGGTATTCATTTTAAAATAACGAAGTTGGCACTTATTTCCGGTGTAATCGGATATCAACCAACTTAATATTTTAAGAAAAACGCGCTTTATGAAAAACTGACAAAAAAACTGCTCAAAATTTCAGACTTGTTCTAGGTACAAACCATGCCTGAGATTCTTTTTACGTAAGCTCTTTGTGGCACACACTGTATGTATAACTATCTACAGCAGAGTCGGAAAATGACCCAAAAAGTTATAAAGTAACATCATTTCACATATGTGTATACACTACAATGTAGCAATGTCTATGTTTTTATGAATATATCTTTACAAATTCCTAAATTACCACCATAACAATTATATAACATGCACAACAAGAAATTAATTATACTGTACCTATTACTATATTTATTATTAATTCCTAGTCTAAAGAAATAATTATTACAAATGCCTGGAATGTATATGTTAGTCACTACTCACTGGGAAAATCCGAATAATTGGCATTTGCGGCATGGAAATACCAATTAATGTTGTATTTCCATAAACAGTCTTTCACGACGTCGATGTTGAATAATTGATCCATATGATAAAGTGAAAATTGTTTTTTAATCTTTATAAAAATATTGGCGGGAAATTCCCTCCATATATGAATTAAGCTGGACTTCTCAGGGCCGCGAATTTTGCTAAAATTATTTAGCGAACTTTTGTGATTGATTGTAAATATAAGTAGAAGAACTATTTGAATATTAGGATACTACACATTGCAGTAATTAATTAAGAATAGGCATTTGTTTCCTTTTCTTTTGTTCGTTATGTGAATTTCAAGGTGATGGTGGAAGATCAGGTGTTACTAGCTAAGCTTGAACCAACTCCCTGTGATTTTCAGTTCTAATTATAAAATTGTTATTATATAATTATTATTATTGTTCTGACGATTTGTATTTTCTTTGTTCTTTCTTTTACTATTGTTATTTATTATTTGTTTTTTTGGGTTGTTGAACTGAAATAAATATTTTATTATTATTATTATATGTGCGAATGAAAATGTATAGATTCAAGTAAATATATTTTTTAAATAATCATGTTTTTAACGTCGACATTAAGGTTAGGTATGCTATGGATTAGAAAGTTTATTCTCTGCGTGGGTTATCTATGCAATACTGCACCTAAATTCATTTAAAAATTGCCGCCTGAAATGTTGTTTACATACTACACTTGCAAAGGCGCTGTTATAAATTAGGTACGAGGTATACGTAATGTACAGTGCTGTCCTTAAGTATTGACTCACCCCGCTCACCTGGACTCACCCCTCGAGGGCAGTCGGCTATCTATCGTACTTGTCTCTATTGTACATAAGGGTTATATTTATAAAACTTTATGGCACTTTGAGTTGAGAAAGTCCTATAACTCGGTTATTATGAAAGCACAACATTTTCTTTTTGCGGCACAAACTGATAGCATATAGAATTCGAAATGTTGAGATGGCGGGGCTGGAGACAGGCGATGGCCGAATTTGGAAATTGCTATAACTCGGTTAATATCGAAGCACAAAATTTTCTTTTTGCGGCACAAAAAGAAAGCGTGTACGAAATTTCTAAATAGCCCCGCCAAAAAGAAAGCCCTATAACTCGGTTAATATCGAAGCACAACATTTTCTTTTTGCGGCACAAAATGATAGCATATACAAAATTCGGAAGTACGGCGATGGCAGGGCTGGGGACATGTACCCTATCGTTATTTGTAAAACGTAGTAAACAAACATAGTGTTTTTAGGAAGAATCTATTTATTAATAGATACATAATAATTATATTTTTTTCTTGGTTGGTGATTTATAAATTTGTAACGGCTAAAATGGGTAAATATCAACAAAGAAAGTAATACGAAGAAACATAAAAACAATGATAACCGTATTAAGAAGAACGCCCATTATAAAAACGGTTCAATGATTCCGCCACTTTTTGTAAACAAATGCTAAAACAGTGTCGAAACAAATCCAGCGCACTTTTCAAAACTCTACTTATATTTTCTAATACGTTAATTATTCGTTCCTTCATGTTGTCCATTCTTTTTCTTCACGTAACCTTGCAGGAAAAAGTAGCGGACCTTCTCGACCAAGTCCTATATCTACTGTTGTTGTTGTCTAAATTAAAAAATTTAATACTTTGTAAATTTTTCATGTCGTTTCCACAAAAGGCTATTCTTTGTAAATGATCATTTTGAAATAATTCCTTATGTGTAATCATATGGTGCCCGCGAAACTTTCACTTTTCACAACTAAGCTCTCAGATGTTCTAATGACGATTTTTGTGTACATGGAGGAGAATGTCAAGTGCTTTGTTTTCATCTCTAGTCACATTTATATGACGTGTTTTCACACGATTAATACTGCCTGTGGCCAAAAATCTTTGGAGAAGCATTGTGAAACTATGAACATTGGGATGTATTCTGCCACAATATTGGCGGTCATGCACTCCAGATGCAGACAATTTTTATCACATTTTTGAACTACAAGTATCATGTTAACTTTTTCCGGAGTAGTCAATTTCATTTATTCTATCTGATATAATTAACTTAAAGAAAAGATTCTTACAAACTGTTGGCTGACGTGAATACTTCAAATCACATTCCATGATAACTTGATGTTACAATAAATGAATCAAGTACGGTTTCATAATACTTTACAATGATTATAAAAAAAAACTTAACTGCTGGTTTCAGTACCAGTAAAAATTAAGTATGAACACGAATGAACTTGAAAATACTATTCGATTTTGTAACGATTCGTAGAAAATTATATATTTTTTAGATTAATTTATTTTTATTGTGTATACCATTAGGATACAATACGTCATGTACAGTGGACAGCAGCTTAATCGACACCGTTACGAAATTTCCTAAACCTTAATAGCACTGTAGAGGGGGTTACGTTGTGCGACCTTCAGTTAGGGTTTATAGTAGATATTAGAGACTTATAGCAGAGCCAAACACTTATCCGTAAATGTATAACGTAAACGTTGAAACGACAGATACGTATGTTGTAAGAAAAGCTTGAGAAACACAGTTATAGCAGCATGATACGTATAGATAGTTTGATGATGTTTGTCGTACTGCAAATAGCCCTACCAAGGCGGTTGTTTTGGTTGTATTGTATGAAGGGAAAAATAATAGGTAGTTAGGACAATATAAGATAAGATAAGATAAGATAAGATAAGATAGATGTTGGTAAACCTGCAGAATCCAGCTCCCATTTAAATTTCCCGCTACGAATATAGTAAACAACCTGCAACGTTGCCAAATTTTAGTTTTTTTGTGGCTTGGCTTGTGTTGTATTGTCATTATATTGTGACATTTAATTAATTTCAGTTAAGTTATTTCTTTCTTAATTTGTTGAAATGGCAGGTAGAGGAGGAATTGCGAGACATTGGATTGTTGAAGGGGAGGAAATATTAGGAATAAATCACATCCGTGAAGAAAAGGTCACGTTTAGAAATATTAAAATTATTAATTAAATTTTCCCTGACAAAATTAATATTATCATGTGGTTAGCTAAACATAGCTTAATAAAACATTCAAATAACTGTGTAGAATGCAAAGTGCCTATGTCATTCATAAAAAAGGGAGACCTTAGTGATTGTTATCGGTGGTCATGTAAAATATGTTGTAAAGCTTTAAGTATTCGATCCTGGCGAGCACACAATGGTATCGAGGATATGGATGGTGGTGCGTATGAACATTGTGTTGTTGTGTGGAGAACATGTGGATGCGTGTCAAGAGGAAGCTTCGTCGGCAGTTTAGAACTTCTGAAGACCTCTTCGAGTCCTACTTACATGAATTTATATGGCGTAATCAATTTAATCATAGTTCAATTTTTTCAGAATTTATTATAGCTCTTCGTGAGCAGTATCCATTGTAATTTATAATTTTAACTGCTGGTGTGTTTGTTTTATATAGTTGATATTCTATTTTATTAATTGATATATGGTTCGTCTTGGTACAAGATCACTTATATTAACAAATATTCACACAGTCCGGAACCCACAATCCCATATATCCATGTTTTCCTAGTTATTTTTGTTGATAGGCATGATATTTACAAAATAAATTAGTTTAATTGTATATATCGTTTGATTAACCTATAAATATAAAAATAAATATAAAATAACCTATAAATTAGCCTATATCAGCATTCTTTCTGACAGTTGCGTTTGGCAACGTTACTCGTATATTGATTGGTTATGCGCATGCGTAAATGCGTTCATTATGTCAGTTTAAATGGGAGCTGGATTCTGCAGGTTTACCTAGATGTTTATTACCAAGCGCTATTTATAATATCAATAATTTTATAATAGAAGAAATTCTTATGATAGATACGTTAAACGATAATTACAATGAAGATATTAATTATGCTTTTATACTTCATATTTTACATAATGAGGAACAACTAGGTAATAGAGCTGCTTTATATGGTCGTTTCAATTTTGAGTCATTTGTTGTCATTTCTATTTTACAAATTTGTTTTAATCGTGCTATGTCGACTTTCTTCGCACATTTCGTTCGACTCAATACGTATGTTTACTGTCTACGTGAGAGGCCGTAATTTTACGTATGACGTATTTCGACATACGTACGCAAAGGAAAAATATTGCAAGTACGCATGCGTTCCAGTCAGTTTTGACGGATACTGATACGTGTTTGGCTCTGCTATAAGTCTCTATTATTAGTAGATAAGTTCGACGTTAGCTTGCGGTGGTGTCGATTTAGAAGCTGTCCACTGTACATCATACAAATAATGAATATAAAAAGTAAGTATGTAGTATTTGTCTTTATAATGAATGAAACACAGTTTAATGTAAATACGTTTACTTAAAAAAACACAAAAACGTCACAAAATAAAAACCGAAAAAATACTTCCTCACCCTTAACGTTCACCCAACGTTCTCCTTTTATTATCCCCCCCTCAACCTACTTGTCGACTGGCGGCAAATTTGAAAATTCAAAAATACAATACCACAGTCGGCCAGCCTGACATAATGATCGTCTCGATCATGAAGCAGTAACACAGATCTTAACCTACTACTTACATCTAAAGTATACGTTATCACACATAAGCGCCTACATCTACATTACATTAAGTATACAAAAATATTCTTAATTCTAATACAATTTATTGAAACAACTAAAAGTTTAACATACATACGGTTTCATATGTGATGGATCCAGAACTCCCTTATAAGGTTTATTAGTGAGCTGAAAACCTTCTACATCTTCGACTACATATCTGTCATTGTCCAAAATAGCCGTAATTACATATGGACCTTTGAATTTGGGCAATAGTTTCTTATTTACTCCTGGTGTTGAATCAGTATTAGATATAAGTACATAATCTCCTACTTTGTAATGCTTAGGACTTTTATGAGTTTTATCATAATATTCCTTATTATATTTCTGTGCCTTCTCTATTTCTTCTGCAGCTTTACGCCTTATTTCTTCAACATTTGATTCCTCATCATCTCCAATCAACGCACGTATGTCACCTTCTATTTTCCCACGTTGATTCAACCCAAATAATAACCGACTTGGTGTATCCTTTGTGGACCGATTAATTGTATTATTGAGGGCAAATTCAACCCTTTCCACTTGTTCGTCCCATTCATTCTTCTCGTTAGTCATTTTAGATAGCATTGGTGTAATAGATCGGTTAATTCGCTCCACCTGACCATTAGCTCGTGGAACTCCAACGGCTATTAGGTGATGGTTGATACCTTCTTCTTCAAGAAATTCCTTAAACATCACTGACGTGAAGGCCGTACCTCTATCGGATATTACCTGACGTGGCTTACTGTAGGATCTAAAGTAATTCGTTAAACATTTAATTGCTTCTTTAGAATTAGTAGTTTTAGTATTATACAGACGAACAAACTTAGTGAAGGCGTCTATAATCACGAAAATATATCTGTTGTCAGATCGCGTTTTATCTAAAGGACCATAATGATCGATATGGATCACCTCGAAAGGTTTATCTCCTTTAGGAATATTGTGTAAAAATCCTTCTGATTTACCTCCAGGTATGTTGTAAACAAGACATTTTAAACAGTTGGATATATACTTCTGCACCTTACTCCGCATTTCAGGGAACCAATACGATCGACTTAGTAATTCTAGTGTTTTACTCAATCCAAAGTGTCCTACCTCGTCATGACACGTACGTATGACATTCGATTCCATATGCATAGGTACATAAAATAATAATTGGTCATTCTTGTGTTTTATTTTCTTGTATACCAAACCATTTCTCAGTTCAAACGAAGGATGTTCTCGATTTTCTAACACGTTTTTAAGTTTAGTAATATCAGGATCTTCATTTTGTCTAATCGAGAGTGTTTGTTCAAAAGTATTATCCTCTAGTATGAGAATTTGTGGAATGCGGCTTAATGCATCAACATGCCTCATACTCTTATTGGATCTATGGACCACCTCATAATTATAATTCTGTAGCTGCAAAACCCACCTGCTAATACGAGGATTAATCTCACTCTTCTGCATTGTCATCTTTAGACTGTTGCAATCTGTAATAATTTTGAAATGTATGCCACCTAGATATACGTGAAATCGCTTTAGTGCATAAATTATCGCCAATGTTTCTAATTCAAAGCTGTGGTATCGCGATTCAGCAGCGTTAGTACGTTTACTAAAATATGAAACTGGTTTAAATAAATTGTTATCTTGCTTTTGTAGTAATATAGCGCCGAAACCTAATGCACTGGCGTCACAATGCAATTGAGTATCCAATTTAGGAGAATAAATGGCTAATACCGGCTGTTCTACTAACTTCTCTTTTAATAACTCGAAAGCCTCTAATTGTCTATTCCCAAAATGAAACGGTGTGTTCTTCTTTATAATATCATATAGTGGCTTCGCTTTAAACGAAAATTCAGGTATAAATCTACGAAAATAGCTACTAAGACCCAGAAAACTATGAACCTCTTTGGCGTTTTTGGGTATCGGATATCTAACTACGGCACATATATTATCAGGACTAGGACGTATACCTTCAATATCTACTAAGTAACCTAGATATATGATTTTGTTTTTCAAAAAACTGCACTTATCTAAACGCAAACATAATAAATTGTTTACCATTCTCTCAAGTACTATTTTCAATATTTTTATATTTTCCTCTATAGTTTCAGTCGCAATTAAAATGTCATCTAGGTAGATTAAAACATCACCCTTGGCTATCAAATCCCTGAATATTTCATTTATGTATCTTTGAAAAACTGATGCCGAATTACAAAGACCAAATGGCATTTTTAGGTATTCATATTGATTGAAAGGAGTTACAAATGAGGTGTACTTGATAGACTCTTTAGCTACATCAACATGGTGAAATGCGTTTTTTAAATCTAAGGAGGTAAAACATTTTTTATCTCTTAGATGGTCTAGATGATCATCAATTAACGGTAATGGATAATGATCTTTTATTGTTAATTTGTTAAGTTCTCTGAAGTCGACACACATCCTTACATCACCCGATTTCTTTTTGACAAGTACAATTGGGGAACTATACTCTGAACTACTTTCGCGAATGATACCTTGTTGTAACAAATCGTGTGTAATTTGCTTAACCGACTCCTTCTCACTATATGAAAGACGTCGCGGTTTGAAATAAAATGGTTGCTCATTTTTTAAAACAATTTTCATCTCATACTCTACGGTGGGTTTCTTAGGTCTATCAGGCTTTACATAGTAATCATCAAATATCTGCACTAATTGTTGTTTTACGTTAAAATTAAGAGATTCTTCTATATCAATTTCAATATCTGCTTCATTAACCGCCTCAATATTTAAAATTTCATTAGCAAAATCATCAGAACTATCAACTATTACAGCAGGCTTTACTATCAGCTTATCGCTAAACATTACAGTAATGCTTGGACTAGATATAAAATCCCTACCCAACAAACAGCTATATGACATTGTTAACTTAGGTACTATATAAAACGTTAATGGTAATTTTATATTTTCAATATTTACGTCATCCCTAAACATACCTAATATATTTAATGTTGAATTATTTAAACCTTTCCAAATGCAACCGTCAACATACTCAGCTCTTAGTTCAACAGGTACATATTCCTCGCTAATTAAAGATATTGGTGAACCACTGTCGACAATTGCGTTAAGGAAATGTTTGCCATTACCTATATTTAACTCTATATCATACATATATGCAGGCGTAGATATCTTCTCTACCAACATAGCAGAATTACCTTCTATTTTGCGCGTACCATCTGGACAATTTTTTTTTATATGTCCTTCTTTACCGCATCCATAACAGGAACCTCTAGGCAACTGGGGCTTCTTGCATTCTGAAGACAAATGGCCAAATACACCACAATTAAAACATGTTGGTTTGCGTGTTTTCTCTTGATTATGTGTTACATTATTTCTTGGTGTACTGCCGTACTTTGTGGATGTTGAAATTTCTGTCTTCTTTTCGTCTGTTCTTGAAGTAAACCTATTTCTTCTCGCCAAATTGACTCTATCATATCTCATTATATCCTGGAAGAGCTCATCTTCGTCGGCATGGTTTCTTGTCATAATATAATTGCTAATCTCTCTGGAATATAAACCGATGGCTACTTGCTCCTTGATCTCACTAAACGGCAGTTTCAGCAATTTACACAGCCTAACCTTTTCATGGTAATATAAACTCACATTTTCTTTTGCTTCTTGCGTTTTATTCTGCATCTTCTTCCAGTTTTCCGTTACGCTTTCTTCCCATAGAAAAGTATTTTTGAATGCATATTTAAACTCAGGCCACCCTACGAGTTCTAGCTGCCTACTTTCGAACCAAAACTTTGCAGCACCCTTTAAATGCATTCTTGCCTTTTCGAATGTAAATGAATCAGGCCATTCATGAATACGTGCCATTACCTCTATCTGTTCCAACCATGATTCTGCTTCTTGATGTCCGAGTTCGCCATTGAAATCGTTCACATTCTTAGTTAGGTCCGGTGCTATCGTAAAATTTTTAGTCGTACCTCCGCCATTTTGTACAATCTTGATTAATTCACTATTCTGTTTCACAACTGCATTTAATGTTTTTAACATATCAGCCATACTAATATTTTCTTGTTCATCTTTTTCATTAACTTCAATAATTTCAGGCTCCATATTTTTTGTTAGAAAATTCTCAAAGTTTTCCTCGCTAACAATACGTTTCTCGTCACCCATTCGTATCGTCGCCGTGCGTTAACCGATTACTTTTTAACTTTTTCTTCACTTCTCTTACACTTTCTACTCTGTTAACCCCACACCTGATGTAGTATTTGTCTTTATAATGAATGAAACACAGTTTAATGTAAATACGTTTACTTAAAAAAACACAAAAACGTCACAAAATAAAAACCGAAAAAATACTTCCTCACCCTTAACGTTCACCCAACGTTCTCCTTTTATTATCCCCCCCTCAACCTACTTGTCGACTGGCGGCAAATTTGAAAATTCAAAAATACAATACCACAAGTACAAACATAAAATCAGTAACAAAATAAGTAATAAAATAAACTTCATTTACAAGTGTTTCGGGAGCCTGTTCAACAGCTTGACACCCACTGCATCCATAGTACTATTTGTTAGATTTAGTCTATTGTTGGGAAAGACATAATCATGCCTATCCCTTGTATTATAGCTGTGGTTGTCGCAGTTTCTCAAGTAGGTATTTCTGTTATTAAAGATATAACGGATATAACATAGTGTTTCCATTATACAGATTGCAGCTAAGGGGAGGATGCAAAATTGCTTAAAGAACGGACGACATGACTCCACAGTATCTGTATTTGCGATACATGTTACAATGCGCTTCTGTGCTAAAATCACATGCTACTAAGCTGAGTCAAGGGCTTAATAAAATTTGGAGCAGTTCTTCGTAATAGCTTAAACGGAATACCGTCTGGACCTACGCTGCTCTTTGAATTCAAATGCTGTATTACCGTCAGCATCTCTGATTCGCTATAAGGATACGAATACAGAAACTGATTTTTTTGTATGGAGAACGGAGACCGCGAAGAACAGGTCAAGTGTGAAATAATTCTGTTAGGTTTTCTAGCAAAGACTTAATTAAAAGTATCTGGAATAAAAAACGGGTTCCGAGTTTTAATACCATCGACTTCCAGAGATATACTAGAATGATTTCGGAAGTTATTTATAACCGTCCACGCACATATGGGATGTTCCACTAAAGAAAATACAGGTATGGCCTGTCACCCACACCGAACACCTGTATAGTTGTATACCGGTTGATTTGAGACAAGGGATAAATAACGGCGGGAAGGGGTACGAAAATTCGCTAAGAAGTGGGGTCGCGTATCAGTTCATCACAGCGGTGTAGACTAGACGAGACTGTGATAGAGAAACTCGTACTCGTCCCCATTTTTTAGCGAATTTTCGTACCCCTTGCCCCTTCACGCCGTTATTTATTCTATGTCTCAAATCAATCGGTATATTTTTATATGGTAGCAATTATTCCGCATAAAGCTTGTTGTCGTAAGCAAGTTTTCGTGACAAATTTCCTACCACTTCTGATGAGTATGCAACACAATATACAAATTATCTAGAACCAACTAGAACGTCTGTTGTATTGTGTTTTGTACTCATCGAATAGTTTTATGAGAAGTTGTATCTTACGAAAATGAAAAAAAATAAAAATAAATAAATAAAAAGAGTGAAACCGCATATAGAATGCATCAAAATTTATTGTTACATATCTAGAAATTTTAATAGAGATGAAATACTGCCTAGTATCGTAATAATAAAAAAATCGTTTTAGTTTCTAATAAATTAAAATACAGTTATATACAATGTTCAAAAGTTAAAAAAGCAATAAGTAAGGAAAACAAATTATAGTTCATGCTGTAATTTCATAGCTTTCATCGGTAGTAATTGTAACATTTCTTTTACAATGCCTAATTCGGATGGAATTAGTTCTGCTGCCTTTGGATTCTCTTTGCAATATACATCCACTTGATGGTAAGCATTTAAACTAGCTTCACAATTCTCTAGTTGCTTAGTTTTATCTAATGTAATATATCGACCATGGAGTGCACCAATATGAAAGTATGCCTGTAGGAAAGATTTTTGAAAATCATCATCTATTTTTTTAGGTAATTCCTTTTTAGGATTCCTGAACGACTCAATAAAACTAGTAAAATTGTGAATACTTTTCTCAATTAAACCATTTATTTTATTCAGTGTATGTGGTGTTGGTCTAGAATTCGATTCCTTTAATTTATCACATTTTATATTTATCATATCAGAGTATGTTTGACCTAACCGAAACCAAATTTGTCTGCAGTACTGCATGTAATAAGTAGGATTAACTTGAGATATTACATTTTCAAGGAGGTCGACTGATCTCTTATACAATTTTGCTTGATTATCTGGATTTTCTTCATAGAAAACTAATGAATCATAGGCTTGGCTTTGATCTTGAATAATTTCAATGTAATCAGAAGCTAACGTCTCCAGCGTGTAATATTCTTGTGCTTTATTAAGCCATCTTTGAATATTTAAGAATACTTTCTTTGCATCATCAAATGTTAGCAGAAACTGATCAGTAATATTCTCTTCATATGATTTTAAATCTAGAGAAGGAAAGAACAGTTGTTTTAAATCTTCAATTTTAACAGTGCTATCTTCTTTTAATGTAAGTTTCGATAAATCAGTAATTTCTGTACATTGTGAATCAATATCCTCTGTATGTTTCAACAATCTTTCTTTGGAATTATACATTAATAATAATCCATACTTCGCCCAACACCGTGCAATATCAGCACTACGATGTCGAAAATTTTCAATTTTTGCATTGTAATTTTCATTGCATTCTGTTATGTTATTTAATTCTTCTTCATACTTATTGATTATGTATGAACTTGCTGCTAAATGATGTCTAGCTTGTTTAAACCCATTAACTTCCATGAAAAATTGAGATAACGTAGCACAGTTTAATGCCCAATCAATTGCATCATAATCATCACTTTCAAGCTGTCGTTTTAACGTTATATGGCAATAAACTGAACTTTTTAATGAATCTCCAAGCACTCCATGTATTTGGGCTAAATAATATAAGGTAAGCGTATATAACTTCTCAAATTTTTCCCAAGCTGAGACTGTATTATATGTTTCTAAATTATGTATAAAGAGTTCATTTGGATCAATAGGTATTTGTCCTGACTCTTTAAAGCTCAAATAAAATTTATCAGCTTCTTCTAAATATGTTTGTGCCTTCTTTGGTTCTCGTTTTGACCATAATATTCCTAATTGATTGTGCATGTTCAATGTAACATATGCAATTTCTGGCACATTTTCATTTTTATCAATTATTGCTTTACATTTTGTTAGATGCTTTTCTCCGACTGATAATTCCTCAGTGTCGATTGAAACAATTCCCAGTAATAGCTGTATCATACTGTTCATGCCTAAAATACAGATGTAAATTACTTAATGTATTTATTTAATCTGACATTCTAAATTCACCTAGCAGCTTTATACGTTCTGTGGAGTCTTCACCTTGTTGTCTTAATAGATTTTCCAGATTTGCATTCATTGATATTAAAATTGTGCGAGCTGCATATTTAGATAGAAAGGGTTCCGTTTCTGGATCCAGCTTACTATCTTCTTCTATTAATTTTTTAACTTTCTCATACTTTTCTTGTAAATCCACGAGAGCTTCTTTTGATATTATCATGTTTACGTATTTCTTTAATGTACTACTGCTATTAATAAAGACAAAGTTAAATTTAAAAGGGTTATATTTTGTTTGACATTTTAAAATAAATTAATAAGGGTTGTAGTTC
Source organism: Holotrichia oblita (assembly GCA_023690525.1). NCBI lineage: Eukaryota > Metazoa > Arthropoda > Insecta > Coleoptera > Scarabaeidae > Holotrichia > Holotrichia oblita. The sequence continues at coordinate 64,909,679 of CM043018.1, forward strand.
ATAAAGATTTAACCAGATTGCAACAGCGGTTGTATACAGTTGTAACTAGTACCTACTAGATTACGCCACATACTATATACATAGGATTGAAATGCGAATTGTCAATAAAATAGTATTAGAAATATTCATATTTTTAACCATAACTGTTGAGTTGAGAGCTTTATTTGATATAAATTCGTTCATTATTTGCACCTATTGTAGTTTACGTTAGTACCAATATCAAAGAACTAATTTCCTTCCTCTGTGGCCTATAATTATTAAAGATCATCTTCCGGGATCGACTGCAGTGGCGTCACTGCATTAGCTTTATCGAAATAAAAGTATGCGTTAATTTGAATTTGTACAACAGGTTTTCCGCAACAGTATTAGAAAGTTTCTTTAGTCTAGTAAAACTTACATTTTTATGTAAAGCAGTACTAAATGTTTCTCCAACAGAAATACCTTTTTCAATATTTAAAGTAATTAGCATCGTGTCTACTTTTACGGGTTTTATTGTTTTACTTTTGTAGGTAACAAATTTAATAGGTACAATAAAATCTGTAGTTAGGTTGGAATATTCGCTAAATTTTCATAGATTCAAAAAACTGAAACATTAAAATTATGATTTCTTTGTTGCAATTGATAGTACAGTCATGTATGGCGGTTTTGGATATCGTATAATTTCAAATAAATCCATAATATATATTGGTTAAGAACGTTAGAACATATAGTTAAGAGCGCAAAATCTTTGGAATATTTTTTATTTTTACTGGTGATACATTAAATAATTAAGCGGTATATAACTTCAAATATTTTGTTGACGTAGGAATACATTCACAAACAAAATAAAATATTTAATGTATTCCATAGATATCATTTTATATAGAAACAGAGCAATTCATGCTGGACATTTAATTAAGAACGAGGGGTAGTGTATTTAAAAACTATATTGTATACCTTAAAAACAGTCACTTTTACACCTAATTGTTAATATTTTATGGGAAACCCTTTATTTTGCAAAACTTCAGCATATCTCCGACCCATAGATTCAACGAGGCGGGCACAACGTTCTTGGGGAATACTCTGCCATGCTAGCACTACTTGCTCAAACAGATTATCTAAATTTCCTGTGTCTTTTCGTCGCACAATTCTTTTGAGATCGTTCCATAAGTTTTCGATAGGATTCAGATCCTGGCCCTCATGCATGAGGGCCAGGTCAAAACTGTGCATTCTGATGTAGCCAATTTTTTACGGTACGCGCGGTGTGCTTGGGATCATTGTCGTGTTGAAAATTCCAAACAACTGGCAAATTCTCCTCCGTATAAGGCAGTTTCTTAAATGTTCATATACATGTGCTGGTCCATAATGTATTGGATTCTGTAAATTGGACCAACTCCGTGCCAGAACATGTAACTCCAAACCATTGTGGAACCACCTCCATGCTTCAGGGTTATTTCAGTATACCTCGGATCGAATTCTTTGCATGGTGGACGACGCAGGTATTGCCTGCCAGCAGATCCTAAACGATTAATTTTAGTTTCGTCGGACCAGAGTACATGTTTCCCTTGATTAATCGTCCATTCTCTATCAATTGTTGCAAATTGTATTCGTGCCTTTTGATTACGCTTCTTAACCAAACGCTTCTTGCGACCCACTCTTCCGAACAATTGCGCGTCCCATAAACGACGTCTAATAGTTCTTACTGACACGCCAGAACCAGCTTCTTCAAATATCGTTTGCCTTATCGCGTTAGATCTCAGTCGAGGATTTTTCTTTCCTTCTTAGCAGTGGTTTTTCTGGGTCTCTGTTTTATTTTTATATTTTTTTGTTGACAGCATGAAATACCATTGTTTTTGAACACTGCAAAAGCTCTGATATTTTTTATATGACCATTTTCTGTCGTATAACTTAAGAATACATTTTCTCATGGTAGGATCGCAACTTTTGCTTTGTCCCATGTTTATTCCAAATTAAAATAATTGGAAATATTATATATACATACTTATATATTGTATAAATAATAAGTTCGCTGCGCACAGTAACACGGCAAAGTGACAACTAGTTGATATCCACATCGTTCTTAATTATATGTCCATGCTGATTCGGCAAACTGTAATCGTTTGTTTCATTCCGAGACATCGGGCATTGACAAACACCTTCTTTGCACATGCGATTTAAAGAGAATTCATAGAGTTGTAAGTTTCACGAATAAAAATCATATACATATTTTGAATATATACACATTAAAGCTAAATCAGTACATGATAATTTGATGCCGTTCTTAATTATATGGCCACCACTGTATACCGGTTGATTTTAGAAATAGGATAAATAACGGCGCGAAAGGGCAAGGGGTACGAAAATTCGCTAAGAAGTGGGGACGCGTACGAGTCTCTCTATCACAGTCTAGTCTCGTCTAGTCTACAGCGCTGTTATAGACTCCTATGTATGTCTGAAATCAACCGCTATGTACATATATAAATTAGAATTTTGACCATGTATGCAATACTTTTTTACTTCGACTATCATTTTTACGTTGTTATTAGGTACATTTTGTATTTTGTTTTTGTTCTCTCATTATTCTACCGCACTTTTGTTTAATTAGAATTTATTAGTAGTTTTTGTGAAATCACAAAAAAGGAATGCTTTGTTAAATTTAATATTTTACATTGGATCATATAGACAATATAATTTATTGCGGCAGCCTTTTAAGGAAAAGTTGCTAAGCGGCCTATCAGTTCTTAATATATTTTTATATTTACTATAATTTATTTTTATGACCTAAGCATAATTTTATGTTTACTTCCAATTTAACAGAATACTTTCACAGATGTATCCATAAATAATGTTTAACGAGAATATAATTGGAGTACTATACATATCTCTACGTGTACATGCGTAGGTAAGTACGAAAATTATTTTGTTAATTCTTGTCTTACAGACACCTTTTATTTTTCTTGTTCGTTGCTTAGCACAACTGTACAGTCAAATTTTCATATTATATGACATATTATAAATTATGTAATTGTCGTTTATGTAAAGTTTGCCGAAGAGCATGGTCTAGAACGTGATTTTGTAATTCGGGAAATAAATTATTTTCTACCGATTTCGCAGCAATTATTTAATTTTAATTTATCTAAAAATATTTTTTTCATTAATAACTTGGTTGTTCTAATTATCATTCAGTTTCAATACATAGTTTTTGTACACTTTTTGAAGGTATAAGAAGTCTTTCTACAAAACATTGACTAACTGGTGCAATCTGCAATACAATCGTGGAAAATTTATACCTGGTTGCTTTGTACCTACTTATGAATATTAAAGTATCATCAAAGACCCTTCCATTTTCTTTCAAACTTTCTAAACATATTATATATCTTTTATTAAGTTGTTATATAATTTTGCAACAAATCCGGCAATATACGTTACAATATTCACTGTATACTGAATAGTTTATGGAACTGGTTCATTAGAACTTGTTGATGTTCCTGAAATATTACAATTCTGAAAACTTGTACTTACGGACAGTGTCATCTGGTCTCATCGGCGAAATTATTTACGTTTATGTATCCTTTCCGATTCACTATTGCTATTGTTTAGGTCTTTCGGCCTAAATCGGTCGTCAAATACTCGACATGTACAATTCACAATTTTACTATATCCACCATGAATGGAAAATAAATCTAAAGTATCGTTTCTTTTCTGTAATGCAATTCATTTGCCATTTTATTCGACAGATATAAACTATGTGTATTTATAGTACAAATACAATATCGATTATTTTGACATTCAAGGATTACTAAGACTTTAAATGCATTAAAAACGCTGTTTTTTGGACTTTCACCAGCACTTATAACTCGGAAACCTTAAAAAATACAAGCTAATTTGTCTAATAATGAATGATATCGAATTACTGTATTCAAAAATGCAATAATATTTAGGATGTTCTATTTGAAAAAAAGGGATTGTCATGAATGTGAACTTAGTTAAAATGAACGTTCATTTTAGACCTGTACATATAGACATCATTTTGAAGGCGTAGATTTGATGCGCTGTATTTCAGCTAGTAACATGTTAAATATGAAGTATTCACCGGTAATGGTTCCAGAAATATAGAATTTTTAGTATAACGTTGAACTTGGCCGTACATTTGAATAAAATTGAATAACTCAAAAACATCTGACTGTGGGTATAAGGTACCTTAATACGTTTTGATGCAGAATTGTATGAGCAATTCAAAAAACTCCTAAAAATGTACTATTTAAATTAAGAAGTAAACCGGAAGTGATACAAACGCGTAAATAATTTCGCCAATGAGACCAGATGACACTCCGTAACTACAAGTTTTTAGAATTGTAACACTTCAGGAACAATCGAAAAGTTCTAACGAACCCGTTCCGTGCATAACACTGTATATAATTTTTCTTGTTCGCAAAAATTGCACACACACCGGATTGTTATTCAAACCATTCCCACTACCTCAAAATTTATAACAATATTTACAGGTAAGATATATAATTAACTCCAATGCAGGTGAAAAATAATTTTAAGTGATTTTGGCTGAATTTGAAGGTTTGTAGATAATCTACACATCTTTCTTTAAAATATTGTTGTATAATTTTTTTTCCATGTAAGTATACTAATTAGAAAAGTTAACCAAATACCCAGTAGCATTTTCCAATGCGTATAAAAATAGTGCTCCTTGTTTTTTCTTAATGGTTTTTTAAACCCGCCTCCAAAAGGACGTCAAATAATTATCTATTGCCCTTATGACTTTCACTGTTAATGCAAATTTACAAAATCAGGTATTTTTATGTCATGCGCTAAAAACTATAACGCATCCTCTAGATTGCTTATCTTCATCGCTTGTTTTTGGAAATTGATCCATTCGCTTTTAGGTTTATTAGGATAAAAAGTTCCATTTACTTTTTCAATTGCATTTAATTTTTGTATAGTCTTATTACACATGATTACCATCAGAATCAACACTAGTTTGGTTTAATTGTTTCTCATTAATTTAATCAAATGGTGTATATTTAATAGTGCTGCTATTATATTGGAAAAACGAGGTAACCATATTTCTAAAATCGTAGTGTTTGTAATGCTGTAACCCAAATAAATTAGCATGCTTAAATTTGATCCTCTAAATGGACTAGAGCTTGGTTTGCAAAGTGTGACTTTATGACCAATTAGAGACTTTATGAAAAAATATATTATAGCTATTTTAAAATCATCATTGACTGCCCCAACCATAAAAACTAAAGTTTCTGTAACAATATTACTCACATCATTGTCTACTTCTACATCATATCTATTCTAGTATAAAATGTTTTTAATGTTCATTAATGTTTGGTGCGTACATATGGTATGTATGTGGTTTTGCTATACATAAACTCCATATTCATTTGAATCACCTGGCAAATAAGTCATATTATATTGTATCTGTATTTTTAGCAGCTTGGTGATTAAAAATTTAAAAATAAATTTAATGATACTACATTAAGTGTTCAATATATTTGAGCTACTCTTGTCTTTTTCTTAAATCAAATATATAGGAATAAGTATGGTTTACTAGAAAGTAGTTTTATATGTATATATTCGATGCAAATAAAATGGCTGAATTTGTGGAGTTCTATATTCACAAATGAAACAATAATGTTTGTCTTACAAGCTTCCGTTAAAAATAGATGTAAAGGAAACCAATTTCTTTTTTTTTTACACTGGTAGGGGCTTCGAACCGTTAGTCTCATAACCGAAGAGTAATACCCAGAAACTATAAACTATGAGTTCCACAACTGTTACTTGATGTAGCAGTAAAATTGGTACTACAGAAAGTAGCAATTCCTCAGGTTGTAATTTGTTTCAGAAATGTTGCGCTATGATTGATCTTTTAATGATATATATGTGAGTACATATTCTTTAGAAATAGTTTGTAATAAAAGCATATTGTTGTATTTTATGTGATATTTTATGATGCATGTAATGCTTATATAAACTACATGTTAAGACTAAACTTATTTCACCAAGTACCTACAGTGTTGTATTGGTTAATTCTAGCAGCGACTTCCCACACAGCCAATCAACGCATTGTTAAAGTAATTTAATAAATTTCATTTCGGTGGAATTTAAATAAATACTATAATATAGATCTTATTGTCAGATAGGGCTTAAGAAATAATTTTCCAAAATACAACTCGACTTTGATAAATTATTAAATGTCTTCTGTGTTATAGCTCCGGGAAACGTTATTTGTGTTGTGGCCAGAATTCCATGGGGTTTGTGAATTTAACAAATTTGGCATTTGGAAATAGATGTACTTCTAATAAGAGAGAGATAATAGATGTAACTTTGTGTTTTTTTGTGTGCAAGCTCCGCATAAAAATGTGCCTATATAGGATTGTCTCTCGTGTATCGATTATGTTTTATTTCTACTCGAATGGATTCTAATACATAATAAACGCTGATTTTAAACATTCCCCATCGCTGTATCCACACCTTGATGTAGATCCGGCAGCTTGACTGACAGAGCGGGTGATGAGACGGAGCAGGTCATCTGTCCGATATACCAGGCACAGTGCTGCTGTGGTTATGTCTCACGAGCACGGAGTGTTGGGGAATCTTGGCTTAACCGCCCGGATCGAGAGGAGACAACCTCACAAAAAAACCTAAATCCTAAGGCAAGAGGTTCGGCCGAGGGGATGTGTGACTAAATAGAAGATTAGTCTGCGAGGGCCCCAACGTTGGGACACCAGAGGGAACCCCATTGTATATACTCCTCCACCCAGCATGGGCGCTTTGAAAGCTAAACCACGCAGCCACCATTAATACGCGTACCAACCCGGCAAATCAACAGAACTGGCACTGGATGATTTAAATAGACTACTCTCTAAAACCATAGAGGATAAAGAGATAGCACTGTCCGCCTTTTTGGACATAGAAGGAGCGCTCAATAACGCTACAACGCACTCTCTTGTAGAAGCAGTAGTAAGACGAAGTATTTCACCCACACTCTGTCGGTGGGTAAAGGCTAGTCTGGAAAATAGGGTGATCATATCTACAATAGATGAAGCCACCTTAACAGCAAGGCCTGGGGGAGTTTGCCCACAGGGAGGGGTACTGTCGCCTCTACTGTGGGCAAATCTAGTTGATGAGCTGCTAGAGGAACTGTCAGCCAAGGGCTTTTATTGCGTCGGATAGGCAGACGACCTGGCAATCATAGTGAAGGGAAGATTTGCAGGAGTGATATCTGAAACAATGCAAACAGCCATAGCTTGGGTACCGGGGCACGAAGGTATTAAAGGAAATGAGAAGGCTGATGCCCTGGCCAAAGAAGGAACATCTAGGCCACTCATTGGTCCTATACCATCGTGTGGAACCACGAAAAGGGAGATAGCCAAAACCATGGAGAAATGGTCGGCAAGTAAATCCCTCGAATGGTGGAAAAGCTAGGCACGACAGCGGCAGGCTAAAGAATTCATCAAAAAAGACATGCCTAAGTACACTGATGACCTTCTGAACAAAGGCAGGAGAACGGTCAGGCTAGTTGTAGGCCTTTTAACAGGACATAACAGGCTCAACAGGCATATGAGCAACCTTGGTCTGGCGGAAGACGCCATGTGCAGAATCTGCCAGACAGATGAAGAGACCTCGCAGCACACCCTGTGCCAATGCAAGGGACTAACCAGATTGAGGCTAGAGTGCATTGGCGGACCATACTCATACGCGGCGAGCTACATGAAGACTAAACCGGCAAGGCTAGAAAGCCTCATAAAAAAGGCTAAGGTAGACCAGGTGGTCTAGATAATAGGAAGCTACAATAGACCTATAGGTCGCAGTAGCAAGAGGCCACATAGCCATCCCACGTAATTATCTATCTATATATCTGATTTTAAACAATGTAGCGGCAAAGAACTAAAAACCTGCGATAACGAGGTGTTGGAATGATATTCCTATTTCAACATTGACTAAATGGGTCAATAGTGTGAAAACCTGCAGGTTTGAAGTTATTTTGCATCGAGGATCTAATACTCACTGCTAAGATTAGAAAGAATTATAATTTTTTTATGTATTTATTTTATTTATTAATTTTTCGTTAATGGACCTACAGAAATTTTGCTGTTTTGAGTTACCATTATTGTAAATATTCTCTGAATAAAATGCAATAATTTCTTTTAATGTTATTTTTCTCGCATTTATGTAGTTCAGCATAAACTTCCATGCATAATTTGCCGGAGATATTAAGAAGTGTCAAGTGGTCTATGGAAAAGAATTCGAATACTTTTTTGAATAGTTTTTCTGTTAAACTGTTATGCTTTTATTATTGTTAAAGGATATTGTATTTGCATTCTCTTGTTGAATATTTACCAAACAGTTGAATTTAGATATAAGGTGCTTCAAGGCTAGATTTCTCTGAACATTTCGCCTACTTCAGTTATAGTCAGGTGCATGATGAAATCTCTCTTGCGTTTAGATTTGTCGGATTAAATGCTTTTACGCCAGTAGTTATCAAAGTTTGTTTGGGTATCTATTCAAGGATTATTCTCATCCACTTGCGTTTGTGTCGATACGCTTACTAGGTTCAGTCTTTTAGCCGCATCTGGTATTGAGTATGCTTTCTGGTATGTTTGGAATTCGAGTAGCGCGTACCACCGCGACATGTTCAGACATCAATAAGTCGTTGTGTGGTAGCGGAAGGGATGGCCAACTATGCTGCTTCAACTTGCCTCCATAGCTCCTCAACGTTAGCCGGAGGAGCCGCATAACCTCGAAGTGTCGACCGATATCATATCCTAGACATGTTCGTACGTCCTTGCTCATTCCATTCTCGCCATTTCCGTTGCACTGCCGACAACGATCGCTCGAGACTGCGCGCCATTTCATGGATTTCAGGATACACCTGCCATGTGCCATTTCTTGCTCAAACTCGCTCGGGTAACGCAAACGATCAGTTAATACATTCAGCAAATATATTGGAAAAATCGATCCATATTTTTTATTGTCATCTCCATGTAAATACATATATCAACACTTTTGAGTTAGAAGAGACACATTTATTTGGAGTACTGTCGCAAATTGTTTCTCGTTCCCAGTTTGGTCTTTTTATCCTGTGTTCTATATGTTAGCATAATTTGATATAATGGGAATTCGAAGTTCTCTCTGCTTGTAGTGATTAGTAAATTCTAAACAGTATAAAATGTAACATAAGTGATTTGAGAGAGTTGGGCTTAATTGCACAAAATATTATTTATATTCCCATGGTCTAACGGGAATAAAGAGGGTATTCTGTTCATCATTTCTCGAACGCAGTTATTTAGGACGGCACGAAAGATATTCAATTAAGCAATTTACATGGTTCGTGTGTGTCAATGACATCGAATTCTAGGCGATGAAAACAAATTACGCCATCAAATTAATACAATAAAGACGTCTGCAATGCATACTGTAAAAATCTACTGCCTTTAAATGAAAACAGAAAGGCAACGAAAAATAGGCTTCTATCTAGCGGTCAATTATCTTACATTAGAATGATGGTTTCTTAGAGGTTCCGCTTCAACGAACGTGAATATAGGTATGTACGACATAAGTGATCAGTTACATCTCTATTCATGCATAGCGGTCGGTAATTATCCATTCGAGAACTTGAAACATTGTGGATGCAAGCTCGTGTTGTTCTGTCTAACAGAAAGGCAAAAAGACAAAGGTAAAACGCCTACTAGGAAACACATAATAACAGTTATTCGTAATCTATGCATATTTCGTTCCAAATTGGCTATAAACATAAATAACGATAAGATAATTTTTATGATTTTCTCTCTGTATTCACGCTAGTCTTGTTTTACATTAGTGCATATGCGAAAAATACTCTTTCTTATTATTTATTTGCAGTGGTTGTGTACATATATGCGTTCGTTTGAAAAAATATTGTTTTTCTATTTCGACGGTATAAAGTTTTTTTTTTTTTGAAATTTAATTTATTGCATAAATCAGACTAAATTTTAAACAAAATGACATATTTAACACCACCGATATTCAAATATTTAAATTAAAAAATAGTATAAAATACACGTTTCATAAGCCATTTTTGCGCACTTGTTCTTTAGAAAACTCACCTAGCGGCTCGTTTTCTAAACTTGAACGCGTGCGCAAAAATCGTGTCTTAAGAAACTTGTATCTTAATATACTATTATCACTCTCTCATTTTGCTTTATTCCCAACTTGTTTTAACTACTGAAAATGATCAATTTACAACTCTTTGTTACGTTATCATCTGAACGGCTTTAATACAATCAATTGCTGGATTAAAATACATTTTGCCTTACAAAGTTATATTACTGAAAAAGCTTATTGGTACACATTTCACTATTTTTTTTGTCAAATTTCAGCCACTTTCAAGTGACACAGTTTGGTTGATGTAAACGTAGAACTTGGATTTCTACAAACAAGAATATAATTCTGTTTCTTTGAAATTAAGTTAGTTAAATACTAAAAGTACTCTTTCATCTACATACAAACCACTAAAAGTTCAACACAAAGCCGACGTATTTCAAGAGCAATATTATTATTATCATTGTGACAATAAAACTTAAATTAAATTTATAATAAACCAACATCCTTACTATCATGATGGTTGGTCACGCGTCACTAATATTATGACCAAGGTATAAAACGAGTTGTAGGGAATCGAACCGTTGTCATTGTGACTTGTTATTCAAATAATACTTCAGTGTGATCTCGGATTTATCTTTATCCGCTCTCTGCTTCTACCTTTGTTTTGTATTAAACATGTTTAAATGTAGATAATATTTAATTGTAGTTGTTTTAAGAACTTCATCAAAAATATTAATTAGTGGAACAGAATAAAAAAATTATTTGACGTATTTAATATGTAAATCACTATTTTTGTTGATCAAATCCGAGCTCTTTTATAGGAAAATTGGTGTAGAAATTATCCAAAGGAGGCATATTTGGAATTATAGTATAGTCTTTGAATGAGACCAAAAATATAATGCACCAAGCCTGACCAAGCTGAAATGTTCAAATAAGATCTTGCATGTAAATTCTTTCAATATTAGTCAAACAATTTCAGCGAAAACGTGTATTTGCTTTATATTTAATTCATGCATTTCGTGTAAAATATATTTATGTTGCGTCATGTTCTTTCTAGATATGAATTTCTAATATGCGACCGTCACATTCTCTTTAATTACAGAAACTTATTAAATATCTTTCAACATATTTGTCAAGTTACATATTCAGATTTTTCCAATTCTGGAGTCAATCGAATGATAAATACTGTTATGTCAAAATCAAATCAAAATAATTCAAATAAATTTTATATTAAGCACTTTACAATTGATTTAGACCCACCCTCTCTTACCTTAGTATGTATAATATTAAAAATAAAAATAGTAACTTCTTCCCGACTTCTGGTCTTCTGGTCCTTCTTTCCTTTGAAATTTTTCTTCTTTTCCTCTTTTCACTTTTCAATCTTTTCAAATCTTTTGAATCTTCAAACTTTTCCTTCACCTGTCTCTCTAATCTCTTTTCTTCTTTTCCTCTTTTCACTTTTCAATCTTTTCAAACTAATTTCCAATGTTCTTTTTCAAATTTCACTTTCTATTTTTAAAATGTTTTTCTACTTTTTAAAAGAACTTATCTTTTTCGTCTGACTTTTCCTTCCTTTTCACCTTTAAAAAAAAACCAATTGTCCCTTTTTCTTGTTTTTTCTTGACCTCCTACTCAAATTTTATTATTATTTTTCAAAACAGCGGTAACATGAGTGTACGTCGTACGTGTAATTTTGACAAAATATTTCCTAAATTTACAATGCTTAACATAATATTTTAACGAATTTTATTGGAAATTAACGAAATAACATAACAATACATATGTATTATATGTGCTACTCCCATGCTTTTTATATCTGCGTATACACTTTGTTAAAAAATTGTATTCCTTTTAATAATACCTGATTTACAGATATAGTCGCAAAAGTAAAACGTAATAGTCAATACGTCGAATTTATATTGAGTGGAGATATTATTGGAACAGTATAAGTTATTTGAATGTTACGAAATGTAAGTTATAAATTATTTGTTATCTGTATCTAAGTTTATAGAAACAGTATAGTGGGATAATGTGTTGGAAATGGAGAAATTCACCTTGAAAGTGTTTGTAGTAACGGAGCTTAGACTGTGTACTTTCAAGAATGCAGATATTCGCGACAAGTTTTCAAGGGTTCCGGATAATTGCAGATATCATGAAACCAAACCACCGGGCATAAATACTGCTTTAGGTTGCTTTATTACCTAAGTTCTTATGATTGTGTACAAAGAAATTTTTTAGTACAATACGAAATAATTTTATCTATCATTTATCATAAATAATATGAACACAGTTTTACTTTCAACATACATGCATTTAAAATTTTGTATGACTACCACAACTTTTCATAAATGCTTCCATTCCACTTATAAAATATTACATAGTCTTTCAAGAAAAGACGAATACCGTTGAACTTTTTTTTGATTATTATTTAATTAAATTTCGGAAGTGATTGCTTATATGTATTTTAAGATGGTTATTGTAGAATTCCATTAATTGTTCTACGGTGAGCTTTTTTCCTTGCTAACAAATGCTAACTGCTGTACAAGATATACAACCCTAAACTACAATACTGTCACCACTATACTTTATAGTTTGCCTCTAAGCACGTCTCGATATATTTTTCTCTTTTTCTTCACCGTATAACGTACTTGTTACGACAAAATAATTGGAATAATGTACTGTTACGGCCGTACGCCTATGATTATTCGGGAGAACTTCGAATTCTAGAAAACCTCTAGAAAAGTTCTAGATTATTCGAGTATAGAATGATCGGGTACCCCAAGACATATAAAAAGGGGTCGAGGCTGGACCGAGAAAACAGTCTATTACCGAACATGTGGTGTAAATAAATATTGTAAAAGTAAATAGTGCGCGGACATAAATAATCTTTTAGTGTTAGTCAATCGTTATTGTTTTATTTGTTACTACGTTATTATTATTATTAGAAATAAATCGTTGTTTTTACGAAATATCGCCTGAATATTTATTTAAACCCCGTAAACGTTACAATTGGTGTCAGGCGTGGGGTTTGGCGATGTTTGTAGACGTTACAATTGTAAAAATGGCTACGAAAGGGAACAGATTAAAGGACCTAAAAGTGGTAGATCTCAAACTGGAACTTGAAGAGAGAGACCAAGATACCAGCGGAAAGAAGAATGAACTTCAAGAGCGGCTGTCGAAAGTCATGAGAAAATGGTGAGGATTCAGATACTTATGAATTCGAGGTGGATGGTAGCATGAATGATTTAAAGAAAGTATTGAAAGAGGAAATGGCGGCAAATTCTAGAAGCTTGAAAGAAGAAATGATAGAAAATTCTAGAAGCTTGAAAGAATATGTGGGAAGTTTGAAAGAAGAGATAGCAGAGAATTCTAGAAGACTGAAAGAAGAAATCGTGAGCTTCAAAGAAGACATAGGAGAAAAACCTAAAGAAGGAAATGTTAGAAAATTCCAGAATCTTGAAAGAAGAAATAGATCAAAAGTTACTAGAAAATTCAGGTAACGTAGAACAACTCTCGAAAGAACTGGACGAGCGTATAAAGGGAATTGAAATAAGATTGGGTCAAGCAGATGTAACACGCGGTGATAGTTTCATCCAGCCGGAAGCAGCCGTCATACGAAGGGAGGAAGATAGAATAGCACCCATACCCCATGGTTAAACCAAGCTACCAACATTTGATGGCAAAACACCTTTGGAGGAATTCTTGACACTGGTCGAAACAGCTGCCCTGGTAAATGGTTGGAGCGAGGCTGCCAAAGCATCCACTCTATCACTTACACTACGTGGCGACGCCTTGCGGGTGCTGCAAGCCATACCCTTGACGGAGCGACAGAACTATACAGAGCTTGTGAAGCAGTTGGAAATGCGTTTCGGGCACAATCACATGGAACAAGTTTACCGCTACCAAAAACCGCTACCAGAAGCCCACGGAAAGTCTACAAGAATATGAAGCCGATGTATTTCGTTTAATCAGGAGCGCATATCCGACAGTTCCTGACGAAGTCAGTGAGAGCTTAGCTGTGGATAAATTTCTAGACGGGCTTCGGGATACGGAAACCCAGCAAGCAGTGAAACTGGCCCGTCCAAAAACGTTAACCGAAGCCTTATCTCAAGCACTTGAATTTGAAGCTGTCAAGCAATCTGTTCAAAGCCATGCCCGAGTGCGAACAGTGGAGAACCTTATAGAGGAAAAGCAGGCAGCATCTCCTGTAGAAGAATTTGTTACCCAAGTGACGGAAGCACTGAAATCCAGGAAGGCAGGACGTTGCTGGAATTGTGGCAAGGTTGGACATTTGAGGAACCGCTGTCCTCAGCCACGAAGGGCACCCAAGTAAGCGGAAAACTAAAACGGGTTAACGTGAAGGGGCAATCGTTGACCTATGTTACCGGCGCCCCCCAAACATCTGTAACTGTCGCATCCATGAAGTGCCAAACCAATAGTCTTTTTGTAAACGGATTAGTCAATGGTCAAACACGAGATATGTTACTGGACACTGGTGCAACGATGATCATCATTCGTCCAGAGATTCTTAAAGAGAAAACGGAAACGCTGCCAACAAGAATGGCACTGGGGAGTTGGTCAACGTCCTGGGTGAAACGATTGCCAACTTCCAAATTGGCGATACGAAATTCAGGTATCGCATACTGGTGGCCAACATAGAACAGGACATAATTCTTGGCATGGATATAATGGCAGAATTTGGCTTCAAACTAGACCTTCAAGGAGGTGTACTGGTTGTAAATTGCGAAGATATTGTCCTGAACCGTTGTAAAGGTATTGCCACACGTGCGTTTTTGATCAAAGACATAGTTCTCGACGGAAGGAGTGAAACCATTGCATCGGCAACACTCGAGGACAATATTCCTGAAGGCCAAATTGTACTGTTAGAACCGGAAGTAAATAATGGTCTGCATCAAGGAGTACTCTTTGCAAAGACGATCATCCAAGCCAAGCCAAATTTTCCAGTCCGACTGTTGAATCTTAATGATTATCCGGTAAAAATAAAGCGAGGAACCAAATTGGGACGCTGCTCAGACATCTCTTCGATTGCCCAACGAGCCTGTAGTATGACTAGCATATCTGGGCAACCGTCAAAACTATTGGACAAACTTGTTGACACGGCCTGTGAGGGTTTGACAACCGAACAATGTCGAGCAGTGAGAACGTTAATTGAAAATTATCGAGATATCTTCCAAATCGAAGATGGTACCAAAGGAAGAACCAATGTGGTACGACACCGAATAGACACAGGAGATGCGAAGCCAATTCGTCACCCAGACGCTTACCGTTAGCAAAAAGAGAAGAAGCGGCCCAAATTATCCGAGATATGGAAAGGGATGGCGTTATCGAACCATCGAAGAGTCCATGGGCTTCTCCAGTGGTGCTGGTAAAGAAGAAGGATGGTAGTACCAGATTCTGCGTAGACTATCGACTCCTCAATAACGTAACGAAGAAAGACAGTTATCCTTTACCCCGGATCGATGATACTTTGGACACTTTGGTTGGTTGCAAAATGTTTTCAACGCTGGATCTCAAAAGTGGTTACTGGCAAGTAGACTTAGAGCCCCAAGACAAAGAAAAGACTGCATTTACAATTGGAACCGGGCTTTGACAGTTCAACGTTATGCCATTCGGGTTATGCAATGCTCCAGCAACATTTGAGAGGCTTATGGAGAATGTGTTAAGAGGGCTATCGTGGGAAATAGGTATGCCTCGTATACCTTGATGACATAATTGTGCTTGGGAAGTCATTTGATGCTCATTTTAAAAACTTAGAAGCTGTATTCCAACGTCTCCGTGAAGCCAAGTTAAAGCTGAACCCGAAGAAATGCAATCTATTCCAGAAGCAAGTCAACTATCTTGGCCTTGTTGTTTCGGAAGAAGGAGTATCGGCCGATCCAGAAAAGATAGAAGCCATTAGGAACTGGCCAGTACCAAAGGATAAGCACGAAGTTCGAAGCTTCCTCGGGCTTTGCACTTATTACCGACGGTTCGTCTCAGGGTTTGCCAAGATCGCCAAGGCACTAACAAGACTTACTGAAGAAGGTAGAGATTTTGTATGGGACGAGGACTGTCAGCATGCGTTTGAGCAACTCAAGCAAACGTTGATTTGTGCTCCGATTTTGAGCTACCCACGTCCTGATGGAAACTTTATTCTGGACACTGATGCAAGCAATGTGGGTATCGGAGAAGTCCTATCTCAAATACAGGACGGGGATGAAAAAGTTATTGCCTACTTCAGCAAGGTACTGTCAAAACCAGAACGCAACTATTGCGTAACCAGGAGAGAATTGCTGGCAGTGGTTAAGTCAATCGAGCATTTCCACAAATACGTCTACGGGAGGAAGTTCTTGTTAACAACCGATCATGCAGCGTTAACCTGGTTGCTAAGCTTCAAAAATCCAGAGGGGCAAGTGGCGAGATGGATCGAACGATTGCAGGAATACGATTTTGATGCAGTCCATCGACCAGGAACCAGCCATCGTAATGCAGACGCGTTATCAAGAAGACCTTGTCCCAAGGATTATGCACATTGCCACCGCACCGAAGAAATGGAGGAGGCTTCTTGTTCTAGAGTCTCGGTAGTAGATGATCGATGCAACGAAGACCAATTTCGAGCTGATCAGGAGTCGGACCAAGATTTGAAGCACTTGCTAGAATGGAAGATGGCGGGAACCAAGCCAACTTGGAAAAGGATTGCTTCGTACACCGAGACTGTAAAATCATATTGGGCGCAATGGGACTCTCTGATATTGGAAAATGGTCTGCTGAAACGTGTGTTAGAAGACGAGGATGGAACAAACAGGAAGCTAGTGCTAATCGTACCAAAGAGGAGGATCCCCGAGATACTAGAGCTGCTGCATGATGGAACATCAGGAGGACACTTGGGAATCCGGAAGACACTAGAGAAGATCCGAAACCGTTTCTATTGGATGAATTGTAAGGAAGACGTTAAGGATTGGTGCAGAAAATGTGTAACTTGTGCTACTGCTAATGGTCCGCATCGTAAAAGAACGGCACCAATGAGGCAGTACAATGTGGGTAGTCCATTCGAAAGGATAATAAATTTATTCTAGTGGCAATGGACTACTTTAGCAAGTGGGTTGAAGCTTACGCACTGCCCAATCAGGAAGCTATCACGGTTGCTGAAACCCAGGTCAAAGAACTCATCTGCCGATTTGGTGTACCACTCGAACTACATTCTGACCAGGGACGCAATTTTGAATTGGCTGTGTTCCAAAATGTTTGCAAAATACTGGGAGTCCACAAAACCAGAACTACAGCTTTGCACCCACAATCTGATGGAATGGTAGAACGCATGAATAGAACGGTTATAAAGTATTTGTCGAAGTCTGTGGCCGACCACCAACATGACTGGGATCAACAGCTCCATCTGTTCCTCTTGGCGTACAGAGCATCAGTCCACGAAACCACTGGCCAAAGCCCAGCCAACGTAATTTTTGGTCGAGAGCTGCGACTACCATGTGATCTGAAGTTTGGTTTCAAGCCCAATGAAGAAGTAGTCGGGGAAGACTATGTATCCAACCTTCGGAAGCGAATGAATGAAATCCATAGTGCGGTAAGAGTCAGTATCCACGAAGCTAGTGATCGAATGAAGGAGCGCTATGACATCAAAGCGGACGAAAACGGATACCAACCAGGAGACCTGGTACAAGTTGGCCGGTACCGGCCACAAGTTGGTAAAGCACTATACCACACTGGCAACGGCCGTTCCTTATTTTACCTGGTGACCAAGGAGGCCAGTTATGGAAAGCCGTCTTACCAAACGATGTGGGACGCGTTGAAGAGCCTGCGTGAACGTCTGTTACAAGATGGCATCAGGAAGCTCAGCATACCGAAGCTAGGATGCGGTTTGGATGGATTGGATTGGCGAATTATAAGAAGCATGATTGAAGAACTATTCCGATATACTGGTATCGACGTTTTGGTATGCTGTTACAATCCACGCGCAACTGAAATGACAAGAAAGTCCGTGCCCTGCTCTTTCTTCGAAACATCGCAGTGTAGAAGAGGAACGGAGTGTCGTTACCACCACGAGCGAGAGTGGAAATAAATCAGGAATTAAAAGATTACACAGTATGTTCACGATTGGAATCTCCAAGAGGAAACACGTATTTATTATTGATTTTTTGTACAAAAATGTATGTTTTATAAAAATTCTGCTTATCGATAAATTTCCATAGCCATACTTAAAAATTTGATTTGATATAGAGAGTGTTCGAGAAGTTGAAATTTCTAAAATTATTGTTTTCTTCATTTACTGTTGTACATATATCTATGTATGTATACGTGTGTGCTTAATTTTGTGCGATATTTTGGATTCGGTTGATGTTCTATCTTTTTGTTTTAGCTTGTTCTTATCGTTATTGTTACGATTTGCGCAGTATTGAATTTTACTGTGAGGGTTTCTTTATTACGTTGGATAAGGGTCTAAGATTTAAGGTTCAAACCAACAAAAATTACCAGGAAGGTAGAAGTACGGGATATCTTACATCAGATAAACATATGCTCAAGTAGTTTGAAAAGAAATACGAATTTTGTGTCTCGCTTGATATATCATGTAAACGAAAGATATTGTAGCATCTATATAATGTAGTACAACATACATATGTATGCAATGAATTAGTGATTCTTAGAAAAAAGATACGGTAGAATTTTATCTTATGTAGTGACAAATAAATTTAAGCTTGTATTTCTAAGAAATTTAAATTACGAGAGTAGACGAACAATGATATACTTTTAATATAACACTTGTGTAATGTAAAAAGAAATGTTGTGTAAATAAAGATAAAATGTGATCTTAAATATGATACCGATTCGTTGCCGTGAAGTTACTAAAGGATACAAGGACGCATTAAATTTGATTAAACCAAATAGTTGATAACCGTTTTCGATCATTTTAAAGTCGCATCTATTTTCCCTATAAACATTTAGCAACGGTAAAAGCTGAAAATCACTTGGATTTGTATTTCGGAACATAACCAAAAGCGCAGGTACTATTTCGTAAATGAAGAGGGGAAGCACCTATAATATGAATATTATAAATATCTATAAATCCGACCAAACTTCTATAGTTTTATGAAGTCAGATAGACGTAGTATGATGACAGGAATTACTTTTTAAAACAAGAATTTTTTTAAACTAGTCCAATTATTTATTTATTGTTAATTGTAAATAACAATAAAATATATATAGCAAATGGTTAACCGTGAACGAAAAAGCAAAAAGCAAATTGTTTCATTGAGGCAGTGCTTTCAAATCTAGAATAGCTAACAAAATGCGGGAACTTGCTGACCACTTGATAAAAATGTAATTAAATGGGATGATTCATATGGAAATCATCGCGTTAAGAGAAAAAAGTAAAAATCTAACACGAATATAGTACTTGTTGATATTTCTAGCATTTTGGTAATACAGTTACAGGTTAAAGACATCTTTACTTGACAGTATTTGTGGTCTAACCATATAACTAAGAGATGAGTATAACAAATTTTTCCCGTCAGTAAGCGTTGGATAAAAAAGGTTTCAACAGCTTCTATAATGAAGTAAGACAAACAGACAAGAGTGTAAGAGACTAGTTGAACTATCGCAAAATAAACTTTAATTGAAACCTGACGAAAATATGTATGTGTATTAGACGTAAGTATAGAATTACAACCCGCTTTCTCTCCCATCAAAGAATTAATTACTTTTGAATTGTTATACTAACTTTTATATTTTTACCATGACTAATTGAATTTGACCACTCTACCACGTGTTACACTATGTCGTATCTAGCCCACTACAAAAGTTTACTTACTTAATTTATCAACTCTTTTGCTATGGGTGAGTTGACGATAACATCACTACACCCATGACAGACGAATTTGAGCAACAGAATAATTTCTTCTGTAAGCTTATTTGTTTGCCACATAAGTTTTATTTGGTGGGATTTGCTCTCTAAAGCAATATTAGTTAAGGTGAGTTGGGCTAAGAGTGCTTTAGGAATAGGTGTTGTTGAGAATTGACGTGCCTGGAGCTATGTGGATGTTTGCAATGATGCGGACTGTACTTGTAACTCCAGCACTAGTTTTTTTGTTTTTGTGATAAACTGCAAATGTTCGAAGGACCAGTGGACACTAAGAAAACGCGTGCATATATTTTACAATCTTTAATAAAACACTTAAAGAATATAAACTATTACACTTAATTTAACCTAATGTTCACAATAGAAAATGTTCTTAACGATACGCGAACTTCGATACAAAAACTTACGGACAACTATTAACAAAAATGTGTGTGTACTTATCGCGAGTTACTATTTCACTGCCTGAACAGAAATCAATTTTGCTTTGAGGTAAACTATTAAATTAACATAATTATTCACCCTGGAATTTCCAAACTGATAAAGGCAACAATAGGGAAAAGGTTACAAATTGTAGTCAATATAAATAAAAAGGTTTCAACTATTGTGGTATTAAACTAAACACGCTATCACTTGTTCGAATATAAAGAAAACAATAAATACCTTTGGAGTTTCCCAGGTGATGCTTAATAATACCGCTTAGTTTTATGGCCCTAGTATTAAGAACTGCATTATACACTAACTAGTCTCTGGTATTTCCAGAATTAATCTTGAATTTACAGAATGCGGAAAATACGCTATGATATTTAAAGATCTAACAAAGGGAAAGAATTGTACACTCATTACCTAAAACTAACTAAAGAAACATATAGATATGTATCCTATACATAATGCCGCCCTCGTTGAAAGATCCATCTTTCGAAAATTCAATCTATAAACTAAAATAATGTCTTACAATACCTCCGCTGTCTCTATGGGTAGTATGCACAATTTATTTGCAGCACGTTTCACTTCACCGCGAACTGTTTTTACTGTTGCCGTACGTACTACACCGTCATTGCCCGGAAAAATAGCCGAAATTCTACCTATCGGCCAGTGCATGGGCGCCACATTATCCTCCTTTACAACCACAAGCTGTCCAATACCCAAATTGATTCCAGGGGCTGCGTTCCATTTTCCTCGTTGCTGGAGTTGGTGCAGATACTCTGTTGACCATCGCTTCCAAAAATGCTGTTTAATGCGCTCTAACAGTTGAAAGCGCGATAAGCGGTTCAAATTGATGTCTAACAAACTTGGCTCCAAATTAGATCTTAGTGAGTCTCCAATTAGGAAATGGCCAGGGGTTAGCACAGAAAAGTCAGTAGGATCTTCGGATAAGGCAATGAGGGGTCGGGAATTCAGAATCGCTTCTATCTGAGTAGTAATTGTGTAAAACTCTTCAAAAGTCAAGAGTGCGTTACTAACTATACGCTTAAAATGGTACTTAAATGATTTTACTGCTGCTTCCCATAGTCCTCCAAAATGAGGTGATCGGGGTGGCGAAAAGTGCCAAGATATCCCGTGATTGGTTAAGGTATTGGTGATTTTATCAACCTCCATACTTGTCGTAAACATTTTGTGTAGAGCCTTTAGCTCTTTGTTCGCCTTAACAAAATTGGTGCCATTATCGGAATAAATATTAGCTACCATACCTCGCCTAGATATGAAACGCTTTAACGCATTAATGAACGAATTAGAATCCAAACTCGATACTAATTCAATATGCACGGCCTTTACTGCCATACAAACAAATACAGCAACGTAAGCCTTAGTCGGTAAACTTCTTCTATTTGTACTGTTACGTACCATGAATGGTCCGCAGTAGTCGACTGCCACGTTGATGAAAGGTCTGGCTGGCTCCAATCGTACTGCAGGTAAATTACCCATTATAGGCTGATGGGCTACAGGGTTCGCCTTGAAACATTTGATGCAACTTCTTATTATTTGACGAACAGCACTTCGACCAGACAGAGGCCAGTACTTACTTCGGATCTTCGCTAACGTAGCCTGTGTTCCTGCATGAAATTCCATACGATGTGTATGTTCAATCAACAACTTCGTGAGTCGGTGATTATTTGGCAAAATTATCGGATGTTTTTCATCATATGTACATTGCGAATTCTTTAATCTTCCTCCTACCCTGACAATTCCTTCGGTGTCCAAAAAGGGGTGTAAGGTTTTTAATCTACTTTCCGGTTTGACGCCGCGATCGTTTGAAAGGCGGTGTATATCTGCAGAAAAGCATTCACCTTGGGCGGCTCTGATTAATGAATTCATTGCTGTGCGCAACTCGGACGTAGTTAATGGTCCTGTGCTTAGAAATTGAGGTGTTTTATTCGCATGACATCGTGAATTGTGTATGAATCGTTTACAGTAACTAATAACTCGTTGTAATTTTAAAAGATTTGGGAATCTATCAAATACATCAAGCTTATAAGACACGATGTGGCTACTAGTAGTAATACTTCGTTGTTCGGGGATCGCTATTCCTTCCAAGTTGATATTTGAATGCGGCCAACTGCTACTACAACTTGCTAGCCATGCTGGTCCGTGCCACCATAAGTGAGATTGTAATAAGTCCTGCGGTAGAACTCCTCGTGATAACAAATCCGCAGGGTTTTCTCGGGTGCTGATATGACTCCAATCAGATATATTGGTAGTATCCTGTATTTCCGTGATTCTATTGGCCACGAACGTTTTTAGTTGTCTCCCAGTCGTATTTATCCAAGCTAATACGATTGTTGAGTCTGTCCAATAACGTATACAACTAATATTTGATTCGATAGCTGGCGTTACCTTGCTCATTAATTGCGTTAATAACAAAGCAGCACATAATTCAAGTCTTGGGATCGTAGTGGGTTTAACGGGCGCTACACGCGATTTTGAGCATAATAGATCGCACGTTATTTCTCCGGTAGTGTTGTTAGCTGTTCTTACATAGATGCAAGCGCCATAGGCTCTCTCGCTGGCGTCACAAAATCCATGTAACTCCACTGCGTCCTTGCATGGCATCACGTTACGCGCTATTCTTATTGAATTTAACGTTGACAATTTGGTTTGGTATTCAAGCCACTCAGTATGAATATGAAGCGCTAGCGTTTCATCCCAAGAAACCTTTAATTGCCATAGGGTTTGCATGAGAATCTTTGGTTTGATAATGACTGGACCAATTAATCCAAGAGGATCAAAAATCTGTGCGATTTGTGAAAGTATTGATCTCTTTGTGCTTCGACTTACAGCTCTGACTTGAGGTATTGCGTATTGTAATTTATCACTAGCTGAATTCCATTGCAAACCTAAGGTTTTTATGGTGCCTTCTTTGTCGAGATTTAAAACCATAGGTTCAGTGGCATTGGGTAACAATTCCTTTAAGATATTTACATCGCTACATGCCCATTTTTGAAGTTCAAATCCACCCCTTTGTAGTAACTGATTAACTTCGTGAAATATAGTTTTAATACTTTGTGTATCATCTGCACCCGTTAATAAATCATCTACGTAAAAATCTCTTTGAGTTATTTTTGATCCTACCGGGAATTGTTGACCTTCCTCAAGCGCTAATTGTTTTAACGCTCTGGTCGCTAAAAATGATGCAGGTGCTGTACCATATGTTACCGTTTTTAGCTCATACGTTTGTAATTGCTCTGCAGGATCAAATCGCCAGATTATTCTTTGCAAGCCCCTCTGAGATTCGTTTACTAATATTTGCCTGTACATTTTTGCAATATCCCCCGTTAATACTACATTATGTGTGCGAAATCTGCATACAATGGAAAATAGATCTTGTTGTATTGATGGCCCTGTCATTAGTAAATCATTTAGTGAATGACCTGATGTTGACTTTGCAGATGCGTCAAATACCACGCGTAGTTTTGTTGTTAAGCTATCTTTTATTACAGGATGATGCGGAAGATAAAATTTGCTACTCGAATCAAGTTTATGTATTTCCTTATCGTGGATTTGCTGCATATGACCTAATTCAATATACTCTTTAATAAAATCAGCATACTGTGTTCTTAAGGCGGGTTGCTGCGATAGCTTTTTCTCCAGCGCATAGAATCGCTTGACCGCTAAATCTCGCGAATTTCCTAATCTAACTTGGGCATCGTCTTTAATAGGCAATTTAACAATGAACCTCCCGTTTCCATTTCTTTGGTAATTTTCAATGAAATGATTCTCGCAAGCCCTCTCTTCCGCGGTATAATTACTCCGACTACTACTAACTACTTCTTCAATTTCCCAAAATTTCGTTAATTTTGAATCTAATGTTTGCTCCATAGAGAAATTGCAAATACTGCTAGATGTAAGTTTGTTGTCAATGGCACCTGAAATAATCCATCCCAACTGCGTTTTTTGCATAACCGCACCGCTGGACATTCTTATTTGACCTACACATACTAATTGCCAAAAAAGTTCAGCGCCGATAAGCATATCTATTTTCCCTGGGCAGTGAAACTCAGGATCAGCTAATTTGATATTCTTTGGTATATCTAACTGAGCCCGGTTGATTGTGATTGCTGGTATGTCATTTGTGATATTTTCTAACACTAAACAACGCAACGTCATGTTGAATTCGCTATGAGTCGACCGAATCGATGCAGATATTGCTGTTTTTATACGAGTACAAGCCTGAGATATACCGCTAACCGGTATGTTGACTGCTATTTCTTTTAATTCTAATTTTTTAACTAACGCCGCGGATATAAAATTTGATTGTGAACCTGAATCCAGTAATACTCTACATTTGTGAAACTGACCATGTCTGTCCGCTATCCTAATTGTGGCTGTTGACAATAGAACTTGATTAGAATTGTCAAAATTTGATATGTGCGCTGATACCATGGCTGATGATCCTTGCTTCGCGTTGCAATCATCTGAACCACTGACCTTGGATTCGGATGTTTTATGCTCCATCTGATGAAGCAGGGTGTTGTGCTTAGAGTTACATTTTTTGCAATGACTGGAATTACAATTTTTTGACTTATGTCCGCTGCGTAGACAGTTTAAGCAAAGCTTTGCCGCTTTTACTTGATTTGTTCTTTCTTCTACTGACATGTTTAAAAATTTCGAACACTGATAGATAAAATGATTATCCTTGCAAATAACGCAGTGACCTTCTTGCCGCGAGATATGTGATAGTGCTGCCTTTTGAGTCTTGTTGAATTTTGTGTGGTGTGATGGACCGGAACAACTCTTGAATATGGCTTCTAATGTGTTGCATTTACGTGACAAGAAATCTAAGAATTCTTCGAAATCCGGTATGTGATTTGCTTTAATACTTGCTTCCCAATCCTTGTTAGTAGTTTTATCGAGTTTTGAAGTAATTAAATATATTAGCCAATCACTCCAATGTTCGACTGGCCGTTGCAGAGATTTCAATGCCCTTGTGTGTTTTTGCGCATTATCAAGGATTTCTCTTAATATACCTACATTTTCATGCATACAATTTGGTAATTCGTGAATAGCTTGAATGTGCTTCTTAATTATGAGTCTTTTATTGTCGAACCTACTCTTTAACGTTGACCATGCTATCTCATAATTAGCTGATGAAATTTGCAATTCTTGAATACAATTACTAGCTTCTCCCTTTAAACAAGATTTGAGGTAATGAAATTTCTGAACATTTGACAGAGCTTCATTCAAATGTATTAAAGAAGAAAATGTTTCATAAAAGGGCAGCCATTCTTCGAATGCTCCTGAGAATGAAGGCAATGAGATTTGTGGTAAACGAACTTGATTGTGAATATCTTGACGCTGATTTGGAGTTGAAATTCCCCTTGAATGCGTTATTAAGGCTTTTTCGGCACGTGCAATTGAATTAAAATAATCGTCTTCAAACCTGTCTTTCTCTGACTGTGTGGTTTCGCTTTCTTGAATTGATTCTATTCGTGTTTGAGTATCAAAGTATTGTGACCATAATTCCTTGATTTTTGATAAGCGGGTATTGATTTGTATTGCGTCAAACGTTTCTGAATTTATTCCATCCAGAAATGTGTTAAATTTGGTAATAGTACCTTTGATAGAGCGTATTTTGTATGTGAGCTGTTTTAGTAACTCTTGCGATTCGATACCCATGATGCGAGAGCGGGATAGAAGTATGGGACGTATAACAATTTTGGAGACTCACCTTTGCTGCGGATTGTTGCCCTGTTAGTATCCCTTTCTGACTTCCTGTCGCTCCTTGTTGTTCTTGATGCTGCTATCCGTGTATTCGTATCGCTGAAATGATGAGATGCGTCGCTGTATCCGGCTCGAAGGACCAATGTTGAGAATTGACGTGCCTGGAGCTATGTGGATGTTTGCAATGATGCGGACTGTACTTGTAACTCCAGCACTAGTTTTTTTGTTTTTGTGATAAACTGCAAATGTTCGAAGGACCAGTGGACACTAAGAAAACGCGTGCATATATTTTACAATCTTTAATAAAACACTTAAAGAATATAAACTATTACACTTAATTTAACCTAATGTTCACAATAGAAAATGTTCTTAACGATACGCGAACTTCGATACAAAAACTTACGGACAACTATTAACAAAAATGTGTGTGTACTTATCGCGAGTTACTATTTCACTGCCTGAACAGAAATCAATTTTGCTTTGAGGTAAACTATTAAATTAACATAATTATTCACCCTGGAATTTCCAAACTGATAAAGGCAACAATAGGGAAAAGGTTACAAATTGTAGTCAATATAAATAAAAAGGTTTCAACTATTGTGGTATTAAACTAAACACGCTATCACTTGTTCGAATATAAAGAAAACAATAAATACCTTTGGAGTTTCCCAGGTGATGCTTAATAATACCGCTTAGTTTTATGGCCCTAGTATTAAGAACTGCATTATACACTAACTAGTCTCTGGTATTTCCAGAATTAATCTTGAATTTACAGAATGCGGAAAATACGCTATGATATTTAAAGATCTAACAAAGGGAAAGAATTGTACACTCATTACCTAAAACTAACTAAAGAAACATATAGATATGTATCCTATACAGGTGTATTATTCGTTTCTACAGTTGAGTTGGTAGTGCTTTCTTTTAGCATAACCAAATGTTATCATTGGTCGTATTATGCATCTTAAATTACCGATTATACACATTTGAACTTAACTTATCTTACCATGTGAGTTGGTTAGTATAAGTTATAATTCTCATCCTGCGGCATTTTTATGTTATTCGTTTGTGTTCTTTTTTGCTATTATGAAAATTAATAATTATAATATCATCCGGAATGAATGGAAATTTACGTTTACTCTCTCTAAAATTATATTGGGCTGTTGCACTTATCTCAGTTTTTTGTCTCATCAATAAGTGAATAACATCAGAAGATGCACTTACCCCGTGAGTATTATGCACTTTGCCAGTTATTGGTTATCAACTTTTAATAAACAAACCATCCATGTTTCGGATTAAAAATGCGTTGACACTACATTCGATCGATAGAAAATAAAATATTAAAAAGCAAGCATATTTTACAAAATTTCTAGATCAAGTAGGTGCTTCTAACCACCTCACAGGAAGATGTGAGATCTACGGTACTGTTTTAGTAAGAAGTACTGATTTTCATATTCAAGAAGAAAAAACGATTGTAGAGAGTTTGAGGGAAAAGAATAAGTGGACATTTTCTTTCTCGGCTTGAAATTCTTAAAAAAATAGTGTTTGTTTGATTTAACAATCTTGAAACAAGGTTTAAAAATAGAAGGAAAAGATTGGTTCTTTCATTTTAAGCAAAGATATTTGCTGTTTATAAAAATGCCACAAAATGTTGTATCCGCCCGAAGAAAGTGTCAAAACCCATTTTCATTTATGACTACATATATTGAGTTGAGCGGATTCTTCAAAAATAAAAGTTGTTGGATAAATCGTAGTTGCTTAAACCCCTACCACTAGTAACCCAGATCGAGATAACACTACTGCGTTATGTGCTCGCAGCACCGGTGGAGAAAAAGCAATGCCAATGATAACGCTCAAGGGTAAGAATATCTACGACGAGGACTGTCCTATGCTGCAATTAAAAAGGGACGGATGAAAGTTTCTGCTTTTTGAAATCATTTCAAGAAGGTGCTACTGAAAACATTTGGATATCTGTGTCCAATTTTACTAATTTATGATGAGCAATCCATTCACCTAAGGGAATGAGCACTAAAAGAGGGAACTGTAATATTGAAACTTCCACCACACTCGAGTCATCTACTTAGCCCCTAGACATTGCCATTTTTAAATTACTGAAAAAGGCAAAAGATGTTAAACCAGTTAAATGGCAATGAGCAAACACTGGGAAGAAACAAATCAAAAGACCGTCCAATTGTGGAAAGATTCTTAGCAAGGGACAGTTCCACTATAATCCAGAATTGTTTTGGAAAACTGGGATATATCTCTTCAGTAGAGACGTGCTTAGTAAAGATAAATTTGACTCACTCACGTATCAAAGATGAGAGAATATAAGATAAAAAGGAATACATATTGAAGCAAAAGGGGAGCCTAACGGCGTACCTAATAGTAACAGTGGTGCCAATCAAGCAATGGTAACAACTAATGAAGACGCTAGAACTAGTACCAGTAATCGTTTCGATTTGTACCTTTTAAATAATTACTTCTATCAATGATATAGCAAAGTAAAAATCTTAAGGAACAAAAGAAACAGAAAAAATTCGCGCGAAGATCATCAGAAATGTAAGAAAGGCAAAGTAGAAGCTACAGATGAACCCGGGATTGAAGAAGAGGAAATCGATCTAGACAATGAAGAATTCAAGAAATCTTTAGAGTAATGGTTAATCGAAGAGCAATAATTGTAGGAAAATTAACAAATTAGTAAAACGATGCCTGAACTCAGCAACGGTGATTTGGTTTTGGTGAAATTGGCACGAAAAATATTATTAATCATTACATTGGTTAGGTTGTAGTAAAAGATTCCGCTACTAATTATGACGGGGTGAAAGTTAAGTTTTCTAGGAAAAGTGCATTTTTTACTGAAACGCATATTTTCCACTTTCATACTGTAGGTGATGCAGAACATGTTGTTATAAATGATATTACAAAACTGCTTCCTCATCTAAAATATCAAAAAGAAGTGAAATTTCATTTGAAGTGTCATTTGCAGATTACAGTGCTCAATAAGTAACGTGCTTATTTAAAAGTAATATTTAATAGGATATTGAAATGGTCAGTTGATTTAAGAGTTGAAGATATCGTATTTTTGTTAAAAGCATTTTGAAGACAAAAATAGGAGGTAACAACACTCTTAGTATTATTTGAAGTAATTTCACATACTTGTAATTTTGATTTTGAGATTATTATTATTTCATATATAGTTATTGTAAAACTTCTTTTCCTTGTTCGAAGTTGTACATCCTTCATAGCGGTCTTTTCTACAAATAGAAATTAATATGTAACTTTTGAGTTGAATATGGATTTACGATCTGAAAACCAGCTAAGAGTGTATGTAAGTGGGTGGAGTTTTTGCAAGTTTCTAGAACTGAATACACGATTTTAATAAGTATTGCTGTTTAATTATCCTGCAACAGTAATTATATCAAAGTTTCCGTTATTTATTTATCATATGTATATATACATATATATCTGATCATACATTACTTCTTTAAATATTTATAGTTAGTCACAAAGCGGCGTAAACTCTTAATATCATAAATTTAATTTTTAACTTTAAAAATAAACTTGGTGATTCGTTCAATGTATATCATATAAACATTAATTCGTCAATGAAAGCACTTTAAGAATAATAATCGAATCTATTTAACATAAATTTCATTTTTAAGAGGGAACGCTTAAAATAAACAGCTCGATTAAAGTAGAGTGGATAAAAATAACTAATTCATCGATAAAAAACACTTCAAGAATAATAATCGAATCTATTAATCACTCACTGATTATAATTACAGTATTAGACGTGCCTGCGATAGATCAGGAATACGGCGCGTCGCACGAAAAAACAACAAACAATTCGGACCGTTGACCCTACTCTCGCTTCTCAATAATACCGGACGAAATTGCATAATGTTCAACCATATAGTGCATCAGTGGGGGCTAGATAGTTGGCATTTGCACTGTGTTCGAGCCTTCAATCCACTTCCCTTGGGTGATTTTGGCAATTCCGTCTGCCTTCGTCCTTTTCCGTTCTCTTTCGCGCCTTGTTTTCAAACAACCGGTGCGCTTCTAGTACGCAGGCCAGCTGGTCTGACTTCAGTAGAGTTCCGCAGCGTGTCGAAACGATGGAAGAAGAGCTCCGTTGCTTCGCCTGTAAACAATACTACAACAATCCGGTACTACTACCCTGTTATCATGCGCTCTGTTTGAATTGTGCTGTCAATCTACAGCAACCCGCTCAGAATAACGGGGTTGCGTCCGTAGTTAGTTCTGAAAATGCGGAAAGTGTAGCTTCCAGCAGTTCGGGTGATTATCAGGAGAGCGACAAATTGTCGATTTTGAGCGAAACCGACAGTGGTGTTGTATGCACTTCTAGGCCGAATAGCTACGTGGGCACGCCAAACGGTCTACTATTTCCGACAGCCCTTAGTATATCGTGCCCCTTATGCCATAAATTGGTATATTTCGATGAGAATGGCGCTCTCAATCTGCCGAAATATCGCGTAATGCAACACATCGTGGGTAAATTCGGTGAATTGAAAAACTTGACTTTCAAGTGTCAAATGTGCGAGGGTGAACCGGCTAGAGATGCCACGGTTATGTGCGAACAGTGTGAGGTTCTGTATTGCGATCCGTGCAAGGAGATATGCCATCCGTCAAGAGGTCCTTTGGCCAAACACACTCTGAGTGAACCAAAGAGGAACTCAGGCATAGCCAGCAAAAGTAAGGATTCGAAATGTTTGGAGCATCTGGATGAAATGGTCTCCATGTACTGTTTAGTGTGCAAAGTTGGTGTTTGTGCCGTTTGTTTGATGGATAGCCGTCACACTTCTCACGATGTCCAGGCCATAGCTGTCATGTGCAAAGCTCAAAAGGTATAAAAGTCTTTATAAATTTACGTAAGGGTTTGTCTGGCTTAAGATTAGAATACGTGATGATCGACTTTTGAATATTCAAGATTTCGCTGTGTAGGTACCACTTTCCATGATCGACTACTCGTTTTCTGCGAAATCTGACTAGTTGAACAATGAAAAATTGATCATCGACAGTAACACAGCAAAATTTGGAAGAAATTTCAAAGTAGTCAAATGTGGTATCTTGTACGTGATTACGTTAAAAACGTGTTTTGATGTTTAATAAGACAACAGCGTCATATTTTATAGCGATTCCAAGAAATATTTCCCCAAAATATCGTAGGTTTATAACTTTTTAATAGTTTTTAGTTTCATAAAGATTAATTCTGTTTAAGGCTTTTCGCATTCTTTTTATTTCAATATCGAATTCTTTCCACGTTTAAGGAACTATTTTTGTTCAAATGTAGGTTGGCATTACATTTTATTTTATTAGCGAAACGTATAATTGGTTAAAGCTTGATAAAGAATAAGTACAAAACAACAAAGCAACATGTGTCAGTTGATGCAATATTAATGTTGTGTGCTGCAGAATGGGATACCTCTGAACGCATTACATATTTTAACGGGACTATGGTGATCGGTTGGCTTGGTGTGCTGTGAAGTGTAATTAGGTAGCATCTGTACAATTGTGTTTGGTCGGTATAAAATTGTTTACAAATTAGAAAAGAATGTGTTACACTTTAAACAATGTTTGCAACAGCAATTTGGTTTTGAAAGCGAAATAAGAATTTTTTTCCCCACAAACATTACTTTTAATATACCTATGTACATATATCAAAGAAGGTTAGACATTTTTTTTTTTCTGGGTAAAAGATGTTTATATATAAATCGCAAGAACGAACAAAGTTTTTATGAAGAATTATTTGTCTTTCTTGGTATGTACGCGTGGCACTTACATACATAATATGCATAGAATATGGGTATGCATTCAAAGATGGAGAAAGCACTTCATATTTAGCAACATTTTTTATTTAAATTAATCGAATGATTTTTGTGTATGGTCATTGATGTTAATACTAGCTAATCCATGCTACACACATATTTGAAAATAGTAATAAATAAATATGCCCTGTGTTGGAACTAATATACTAAAATAAGTCCTCTCGGGTAAATTAATAATAAATTCCTTTGGATCGGTTCTGCATCTCATCTAGTATTTATAACCGATGTTTTCCTCCACTAATATCTATTGGCATTCGTACTTTAATTTTGTATGGAGCGCAGATATTCTTAACATGCTGGAAGATTTTAAAATTCCGTTTAGAACACCGGTCCTTAGTTTATTGAATTAGGCTATCTACTCAAGTTTGGACTTTAGGGATCACGAGCGGAATGTAAAGGACAGGATGCTAACGATGCATGCAAAAGGCTATCCTAACATATACAAAATTAGATTGGAATAACGTTTGTTGAAATTTCATTATCATAACTTTTTTTCCTAAAAAATAAAATGAAATACTTGCAAGAACTTATATGCATTATTGGGACCAATTTACTGCATATGAACTCCATATCTGAATTGTTTTATTTGTGTATACAAGTTTAGCTCTAAAATAAGTAGAGAAGCATTTTTCTGGCGAAACAAGCTAATTATCTTTTTCTACTTACTCTGGGCTTATTGCCCAAAGTATAACAAAATAATATTTATTAAAAAGTTGCAAAGAAAAGTATTGTTTTAGCATTGAAAAACGACTGCTGATCTACCGGTAATAAATTTTATTTAACAAGACTACAGTTGCTGAGCAGTATGGGCATACGGATGTACTCAAAGATATATTTACTGGGTAAATTCTAACATTTTTTGAAATGAATCGGTATTAATTTCTTCGTGTTTAAACTACGAATATACATTTTCATGTATGTGGTGAAATATGTAGTTTGTAGGCGGTCGTCGTACGGTATTATTGCATGATCATACATTACAAATACGTGTACCTATAATTCGGTTGCAACGCATTTAAAATGTCGAAAGTTCGTGAAAATGCTTCAACATGTTTGTTTGCTAATAAGGTAAGGTTCTATATTATGTCTGTGTTTTCATTAATTCTAGTACAAAGTTTCTTTAAATAACGCCCAATTTTATTTCCGTAAAGCCGATGTAGTTATGCCGCTGCTATCGAACCACACTTGCAGTCTTTAGTCATTACTATCATAAAATTTAAGTGTTAAAGTCGCCACTTGTTTTAAAACTTTACAAAATTTCGTTCAACAAATATTTAATAATTAATTTCTTCTGTTTGTGTCGTATACACCGTGATCAGAAAAAAAGCGGATAAAAGTCAAGTAGAGTGATTAATTCTGGGGTGACAATTCCACTTCAAAAAAATTGTATGGTTCTTCGTTAAGCTAAACGAGCAACTCAAAGGAAATGTAAATTTACCAACACTTAATCAGGCATATACTGAGGCATTTAATTATGTACTGTGAGTTAGGCAAATCCGCAAAGTAGTAGAAATGCTATGTGAATATACGAGTTTTATTCAAACTTAATGCATAGTCTTTTTCATTTAAAAAAGACCTAAACGAAAAAAGTCCAGACGATTACTATCGGGAGCTCTTGATAGCCATTCTATTGCTTCGAGAAAAAACATCACTGGCTAAAGTGACCCCGAGAAACATTTGGAAATTATTTAGAGAAGTGTAGGATGACCTCTAGATGGCGTAACTCACTATAAATAAATTTAATATCTTATTTTATACAAAATTTACCAACTTAAGGTCTATCACAAATATGAAAATCGGAATTTTCAGAAATTTCCGTATATTTTACACTGGACAATTTTTTTGATTTGGTCAAATAAGGGGAGGGGAGGAGGGAAAATCTTGATTTGAAGGAACGCTCATAACGTACATATGTACATGCTAGAGGGTGCTGTTTAAATTTTGTCGGAATTTGGTTTTTTATCGAAAATTTTAAATGGAAACATACAATGTTGGCTACAGATTAGCAAAGTCGGCTAAATTACCAACAATCATCAAATCGGATAGGTATAAGAATTTCTTCTATAAATTTAAATTATTCTGCTCCCCGTCAACGAAATTTAGCAAATTTGGTCTTATTAGAATGGATTTTCCCTTGCCTATATTTGGTGATTCAAACCGTTTAATATTATTGTGTCAATCACCGTTAGAGGGTGTTGAGGAAATTTAAATACATAAATTTAGTGATTTTTGGAAAAGCAGTGCATTGAATGTGGCTAAGAAAATACACTATCATGGATTTTCCTAAGCCTACTGCTAGTGATTTAAATTGTTTAATGTTATTGGTTCTGCCACCGCTAAACGGCGTTAAAGAAATGTAAATAGAAGACATGTCGCTAGCAATTCGCAAGACTGTTTTTCAATATGACCACTGTGTTATGTATGTGTCTCTACCTAGCACCTCAAATTTGGCTTGTTTCGATTTTTATTTGTGGGGGCGAATAAAATATCTTATTTTTGCAACCCGACCTACTGCTCGTAACAACTTAGTTGTGAGAATAGGAAATACTGTTCAAAGTATTTCTAAGGAAGAAATAGAGACTGTAGTTCTATCCACTTGTCGTAGAGTGAACGTTTGCATAGAAAATGATGGCAGATAATTTGAATATTTTGTCCGCCAGTGATATTGACTTTATTTATGCTGCTTCCTTTTTTGTTGTTTTGCTGCATTGTTTATTTCAATCATATTGTTGTGTTTTTCATTAACATTTTAAGCTTTCAATTCATTATTTTGTAGTATCAGCATAAATATATAACCTTACACGTATCGTTAACGAATTTCGCCAAGTTATAGGTGCATATTTTCAACTTTGATGGCCTCAATAAGAAACCTTTCTTTTTAAATTAAGATTATCAACTCAGAATTAATCATAGAGTTGGTCTACCTGGCATTCATCCGCATTTCTGTGGTCACGGTGTATATAATATTATATAAAAAATTTCACAGTAGACATTCTACATATATAGATTTGTATAAACACATACTAGTGTCTTCTGAATAGTGCAATAGCATTATTATATTTTGCCCATGCGCTGGATAATTCTAAACTGGTTCTAAGCGTTGTTGGAAAGAACCTTATATTTGTATACAACTGATGTGTTTCAGGAAATGTATTAGTGCTTATATTAATTTGTGCATAGATTATCGCGCCAGCGCAGCACCATTCTTCGTTCGATTCTGAATAAAAAATTGTCATACTAAAATTAGTTTTTTAGTGAGTTTAGAGTTTTAGTGCGTAACTAAGCCTTACTCTTTTATGTTGTTTGTCAATAGAGATAGCTCCAATTTAGTTTAAAAAAGAATTTTTACTAGTATTATTTCGTAAACGTCTTCTGGTTTTTTTATTTTGATTTAAAAATTATAATTAAATATATACACACACAGTTTGTATAATTTTATTTCCGTTGAAAACTGTTTCGTTATATTGGATATAGTTGGCAGATGCTCTAATATAATTTATACGAGTATATTATAATTAAGGGATAAAATGAGTATTTGATTCAAGTATATATTTCAGTAACAAGTATGCATGCTTTTAGGAAAAAAAAATAAGACTCGCGTTTGATACTAACGCCGTCAGACATGTACAGTGGCCAGCTTTTAAATCGACACCACCGCAAGCTAACGTCGACCTTATCTACTAATAATAATATCTACTATAAATCCTAACTGAAGGTCGCACAACGTAACCCCCCTACATTGCTATTAAGGTTTAGGAAATTCCGTAACGGTATCGATTATGCTGCTGTCCACTGTACATACATACATATGTATTATTTTATTTTTGTTTAGTGTTTTTTCGTGAATATTACTTGTGTAGGTCAGCAATACAGCCCAAATAAAAACTGACTTTCACCTAGTCACATTGTCACACTTACATGCTGTACAATTCCAATCCAAGATTTGGTATTTTAATTTCGTGGAAACTGAAAAATAGAGAATGTCGATCATGTATTCGATACAGAATCCCATAAAACTGAGAGAAATGTGTTATAGAAGAGTGACAAGATATTAATATGGTTTACGTAATATTTAATTTGTAGGAAATATCAATTGCATTGGTACAATCAAACACAATATAACATCATCGAAACACAAGTCAAAACGTTACAGCATCAGCACCACCATTAAAGTAAATACAGAAGTACTTTTTTTAGTGAAATTGGTGTCGATAAATACATTACTATGGAAAGGTTTCAATTTGTTTTCCTTATTTCGTATTTTGTATCATAGAATTCAATTGTGGTTAATGGAATGTACGAGAAACTGTATGTGGAGCACAAATACATGTACTCATACGAAAAGTCAAGTTTTAGTAAAGTTCGGATCATTTTTAAGCTCAAGAAACAGACACATCAATAATAGAAAGTACTCGAACGACTGCACGTTGTCATTGTTCAATATCTTAGTACATTACCTTGGTAAATTGAATACACTTTTCGAATACCCAAGTTGACGATTTGTAAGGTTGATGTACGAGTATCGGTACACATGTGGTGGCGATAATGAATTATCTTGGGAACGTCATAACAGCTAAAGACTGTTATTGATTGTATTCCACTTTTGGGTCATTGAAAATATGTGGATGTAGTTGAATTAATGCATCCTATTAAATTAGTATGTATTAAGTGTTAAATAAGTAGTACATATTGTATTTATTTTTTCATTATTGTTTTTATCTTTGCATTACATGTCTAATAAATAATTCTCGTTTATCAAAAATCTCCATCTTTACTCATATTTTTAACATTTTTCACTATTTTCGGTTTCATGCTGAGTTGATGCTATAAAGTTTTGCTTAGTCGTTAAAGTATCGGCAATAATGTCTCATTCGCAAACGAAACAATTGTATTTCAGTCCTGCAGTGCTGTAGTCTTGCGTGTTCAAGTGACATAAAATCTGGGTAATGCCTTTATTTATTAACACTACTTTTAAAATCGTTTTGTATGTAATATTCATAAAGTGAAATTGGTGTAAAAACAAATACAAATCATATAATCAACGTCGACCTGATGTCTAAGATACTCAACATTTTTATTAACCAATAATGATGATTGGTGGTAGCTGCAAGCCATATTGTTCTAAATCATTACGAAATTGATATCAGAATGAATGTACACATGAACTTATTCTTGAATATGAAATTTAAAAGAAATGGTTGTATACAGCAACTTTAATACTGAATTTAAGTATTTATTCAATCCCAACAACGACACAACTAACGAATGTGGCATCTTTATCGACAAGACTTCGGAGGTGATCATATATTTTAGAGACATCTAATAAAGGCATTCTAAAAATACACAACTTAATTTTGATAATGAAAATTTCAATATATTAGAAGCGGAAATTGATTATAAGAAATTATATTAAAAAAGTGAAAGACTCAATTTCAGAATTAAAAAATTTTATTAAATTAAATTCTTGACTAGGTTTTTTGCCTAGTCCTACTAGAACACTATCGTTACAGAATCGTTAGAGCTTACCAAAGATATGGGAATAGCTTAAATATAATTTTATATTAACTTCTATTAGAAATATATTTATTGTAATTATAGATAATTCTATGTATTACTGATTTCTTCGTTTGCAAATATTTTTGTTGATAAGCATAGTCTTAGCTTTGATATTACTTGACAGTTATTATTGTTAATTTGTTCCCATGAGGAAGTTTCCAATGAACACAAATTTCACGTGTTCTGCAATAAATAGATTTTATAGCTGATTGTTGTTTTATTGTTCAGGAAGTAAACATTTATCAGTAAACGAAAGACTATAGTACAAACAGAATAATTTCAAATGATACCCTGCGATTGGAAAGAGTTAAGTAACGGTCCTAATCAGATGAATTTCTTTTGTAAATAGAAAGATAATCGATATTAGAAACTTTCCAGTAAATCTGAAATAAGAAATGATTTTAAGGTATTAGAAATAGCTGAACTGCAAATACGAACAGATAATTTTGGCAAACTTTGTCAATTAAAGAAATGGTTCTTAAGACTTTTCCCTTAGCCTAGAAAATACCGTTTATGTTTATGTACATGTATTCTAAAATATTTTTACTTTAAACAGACACAAGTCATATAGTTATAATAAACTACACTCATTGTTTACAGCGCCACCAAAATTACAAAAGTCTTTGAATTTTGCGGTTAGGTAGATTACAGAGTAAATCTCGTAGTTGTTTAAAGCTTTAAAACTGTTTTATTCTTTCTTTAGTGAGCAATTTGAATAAGGTTATTTAGTACTTAACAACTAATGAATCTAATGATTAAAGCTGGTTTGTTCAGTGTATCTACGAGTATGTAAATTACATAAATATTATGGTATTACCATAAATGCTCTGTAATTACATTGGTATCCATTAGCAGATCGTTAAGAAGAACAAGTAATTGCAGCAATATTGTAAGTCAATAAAAAGTTATATAAAAAATACACAATTAAACACGATAATAATTGATAAACAATTGACTACGTCTATGACTTTTGTCACAGACGTAGTGTTGAGAAAATAGAGTTCATAATAGCTTTTTTCTGGATTTTTTAAAATGATTACCTCACATATTTACTATTATATTTCATAAAAATGAATCAACTTGGATCATAACAATTCTAGTCATTATGAATAGAAATGATTAACTTATTAGTGTTGTTACGGTTCAAGCAAACCAAAATTTAAACTACTGTCATTATTATCTCCCTGCTGTGTGTAAATACCTTAGATTATTTTTAATTGGCAAGTCTGTAAATTATTAACATTTATGACAGGTTGAAAGGCAATGAAGTACGTGATAGATATGCTACACGTAAGTACATATTTTGTCAGTGTTTTATCTATAGCTGATAAACCGCGATATATGGGACGAATATCCAATCAAACAATATATGTATCTACGCTTATTCCAAAATAGTACATTAATAATGTAAAAGTGGTGTAACCGTTGAACAGGTTATGAAAGGTAGTCGATAAAACGTTATTACAATTATTGTGCTGAATCAATTGCGTAGTTGAATGGATGTATATACGTAGTGTAAGAATTATGTTGATGTAGAATACATAGTACCTATTTGTTTAATATTGATGGTCGATCGAATAATACAGAGTAGTCTAGAATATTGTGTTTTTCCTGTTGTTTCGATCGATGGGTACAGGTTCGGGTAAACATCTTTGTGGCTAAACTATAAGTTGGATTAGAAAATATCCTTGACAAAAGTGTTTATAGTATATGTAACTTACTTTGGACATACTCTGATTTCCTACAATTAACCTTATTTTTTGAGATGTGACGTTATAGCTGTATTTTGTGTGAATGATCCTATATCCCATACACTTTTTCAAAAGTCACAATTTAGAGCTTGATAGGTGAAGTATTTGGCGCTATGTTTAATAACAAATGGTAGAAAATAACTATTACTCAATGAGTGTTATTGCGAACTACATATTTAATAATTTTAATTTATAATAATTCTTCAAAGTGGGCTCTTCAGCAATCTGGCCGTATCCTCATCAATCAACGAACGCTTCTAAGTGGTTGTGCGGTGATATTTATTGACCAGTCCTTATAACTCGATTTTAAATTTTGCTAATGTCTAAGGTTTGGTTTTACAGATAGCTGGGTTTTAATTAGCCCAAAGATAATAATCGAAAGGATGCGATTGCGGAAGCTATTTAGTATGTTCTCTTCTTTTATGTTTACCTACATATATGGAAATATTACATTTATTTCAATTTTAACTTACTTTAATCTTATAATGAGATAGAAGATTGTCTGCTTTGGAGTTAATACTGGTACTATTTTTCTCGCACAAAAGTTTCAAATAACTTATTATTACTGATTATTTAATTTTAAAGGTTAGGTAAGGTTTAGGTTTAAAGCCTAAGGCTGCGTTTTTTTTCTATCCGGTAAGGATTGTGAGTCCAGTGAGGACAATCATGTCTACAAACAAAACCATTCAGAAAAATATCGACTTATCTGAAAATACTATACAATTATTGACCAAGTTACAATTTAATGTCCCGCTTCTCAGTTCTTTCTTAATCTTGATTCTGTTGCAATGCCAAAGCAATAATGTTATATTTAAGTTTGAAATGGTTTATAAATAATTTTTGTTTTGATTGCAAGCATATACCAAAAATTGCTCCCGTAGAAATATGACGTTGCAAATGGAACCAAACTTTTGATAACTATGTTTCCCTGGACGAAATATGTACCAAATAAAATATGTATGTATAGCTTCTATAAATTAGCCAAAGAAGTTGTATTCGTGATTTTGAAAACATTCACAGATTATGGGCATATGTATATTTATTATGTATTATATTTTCAACACAATTTCATTGATTAATTAATTTTTTAATATAATTCAATGCACTTGTTGCAGTACTGTTGGGTATTGCCGTCTTATACACAAAAGAATCAGCAACGGTAGTTGATCTTGTAATTGTCTTGTGTTTAGGCATTAAGTCAGAAGTAACATATTGATTAATCATAAAAAGAGCGGTATCTTATTGGAAAGACTAAGCGTATATGTCAAGGGTTACATGATAACTCTTCTTCTGTTACGAGGAAGTATACTGAACTAAATACATGTATCTGTGGCGAGAAATGAGAAATTTCAAATTCAAAATAAACGTACGCAATATACAGGATATTCGACGAGAGCCGTTCGTTAGAAGTTTTCATGGTAAAAAAAACTTAGAATTCTGAAATTTTGGATTCAGGGGTATTCAAGATTCTCTTTTATTTTAAAATATTTTCAAGATCATACTACTTCCAGTTATACAGGAAGTCGCCATTAACTTCCTTATTTTAAATGGAACACCCGGTATATTATTTTATTTTTGGATTCCTGAGAAAATTTCATAGTGGGTTTCATCAGGTTTCTCTATACCTAATTTCATTTTTTCTTAGATATCTTGATTTTTTTGAAAATTTCGACAGATGTAGCCCTGTTCTGAGCATTGCGCCCTTTAACCAATTTCGATTGGTAGAACGCGCTTCTGCGGTAGACGGAAGCACAGGAATGATACTTTCGAATGCCATATTGACAACTGATTTATCGCATACAGGGTATCCAAAATTTAATGACGAATTACATCATTTTAAAAGTTGAAAAAGTTTGTTTTTTCAAATGGGACAGCCTGTATTTTATTGAATAGTCGGATGCAGAATTTGATTCTGCATCGATTTGCTACAACATTCCCTATACCTATTTCCAGTGGTTTTCTTGTTAATCCATATTTTTTATCAAAAGGTGATCAAACTCCAAAAGTTCTACCTAGTAAGCCTTGATTTTGATAGGAATTGAAACAATGTTGATTTAATGTCAAAGCAGTATCATCGTACAGATTCGTGAGGTATTTACTTACAGTTCTAGGGATTTTGTTAACTTGCTACAGTACAGTTTATAATGGAGAATGTTAAAGAATATTCAATAATGATTTATTAAATTTGTTTTACACGCACGGTGAATGTGGACGAATTGTTCGACGAACATGCAGACTATTTAATGAACGATATCCGGACCTACCAACAATGACTCCTGGAAAATTCGCAAGAATCGAAACTCGCTTTATAGCAACTGGAAACGTAAGGGCAACTCAAAAGAACCTAAAGCCCGTAACTGGTAATGAAGATAACGTGGTGAATGTGTTGGCGTTTTTTCAGACTTATCCGCGGAGTTCAATTTCGACAGCAGCGCTGGATTTGGGTATTTCAAAAACATCAATCCACAGAATACTAAAAAAAACATGGAATGCATCCTTTTGTGAGATAAGTGTTCACGGATTACGTCTTGGGGATGAGGCAAGACGTGTCAACTTTTGCGAATTTATGATTTTGAAAATGACCGAGATCCGCGATTTCTTCATCAGATTATGTGTACTGATGAATCAAAATTCAGCAGGCAAGGAATTACAAATCGCCAAAATACTCACTACTGGGCACAAGATAATCCACATGTTATTAGGGAACATAATCACCAAGACCGCTTTAGTTTCAATGTTTTTTGTTTAATTATGGACAACAGAGTGGCTTATCAAGTGTACGATGAAAATCAAAATAGGGCTACATCTGTCAAAATTTTCAAAAAATCAAGATATCTAAGAAAAAATTGAAAATAGGTATAGAGAAACCTGATGAAACCCACTATGAAATTTTCTCAGGAATCCAAAAATGAAATAATATACCGGGTGTGCTATTTAAAATAAGGAAGTTAATGGCGACTTCCGGTATAACTGGAAGTAGTGTGATCTTGAAGATATTTTAGAATGAAAGAGAATCTTGAATAACCCTGGAATCCAAAATTTCACAATTCTAAGTTTTTTCTAACCACGAAAACCTCTAACGAACGGCTCTCGTGGAATATGCTGTATATATAATTCGCATATATATATATATCTCTAGTGACACAGATAACATTGTCAGCATCTTATTTGCGCCATTAACATTAATAGCTCAATGTAGCATTAGTTTTTCAGTAACTACGCGTAGTTTAATGGTTTTTTATGATGGAAGTGCAAGTCTATATCTTGCTCCTAGTAATTCTTTTTCATTGCTATGATGCTATTTAAATGTCAAAGTAGCTGTGATGGTCTGATATTGTGTTTGATGACTTGGTGATTGGTGACTTCTCAGGACTTTTTTTTTAATAATTAGAAGGGTTTCTACTAATAGTAATTCATTCATTATAGACCGACTTAAGAATTTGAGTTTCTATAGAAAAACCAATTCACAAAGAAAATACTGAAGTTTGAATTCGATATCTTCGGGCTAGGAAATAATCTACTAGCCACTACGCCACTAACTCGGCGACTTATTTGCAGTTTTTATTACTTTATCATTTTTTGTAGCAGTTGCTTTCTGTATTCTTTTTTAAAATGATGTTTACATCAAAATTATGTACTAGATCAACGGTACGCATAAGTTTTTTATTAAATTAGCATTTGTTGGCAAAAACTCTTTTTTTGATACTATTCTGTTTGGCTCATACATCTAATACAGTTTGTCATAATTATTTATATGGAATTCCTTATATGCTAGTGTGATTTTTTTTTGTTTAAGGTTTCAGTTAGTATAGGATATTTTACTGACTCAAATTTATTACAGTTAATCTTAATCTACAGTAACAGGAATTATTTCTGTGTGCTATTTTTTAAAGAAGTTATTTTAGTTATTTCTTATTTAGACTCAACTTTAAAACTGAATAACAATGTTTTACGCGAAGATCTATGCAACACTTCAATTATATGAACGGTTGCGGGTCGCTTATTGGATCTGAGTTTCAATGTAAACGGGAAGAGATAAGATCTGTTCAAAATATACAGTGGAAGTGAGCGTAACTGCCGCAGTTTCTCGTCCAGAGTCTCGGAATTCTTATCTCGCCTATCGTTAAAATTAATGACACAGAAAGTTCTTCGACTGCAGTTCACCATCGCAACGAGTTTATACAGGCTCGTTCCCCTCGTTCTTCGTCCTTAATTGTCACCGAAAGATATTAGGAGACCGCTCATGTTGATGGTTTGCCGGTCGGAGGTTTGTTGTAATCCTAATCAGATGAACAATAAAGAAAATTTTGGAAGGATGAAAATCAAT
This sequence comes from Holotrichia oblita, assembly GCA_023690525.1. NCBI lineage: Eukaryota > Metazoa > Arthropoda > Insecta > Coleoptera > Scarabaeidae > Holotrichia > Holotrichia oblita. Next base: position 64,953,269 of record CM043018.1, read on the forward strand.
TTAGTATGAACTGTGATCGTGCATATATTTTAGACATACCCTACGCATTTTGTGAAAATCTGTATGTGTGCCTACAGTGGGTCAATAAATTATTAACTTACCTAGGAACACGAGCTGTATTGTATATTCAGGTTGAAAAACAATTGCTCTCAGTACAGATTGTAGAATTAAAAAATATAACTTCAATTTACTGTAGTATGTCAATTATTAACAAAAGTACAAGTAACAAAGTGTGCAAATTAAATTATTCTATGTGGTTAAAGTTGAGTATTACTAAAAAGGATGCAATTTGTTCTTTCAAAACCCAAAATGTCGTTTGCTTATCAACTTTTAAATCTACAAACAATATGCCCTCGCATCTCATGACTCCTGTAAGTGTAGCATTTCTAAAATAATTACTTGTTAAAAAAATCATGGCTTCATAAAGTTATGTATAGGTTATTCTAAGCTAAGTGCGCACCATTGCTATTATTGGAGCATGGATATTATTGGAGCTACAAAGTCGGTTAAACGGTCATATTTCATGCACGGCATTCAACCACCAGATAGTAGATACCTAGCATTACCATTTTTAAACCTAGCTCCAAAATATTTTCTCCAAAAAATTGTTAAAGTATAGGAGTAAACATCGACGACTTCTATGGTTCGAGTCTCTGTTATGAGGACTTCCGGGTTTTGATCGCGTCATAGTAAAGTAAATATATACAATACAAAAATAAAACAAAAATAACAATTAAAAAAAGAAAAATACAAAAGATATGGTATGTACAAGTTACTCAAACTCGACATTTTGCCACGAATGTAAGTGGCTGCTTCAGGAGCAAAACTAGGTGAGGGGCGTCAGAAAGTAACGGTAACATGACGTGTGAACCACGCTAGAGGCGACAACCTTCTGACCATTTAAGTAAGTTATGTAAGGTATGTATTTTTATCTTCTGAGAGATTTTACTAAGGAACAAAAATAAACTTTACCTTGTCTTAGAGAGAAGAATATGTGAGTTCTTTAGAGGAATTGGAATGGTTGCACTCAGTAACAGAAAAAAAGTTCTTTCTCTCAGAAGGAAAAATATAAGATTTTGTTAGTACCTATTTTTTTCTCTGAATTCAAATATAATGTCGATTAGTCAGCATATTAAAACTCCATTTGCCTTGATACCTACCTCTTTCCATTGTTGAAATCTTCTAATGGAAGTGTTCCCTATTCTCATCGCTCACTCCATCAAGATTTCCAGAAAGAACTGGAGGTGCAAGTGTGGGACGTGTTACATTTACGGATATACTACAACCCAAACTTTTATAAGATGTCATAAGATCGTTGACCATATCACAGGAATCCTTCATCTTTCGATTTCCCAAATATTCAACATTTTTGAATATTTGCTGAGCTAGTTCCTCGAGTAGATTCAATAGTCTCTAGTGAGCGTATTTGCAAACTCACAAATATTCCCTTTTTAATTTTTGCATCATTCATTTTAGAAAGCTTTTGTTTTGTCCACATTTTTCATTCGTTCTAGTTTGATATGCAACAGAGGTAGATTCACATTTTTATTAATTTATTATTAATGTAATAGGTTGTTTTGTCTCTACTATTCTATTAACATAATTAACGGGTCAATAGCCGCAGTGGTTAGGCGGCTGACTATCATTGTGGCGGAGAGTTGAAATCCGGATCGACTTACCATTCGTTGTTGGGAGCAAAGTGATTAGCAGCGCGGCATTATAAAATACGGTATGATGCTGTCACAAAGCCATTTGAATACAATGTATACACACAAAAAACTACACCGTGATAGTTGCAATGATTGATAGCCATACAAGAGATACAACTTACGGAGTCACTACAACTAAGCACCCACCACACAAAAAATAGCTGCAGACCAAGAATAACTGCAATAACTTTCTAATCACCACAAATATTCCATTCATACACTTGCTTGTGCTATTGCTTGTGCAATATAAATTGAACGTTTTCATGTTATTTTCATACTAGCAGAGTGAGCCAGAGGCACTGAAAGGAAGTTATCGCTGTTCTGCATAAGCATAGCTTTTATACTAATTTTAGAAGTATTAATAAACAAGTAATGGTACCATTTGAGTTAGTTCATTTGGTTTCATCATATTTATACTCTAGGAGCTTTTATTTGACGATTGACATCAATGGATGAACAAATCTTTCAAAATATTTCCAAAAATTAAAACAGCAAAGGAATTGTGTTTGATGAGAAAATTCCGAACTCGTATTTGAAAGCATAACAAATTGCATTAAGTAAGTAATGGTAATTGTGAGACAAAAACCATGTTGTTCAGTGTTTTCAGCGAGTTTAAAAATTCATGACCAGATTATAAAAAATTGACAGAGGGTAAATGTATGCTAAACGGTTTTATTAACATCAATCTACCAGTTTTGAGCAAAACCGGTTTTTAAAAATTGATTTTAAAATCGATTTCAGTAAAAAAGTGTTTTAAAATTGTGTTTTGATTATTAGGATTTCATAAAACCGGTTTTGATTCACACTCTTAATGCATATAATCCTTTGTAGGAATAAGCGAACATGTTATTATAATATTTTCAAGTGGAATAAATATTACAATTAGTTCAATCATTAACATTTTATAATTCCTCTAGAAATTTGTTACACGGTAATAATAAAATAACATATGTATAAAATGTTATCGATGTTTCTGCAATAACATAGGATATTATAATATTAAGCTTTATTACGAAACGAAATGTTCTAAGTAGGAAACGGGACGGGTACATTTTTATTTATTGATATCATAAATAATGAAGTAAAGCAGACTTAATATTGCAAACACGTTCTCTTTAAAAATAAATTGGTCATTTGATCAATATCTTAAAATCATATTTGAATTTGTATTACATTCACATATTTGTTTGAGTTCTTACTAGTTTTGTTTGAACTTGGTGCGTTTATCGAAAGCTATCGGAAGTGTTAAATTTGTAATGAGTCCATATGTAGTGTATTTGTCATCAAGACAAACTATTTGTACTAATATTTGAATTTAAACCTATTTGCTGTGTATGTTTAGTAAAATAAATAATTTATCATTTAGTTGGAGGTGGGAACGGGTTTTGGAGTTATAAAAGGTAAAGAGAAGAGTTTAGTAATAAAAAGTATTATTATTTTAATGTAAAGCATCGATAGAGATGTATGATATACGGGGGCAGTTCAGATATTATCGTGCCTGACATACATAGCATGAAACGACTTAAGACGTTGATACACTTGGTATAATGATGGTAAAGAGCCTTAACGTCCTCACAAAAAATGTCTTGTCTTGGGCTGCAAACCACTGGTCACCTCATCATCCAGTGTCTCATCGTCCCGAAAATAAATCCCTCGAAGGTGTTCTTAGAGTTTAGGGAATACATGGAAGTCACTACAGGCCAAATCTGAAGAATAGGACGGCCGTTGGTAAATGCTGAAGCTTGTATTATAAATTGCGGCCATTGAAACACAGTTTCTGCGGGCAGGATTGTTGTCTTGATGATACAGCACAACACGTCTGAATTTTCCCCTCCTTTTGCGTTGATGGAATCACGCAGTTTTGAAATTAAAACGGCATAATATTTCGCAGTTATAGTCCGACCATGTGTTCGGGGGTGGTAAACTCTTGTGCTTCCAGTCCCTGATATCTAATCTTGAGAGGAAGTGTTCAGGATCACGCTTAATGATGATCAGATTCGTCTGAAGTGACCTTTCGAATATGCTTTTGCTTTGATGTTAACATTTTCGGTACCCAGCATGCACTCACTTTTTTAGATCTAATTCTTTATATAAAATGGTTCCTACGCTACCTAGTGAAAAGCAACGTCTATCTTTCAGGACCATGTCATGGATCAGATCAATGTTTTAGTTTGCAAACAACAGTAACAACTTACTACGCCAAAATTCAACACTTAGATGGTAGTGCTACATAATACCCCTATTGAGAATGTTAATTTCACGTTTATAAAAGTTGTTTTATAGTTTTGTTTCAAAAACGTATACTTTTTAAAGCAAAAGTACCTAATATCCCCTAACGCAACTGCAGTAATGACGTAGTACTCGAAATCTTATTTTTATAATTGACCACTTCAATTAAGAGGTTGGTAATTTTAATGTTTGATATACATATGTATATGAGATAAAATATACATATATGTATAAATATACAGTTATTTAGAAACATTATACAAATTATTTGTAGTTTCTTATATTAGATCTCTCGATATGTTACTATTTTGCAAATCAAGTAGATATAACATGCCGACATTATTACCAGCTGACTTAGAAAGTTTTTCTTACATCTGTACCACAAATACAAAGCCAAAAGGGATGGCGAAACTAGCTGGAAACAGTCGCTCGTCCTAAGAACCTAAAACTGCAAAGTTTGCGAAGTTCGCCCTCAAAAGGCCTCACCTAGAACCCCACTTTCATATAACCAACATGTATTCCCTCTGATAAAAAGCAACGGTCGTTACAGAAGTCAACACCAAAGGGAACAGAGGAGGAAGAGTAAACTTATTTTTTTGTAATCTGTAATCTTATTTTTATGTGGAAAATTTTATGATTGTTCCAACAAAAGATTGGATTATTTTTTTGCAATCTCCGCGAAAAGATATTTTTAGTACGTAAGGTAGTTAGATGTAACAGGAAGTTGTTCGATCTTGGAACGGTAGAATTTCCGATAGGTATACATATAATCCACTGGATACCAGTAACGGTATAAATACTGGTTTACGTTCACATGCCTTACGTTTTCGATTGCATTCATTTCTTTAGTAGGTGATTGCATAACACTCTAAGGTAAGATATGTTATATGTATGTAAGATGGTCCGTCTTCCTGTTTTGTACTTTCAGAATTATTATTACTTACCATATACTTTCTTTCATATCTATTTTTTACAAGAATGTATTTTATTTCTTTTGATACAAATACTACGAGTATACTTACATTTCTACAATTATCTTCAGCTTGAATATTCAATAATAGTTTTCTAATTATAGAAAAAATAAGCATTCTCGGAATGCTTATCCTCTCAGTTGAAGATAACTGGAAGTAATTAGAGAGAAACAAGAATAATGAAAAATGTAAATATAGATATTTCTAGTAGTGTACCTTGTTCATTGGTGCCTGCTGTGTTTAACTTCAATTTTAGACTATGAGGAAACGTAGTACAGTTTGAAAAATTAACACAATACTTAGATTAAATTGACATTTTCGAAAAGTATTTAAACAGGTTCACTGGAAAAAATATATTTTTGTTTAAACGGAATTATGTACATCCGTTGAAATGTTTTCCCGTTTTGTATACGAGTAGCAATTTTTTAATTTTTCAAGTTTTCAAATTAAAAAAAATTTTAGAACTTATTTTTATAAAAATTAATCACGTTTTGAGAAATATTTCAACAATTTAGAACGGTATCAGTTTTGAATTATTTCAAATTTTACATCATTCATTGAACAACATATGGATTAGTTCAAGATTAACGTTGAAAATGTTTTCAATTTTTGACTAAAGCAATACAACTACATTTCTTTTACTACTTCTTTTAGTCATTTGTATAATTTTTCGTCAAGGATTCCAAACAATTCCGCTTTTGAGTGTGGAATTTGTTAAAAAACTAATCAGAATGATTCTTTGAAGTATGATCTCATAGGTTGTACTTCATCCTTAGATAATTACATTATATGCACATGTAAATGGTTGACACTGATTAGGAATATTCGATGCGACATCTATTCACAAACCGTAGAACTATTTGAATCGTACCGGTTACGTTGTGTTTAATAGTCAATAGTTAGTTAGTGTTGAAGTTTTCTAAGTAAAGATTTATAATAAAACAGTATTTTGTCATCAAAAGAAAAATACTAGGAAGTTTCTTTAGTAGACGATGTGAAACGAATACAAATTTCAAAAAAGAAAGAGTCATCTCGAGACTGCCGGATACTTGAATGTTATGATGTCCTGACTTTACAAGATTGTGAAAACTCAATGAACTGCTATCACATTCACAGAAAATGTAAAGCTGTTGTTCATGTGGGCGAATTATTTGAGATACTATATTCAACTCATTTGTCAACTGGGCGTGGCGGTAGAAACAGAACTATAACGGAAGTAAATCAAAGTTATAAAAACTCAGACTAAAATATAAATGGTTTCAAATTTGTGGGAACCGAATTGTAGTAGAACTAGTGATATTATCTCATTTTAATAATCGCTGTCACGATGATATCGTTGACTATCACTCTAAACCTAATGGAAAATTTAAATTTTTCTTCCTCTATTAAGACCATTTAACCAAATTTTTTAGACCTGTTACGTCAAAACGAGCGGATAAAGTAGCTTACAATATACTTGACATTTTTCACTTGCTGTGGTCACAACATTGTTAGTCTAGATACAGCAAAGAATAGATAAGTGTGGAACGGACTGGTGAAGTTATCAAAAATATGCTCATTGCTTGAATTTATGAAGAATCGTACTTACCATTCCGGAATTAAAGGGGTCCTTACGAAGCCATGTTCGGTTGTACTGCAGAGATGTGGCTTTCGTCTTCATTTATACCACAAAATATTCTGCAAACGATAATTACTGAAGAAAATTAGAAGATTCAAATTATGTGTTACAAAGAAGTATTAGGAGCACACATGTTTGTTTATGTTATTTTTAGTGAAATGCAACTTGAAGATGAAGGTTTTGGTAAGAAGCTGCTGTGTAGAATTTAGAAACCAATTTAATGAAAGTAAACAACGAAACGAAGCCAAGGGAAAGCTTGACAATACAAGTTAAAAAGTACTAGCAATATCTGATGCCAATCACGCAATTGCTGATGAATATGTTGAACTGTAAGAACTAAAGTGCCAGAAATAGATAGTGTAAAAACTGATCCTCGTTCAGTTTTGGCAGCAGTCCTGCGTAAAACGGGCAATGTGACTATTAAAACGGGCATTTTAAAACAACTATATTCCAGATCTCAATTTAGCGATTGCCAACAATAATTTTTGCAAAAGAATATATTCTTAATATGGAAGTATCTTTACATTATACTGCAACAAAGCAGTCTCTTGGTTCAGGTCAAGATTTCAAAAAATGACGATGAAAATCAATGACAAAGTATTGATCTCACGATATAGTTTGGCTAAAATTGTTTTTCGACTCCAGACGAGATTTAACAAATTGAGAGTTAATTATATTTCGCATGTTTACACCAATTCAAGTAGAAAGCATCTTGTTCAATAAAAAAGTCGCGTGCAAGCTATATGTAAATGGGTAAATAGACGCAGAGGCAAAGCTCAATCAGTACAGGGTAAAAATTCGCTTAAAATATTTTAGTATTGATTAAATCGTTTTCAAACATGTTACAACATGAGAACTTCATTAGAATGTATTACTAATTATAAGAAGTCTGTGATATTTCAAAACTTCAACTATTATTATCATTATGGTGGGTACTTTGGTTTCCTGTATTTCCTACTACGTACTTATTTCTAGTTTTATTCCCTTGTTGCTATATTTTATACTTATGAAATAACAGTATTTTATATTCTGGTGTTTTAACTAGATATGTAGGTACACTAAGAAAACTGTATGAACTGTAGTCTTTTGTATTCGACATATTCAACCCAAAGCAAACAAAATTTCTGATAACGAATGCCAAGATTAAAACTTATCAAACTAGACTAAGCTCCTTTAAAAATAATATTTATAGAAATTGTGGAATGCGACGAAAACAAAACGGGGAGAACCACAATTCTATAAAATAATTTTGTCAGATTTTTTATTTTCATTTACATACTTTTACTATTAAATTTATGTGTATTGTTTTTTTACTTGATCCTGATATTTTTAAAAATATTTTAATAGTTGAGTGTATATTTTAAGAATAATAGTAAACTTCTGGTGTACAGGAATAGACATTTCTAGAACAATGGAACACGCTTTTTCAAAGCCAGGAATAACATTGTCTACACCCATGTTAGATTTATATGCAAGTTTGTGCCGCGGTTGCTGGTCACTTATACTTACTTTGCGTTTACGCAACAGAAACCTTGATCTGGTTAAATTAACATATGAACACAGCATTTATGAACAATAATAGTAAGTAAGAGGTTAAAAAAAGCGACCGTTTAAAGTAGAATACAGTTAAATATACATGTGTTTCAACGATTATTTGTAACAGAAAGGTAGATTTATTTATAAACCATAAACCCTTCTGTAATAGGTAATGTAAGTAAGGTAAGAAGGTAATTAAAATGCATTTATTTTAAAAGAGCAATTTTATGGTAATTATTATGTAATTAAATTTTGATAAAAAGATAAAATGGCAAAACAAACAAAAGTCATTATACTATTAACAAAATCAGTAGTTTGCTTGTTTTTACCAGTGTGTTTTCATACGTGCATTATACAGGGTTAGTCAAAAGTATGGAATGGGCGGTTTATTTCCGTAAATATGAACTTTATAACAAAATGTCTTTAACAAAAGTTTTTTTAACTAATTATTCTTCGTGTCTTAGACTACTCGTGATTTTTTTCATGTCAACGTATTTCCATGGAAATGTATTAATTTATTTTTAATGGCAACCAAGTGATTTTTTTTTGCTGATTTCTATTCCTCTTTTTTTTTCTTGAAATGACTTGATATTTTTTTCATACGCTTTAATAATAAAATTTTGGAGAAAATACTCATAATACTTTATTGACTCAAATAATATTTAACTCAAATTAAATATTCAAACTGAAGACCCTCTGCAGCTTGACAATAACCATCATGCCTGATTCTGGCTTCCAGGTCTTGTAAATTTTTGAAAAAATCTAAGGGACTCAAATCGGGCGACCTAGCAGGCTATTCAATAGATCTTCGACGTCCAATCCAACGACCTGGAAAGACGTTATTCAAAAACAGGCGAACATCAACCATAATGTGGTGGAGTGCCGTCTTGCTGAAATCAAACATTGTGGTTTGGCATTCCTTGTCGATCCCATCCGGAAATAAATGTGGAATGTCAGGTACAATGTAATGATGCAAAAAAATTATTTGGTTGCCATTAAAAAAAAAAAAATTTCCATGGAAATACGTTGACATAAAAAAACCACGAGTAGTCTAAGATATGGAGAATAATTGGTAAAAGAACTTTTGTTAAAGTCATTTTGTTATAAAGTTCATAATTACGGAAATAAACCGCCTACTCCATACTTTTGACTAACCCGTATATTAGTATTTTTGTTTTGTTTATGTATCAAAGGCGCAGCCATTACGATTATCTAATAATTAAAATAAAAGAAGAAAATAAGCATAATCATCTGGTGATACCTTGTAGTTTATAAAACATTATAAAATACCGTAAATTGTAGTATTAAGTCTTTTTCCATAATTATTGTAACATTGTCAAACTTTTCTGACACTATTATATTTCTTAAATTTAACTACTTGATCAATAATAGCTTGATTTTGATCTCTATGTATGATCATTGGCATTTCGCAACGAAAAATGCAGTATGCTCTGTGCATATTACAGGGAAACACTAACGCATGTTTAACAACTACCGCGACATTTTGCAGCCGAGCTGTGTTTTCGCGTTTATATAATATGTATACATACATATGTTCGTCAGCTTTGCTCCGCTGATAAAATGGGATAGTTCTAATTATTTATTTATTAGTTTGCTGCAATGTTTTGCACCACTTTAATAAAAAACTTTTATGACGAAACTAATGTTTAACATTTATGCAGTAAGTCAATCGTTCAATGCAATTGAGAGCAATTTCATACGTGTAACGTAATATTGTTACGTTCAAAGTAAAATACTATGGTAATGTTCCTCTTAAAAAGAACGGCCGCAAGCGATTTACTTCGCACGTAAACATGTATACAATTGCATACAACCAATTTTCTCTGGCGTAATTAGAGGTTTATAAGTAGTAGTAGACTGACGAACTACTTTTACCTCTTTAAGTTGAATGTATTTTATGTTACTATAGCCTTACGGGGAATGTATATATACAGGATTATTTATGAATAACACCCAGACGTTTTTGAAGTTCTAGTCATTGCAAAAATTTCAAACTGTCTACAGATACACTCTTTCAAAAAAAAAATTCAATTTTAGAAAAAATTAATAAATACATCAACAAAAGAATTCGGATTATACGTAACAATAACCATATTAGAACAGAAGAACATATACGGGGTGTCTCAGCGAGACGGTTTTAGAAGTTTATGGCGTTCTGGCTAAAATATAAATTTGAAAATGTAGAATTATATATAATCGATTATGTTCTCTTCAATGAAATTATTAGATTTCTAGTGCTTCCGGTTATACAGGAAGTTGCTACTTTATTATTTTTAATGGAACACGTTACATAAAAGATGTAAAATTGGATGGCGAAGATGACTAAGTAATAAAATATGGGGGGTGCCATTTGAAAAAATGGTTCTTCAAAATTTCGAAGAGTTAACGTGTCATAGTAAAGCAACCACGCAATGTAGACAGGTGTTCTCGGCGCTAAAATATACTCCAACATATTGGAGTAAGTATATTATGAATTTTAAATTGATATCCGAAAAATCGAGTGTTCTCTGATTTTTTGAATAAATGTCTGCTATAGCAAATTTTTTCAGAAAAAATCGAATAACTACAAAACTTCCCAATTAAATTTCAAACAGTAAAGATACTTATAAAGCTTATACATAGAGGAATCCAAATATGTAAAAATATACAAGGTGTTCCATTAAAAATAATAAAGTAGATGGCGACTTCCGGTATAGCCAGAAGCGCTAGAAATCTAATAATATTTTCATCGAAGAGAACATGATCGACTATATATAATTATAAATTTTCAAATTTATATTTTGACCAGAATGCTATAATGTATACCGTGTGTCCCCGGATCGACGCATGAATAGGTATAAGAGTCTGTAAATTTTTTAGTTGAAACTTCATCTTCTGGGGTTCAACCCTGCTTGGGTAAAAAGTAATTTGTGCCATACTTATAATTTTCAAAAATCACGTATGCCTTGGATATTTACAAAAATGTGGTTCTTATCACTAATGAAGTATCCTTTTTGTACGAAATACCACCAAATGTTATTAAGAAAAGTTATTCAGAATAATAAACTGTGCAAGTATGCAAAATTTTAACAAGATCGAATATACTTTAAAATCCACAAAAAAGTTATTCTTTCCACTAATAAAGTGTTTCTGCAGGAGATACGATGAAATGTTGTTGAGAAAAGTTATTCAGATTAATAAGTTGTGCCAAGGAGTATGCCAAGGAAATGTCTGTGTTGTTTTATTTTTAAGTGTGCTATGAAAATAAATACCTATTCATACGTCGATCCGGGGACACACTGTATATTGTTTTATTATATCAGAAAATATACAGAAATGCCTCGAACCATATAATATTGAATTTACACCATACACCACACAATGATAGTGAAATGTGTTTTGCAAAAATAAATAGAAATACTTACACTTTTTATCAATTAAATTGCGAAGATTGTAAAGCGACATATAAAGAAACCATATCTACAAAAAATAATGTACTCTCACAAATATAGTATCATCACCGCATATTATAAGGCCACTGTTCTGGGTAGACCTGCTATTAAAATAACCACAAGTTAACTTTGAGTAAACCCAAATATTAGACAGAGAGTATAATTATCACAAGGAAATACATATACATATAAAGAGACGATTAATGTCAAACACAACCAAAAATGAATTAACGATAGAACAGATATTCAATACTTGAGTAATATTTATTATGACATCATTAAAAAACAAAATTAAGATTTCATAATAAACACTGCATAGTATTTTTACTATTCGTCTGCACCCTATATCTAAGATTTAATTTTATGTAAGAATATTGTATTTTAAAATAGGTAAAACAATAATAAAAAACAAAAGCTATCTAATTAATCATGAATAGAACAGATATCATGTATTTGAATAGTTTTTGACGGTCACTCCATCAGCTTAATATAAGTACCAAGAAAAAGCAAAGGAAAAGTGCTAATTATTTTTATAACAGTGCTAAAATGCGTTATATAAACTAAACACAAAACAGTTGCTTACAGGAAAATAAAAATTTATGGGTACATCATTGTTTAAAATGTTTGAGCTTTTCAGCGGGGATTTTCAACTTAGTAAATAAAGGTTTTTGCTATAAATTTAGCGAATTTTATTTTTTTTTAAGTGATTACTGCTTGAATAACCTCCTCCAGAGTAATTAAAGCTGCTTTGAAACATAGCTTTTATCTACTAAATAGAATTTCCCCGCTTAAAAATTCACATTTAATTTCAAAAAGATTGTACATATGTACATAGGGTTTGGCAGATACTTCTTCAGGACGACCATTATCTATTCTATGAAAAGATTACTGCTTCACTGGACTAGTCGTACTGCAAGATGTATAATCTACAGTCTCTGGCCACGTTACTTATTAGATTGGCTTGAATTTCTAAGCATTAGATTGGAGGAGGAGTAATGCTGTTTCCAACGAGACTAAGTTTGCAAAATTCGTTTCAACAGAAGTTACAAGCGTTCCTTCAAAGCAAAGTTCCCACTCCTCTCCTCCCCTTATTTGACAAAGAATTTAAATGTTTGGTGTACAGTTACGCCATATTAGCGGTCATCATACATTTCCCTAAATAATTTCCAGATGTTTCTCAGGGCTACCTTAGTTAGTAATATTTTCCCGAAGCGCTACTATAAACCGTTCCTGAGATGTGGCCGACCGCCATGCTTAATTGGGCACCCGGTACAAGTTTATTCAAAAGTTTTTACAAGATCGTCACAACTATAAAACTAACATTGTGTTCTTGCAAGTCTTAATAGTATGTCGAACGATGGATTTTAGTATGTGGCATGGTGCATTGTCGTAAATCAATAGGTAAGGGCCCATATATGGATCTAAATTGTTGAGATATGGCAACATAATGTCCTCCAATATACTCTTACATTGGTATTGACTCAGACTACCCTGGCAAAAATACAGTTGTCCAGAGCCTTCTGCTCCTATACAAGACTCACTGAAGGTGGGTATCTAACCGTTTTTAGTACATTGAGTATTATCTTTGGTATTCAGAAAATTCAGTGTTAAAATTGAATCAGTATATTTTGAATTTTTTTTGTCTCAACTTCCGCCAATCCTCAATTTTGTAATGTTGATATCGTTTAGCCCATTCATAACGTGCTCGCTTCATCGTCGGTGTTAATTTGGGCTTTTTAATGGACCGACTGCATTTCGAACGGCCGTCGTACAATCTCTAATTTCTTTACAGGATGAAAATCGGTTCTCCGTTGCTATTTTCAGGATATGACGATTACCTCGAAAAGTAATTATCCTTCTCTTCCCACAAAACGCTCTTCCGGTACTCGTGGTTGGTGTGTTTTCTTTCATTGATGGGGCGGTTCGTTGCACTGTTTGTCGAAATACTTCTTCTTTCATTGCAATTGTAAGTTGAGAATACGTTCCTGTGTCCAACAATGCCAAAATACGCAGTTTTTTCTTATTTGATAAGTTCTTTCTCTTGCCCATAATGAAAAAAACATAAGACGCTCACATACAACAACTTCAAGTCCAATACTAACATATAAACACGTACAAAACGTGGTTACACAAACAGACAAATACCTTTTAATGCAATAGTAATCGATTCAAATAATTAGTGTGCCTTTAAACATTACTTCTACCCATTTACTACCTACTATATAATAAACGCTGACCGAAGAGAGTGATAATAGTAGGTAAAAGGTCATAATTAAATAATTTAAATAGCTATTATAAATCATATTCATAAATTTTATAATCGTATTTGTAAATGATGCTGTTCGAAATACACAAAAACTTTATAAGGTAGGCTTAATAAATTGGCCGGAGACTGTACACCTTCTAATACACTATGTCATTTTACTGGAGTGGTCCGTATTCAGGTGTGCCAGAAAGGCGGTCGCTCTAAAAGTTTTACTGTTTTTAATTTATAGGTACAGTTCTTTTTAACATTTTTGCGCGAAATTAAGTCTCAGGACATTAATAATTATTTGTCAAAATATAATTTTATTAATTTGCCACTTCCTTAACATATCATTTATTTCATTGAGTGAATAATGTAAATATTAATTCCTTACAGTTTTGTTGTCGACGACACGGTACGCCCTGTATGCGCATGAATAGATGGCTTAGTCATGAGCAATTCTCGAAATGTATCATCCTAATGATTTTGATTACTATTTCTAAATTACAATTAGGAAAAAAAGTAACTTTGTATTAATCATTACTAATTTGATTGAGTGATTATTTGTGATAAATAAAACAGTAAAGATCTATAGTATAAATAACTACATACGTTTGTAACGTACTAAATTGTATAATACAGTTTGTGTGAGATGTTATAATTACTTCCGAAAAATTCAAATTGCTTTTTCAAATAAATAGTAAGATCACCTAATTTAATCAATCTTCAAACGGTGACAAAACAGAGAAAGGAAACCGAATTAAATGTGCTTAGTGTTTATATAGTAGAGAGTGACTCGAAGTCTGAGTGATTCTTTTCAGTGGTAAATTTAATTCCTTTCAAAGAATTTAATTGGAATTAAACATTCCCTGTTTTTTTGTTGCTAGTTTATTAAACATTCAGCTACTGTTTAAACGTTCCTGTTTAAATATACAATAATGTAAACAGGTAGTTTTTTAATAATAGGTATAGAATAAACTTCTTAAACAGTTGTTTATTTAAACAATATATTTAGTATTCCAAATAATATTTACTCCAATCGTACAATGTTATATTATCTATTTGTAATAATAGTTAATATCAACTGTAGGCAAGTCTATATTATCAATTTTAATTTATGAAAATCAGTAATCCTAGCAGCAATTGTACGAAGGTACTAGTATTAGACCGTCATAAATAAGTGAAAATTTACATATTGACACTGTTTCCGTTGTTACCAAGTGACTCATCGTTAACTGCATGATCGCTATTGTCAACAGTATTATTAAACAATGGAAGTGTATACCCTTGATTTTCAGGGAATGAGCATTTAACACGCAATCTTGTGTTTACGTGCGGTTTTAAGTTTGTTGCTTGTATATAAACGTACTTGTTTCATTAATTTTGTACCTCTTCGGTTTTTTAATTATAATGAAAATATATCATGGTATCGTTGTGTTGCGCTAACGATTGCATAATAAAATATTGTGAAATAATATGTTGTAGATATTGTTGTATAAATTATTTTGTTAAGGTCAAGGGAGTTGAGGCGAAGTACGAACGTAAGTACTGCTCAGAGCACTTCAGGAAAGAAAGTATAACGGCAGTGATATTAAAATGTAAAATTCACTTTCTTTCTATGATATCTATGCTTATACGTTACTTCGTTCCAATAAGATAAGTCGCCTTTATCTATGACTTTTTCAATTACTTTCTGTGCAATACAATCAATGTTATTATTATTATATGTTACATGTATGTAAGTACAGTTTACACTTCACTTTGTCAGCATGGTTGTTGATTTTCGAATGAAGTGAAGAAATAACTGAAATATCTGAAAAAGTATTACATAATTTTATGGGTTTATATAAAGTATAACATTCCTATGCACCCATCCGTCCATAAATATTTTCTATGCTTCGATTGTTTCAAGAATTTACTAATGTGTGAAGTGAGTGGATATTTTATTCAAGCTAAATTCTTATTGTAATAAACTTACGGATTATATTGTACTAGGCAGTTTGTAATTTGTCACAGATTGTACTTAGGTTTATCGAATTCGTAAAGTTAAATATTCAGTATACCTTTATGCAGTTATGTCGTTGCTCGCTGCAGGAAGACCTTTTTACCGTCGCTATGAAGAAAGAAACCGGTTATTCGCGGTCTCGATCTCCCCACGTTTCAAAGTAGAATCCCTAAGAGAAATGCAGGTCTGCTCATGTTAGACGAGAAGGATGGAAAAAGAAGACAAAGAAAAGATATTTTAAAAGAGAGTAGTTGGAATAGGATGGATGAACAACACAACTTTGTCTATAAATAAAGTCCTACTATAAATATATTACTGGGTGATTCACACACCTGGGCAAAAGATAATGTGCAACGTTGAGTAAAGAAAAAGTAAATAATATGCCAGGCTTGTTTGTTGGATGTGTGATATTCAATTTATGTGCATATAGTCTTGTTTGTTTTACAAACGTTAGTATGAATCTATTTATGCTGTTAATTTAAAACCGTTGGTTATAAAGTAGAGTGTTAGAAAATAATTTCGCAAGAACGAGAAATTAGTGTTTATCAAAATAATAATTCCTTTGCAAGTTTATTATTTATGGGTGAATTTATACGTTTATATGTAGACATGGCAATATTATACTAGGACATGGAGATGGTTGACTTTTTATTACGGAACAAAGCAAACTATGATGAACACTACTAGTCAAAGGTAAATCCGCATGTTGTAGTTCGATTCGATTTCAAAATGTGTTGTGAAAAAATGGGTTATTTAGCAGAACCTGCTACCTTCAATAGAATTCTAAGTAATATTTAGAGAAGCTTCAAACATCGTTAGAAATGAGAAATGTCCTATCTCGGACAAACCGAATTGTGTTGTGATCAACAAAATAGCTATCAAACCCAGAATATAAGAAACGTAATAATTTAAATTAACGATCTCACAATCAGATTACTGGTAGCATTATTAATGTTCGATGGCCAAACAAGTCAGCGAATCTAATGTCTCTTGATTTTAAAATAAGGTTACCGAATTTATTATATGTATACATATGTATATGTACTTCTAAGAATTTTGAAAAACATGAGTCAATTCAAAATTAATAATATAAAGGAGGTATAACGCAAAATGCGAACTCGAGTCATTCCTTGCGGCAAATACAAATGTAAGATTGTACATATTGCCTGTATGACCATAACACGGTTGTAGCATTGTAGCTGTGGAAGATGACTATTTTTCTACGTCAGCGATGGAACGAATATGACCTGTTGTAAGTTTATGGATAAAAATTATAGGTGGGTAGGAACTGATTTGAGCAGTTTGTGAAAGGTCATTCCATGTCATATCAACACACCCATTCAACTTGACCGTCTCAGATTTTGATGAAATTTGGCACTGAAGTAAAATTCACGTAGACCAAGAAAAATGTCAAGTTTTAATTTCTTATGTCAACCCGTTACAAAAATCGCCCAAAATTGCTATGCGGGCATTTACTAAAATTGTAATAGCTCTTCTCCTAATTGAGCTAACGACTTGACAGTGGTGTTATTTTCTTTTATTTTTAATAACCTTCCATTTGATATGTAACACCTAGGGGATCTTGAGAAAAATGTTTTCCAAAATGGCTACTAAAATTTTGAATTTGAATTCCAAAAAAGTCACATGTTTAAAAAATTCCCAAAAGTAGTTTACTATAACAGTAAGCAGTGTGCAAAAGTTTCAAATTGGGATAGTAATGGGTTCTTACTTAAAAATATTTCTGTTTAGATGAGGTTTGTAAACCCTAGAAGGAGCAGTGGTCTTTTTCCACATAATCCACTCCACTAAATAATTAACTTATAGACTGATTGTTAGTACATAAATAAAAAATCTTTGTTAGATTCTCAAATTACAAAACAAACTAGAAATCAAAAAGAGATCACTACATGGGTAAACATCCACACAACACTGACGCCGAGAGTCAGACTGAGCTGCTTGCTGCTTCACTGCAGTAGTTGAGGATGTGAAGCAAGTCTGAAATTGTCACACACTGCCAGGGTTGCCAACTTTTTTGAAATTTTTTGAAATTTTTTAAACATGTTACTGTTTTGGAATTCAAATTTAAAATTTTAGTATCAAATTTGAAAAACATTTGTTCTGAAGACCCTCTAGGTGTTGTATATCAAATGAAAGGCCATTAAAAATAGAAGAAAATAACACCACTCCCAAGTCTAGATTAGCTCAATTAGGAGAAGAGCTATTACAATTTTAGTAAATGCCCGCATAGCAATTTTGGGCGATTTTTGTAACAGGTTGACATAATGGAATTGATGTATTTCTTCTTGAATCTAGATCTGAATATCAGCCACCTTCATTTAGGATCCTGTTAGTATTTATGAAGCTAACGATCGGACAGTTTCAGAATATTTTGTCACTTGGGGTGTATTAACTTTATCCTTATAACAGGCTGTACTCATTTTTTTCCTCTCAATGTCTTTTGGGTTCGACACAGAAAAAGCAACGACCTACAGCAATTTAAGGGAACCTGTACGTGACATCTTGTCCTATTATAACGATGTCATACGATGCCATTTTAATATTTTTGGCATCCTGGTTATTACTCGAGACCATCCTTCGAAGAAGCCTCCCATCTCGGAGTTAAATGTTACCGCTTACAGTAGGGTTGCCATTCGTCCCGATACGTCCCGGGACATGTCACTATCAAAAATGTCCCGACAAACATATTCGAGCAATGAAATACAAGTTTTAAAAAGCACCATCTAGTGAGCGTTAGGGCAACTAGTCTTAGAGATCTGTTTTACCTAAAACTGCTAAAAACTAAACTTGAGTTGAGTGAGAGGAAGGGGGTGGAGAGCGGCGCCGCAGTGGTTC
Organism: Holotrichia oblita; assembly: GCA_023690525.1. NCBI lineage: Eukaryota > Metazoa > Arthropoda > Insecta > Coleoptera > Scarabaeidae > Holotrichia > Holotrichia oblita. The sequence goes on from CM043018.1 coordinate 64,971,887, forward strand.
CACACTGAAAAACAAAATGTTTAAAACTGGCTACAGCCTACATTTCTTCACTGATTTCCATTGTTTTTACATACTCTGAGATATTTTACAACAATTCCTCTTTGCCCGTTTTCGACATTATTCTCAAAAATTAGCGGCATAACCTTAAATATTGAAAAATCATGTTTTGTGCTCATAATCCGATGATTTTTTGATTAAAAAATTTTAATGATAATAATATTGACCGGAAAATTGTAAATGTCCCGACGGGGCCTTGGGGATTTATGGCAATCCTACTTACAAACTTATACCTACTACACAGTTAACTTTATCTCTCAAGTAACATACGTGATAGGTAATATATTGCGCGCAGGTGACATTTCCTTCTTTAGGGGAGTAAATTCAACTTTGTGACGGAAATAATTGTTTCCTTTAAAGATGATATCTCTGTAACGCATGACATAATTTCTGTAAACTGTCTGTTTAGTGAAATTAATTTCTTGCCTTACGTAAAGTAAGTCTGGAAATAAAGCTTACTCACCTGTTACAACGTGATGGATATGCACACATGAATGAATTTTCTTTACACTACACACTTTACTTGCAAATGTGAGCGACTATTGCTTGTGTGCTCATTATTTTCCAACATTTATGATACGATTATGACTCAAGAACTCATAACTCAATAAAGTATAATATTTAAATAATTGTGTTTCTATTTCTAATTTCTACCTACGCAATATAACTAAGTCTACATCGCAAATGATAGTAATGTTTTGTGTCTACCACTACTACTATGCGGCAATTGCATATTGTCGGATGAATTCTGAAACATATCAGCATTTCTGGAAAAGGCAGGTGAATACGTTTCAGCTTATATTAGTAAAAGCTTATTCTGAACAGGAAGGACATTGAAAAGAAAAAAATATCGTTGAAAACAGATATATTTATTCATAGTCGTAATTGATAAATAAAACATTATTCCGTATTTGATAATAAAGGAGGGTTACCTCTTCTCTAATAAAGTTGACACAGCGGAGAATTCAAGCACTCCACTTTGAAAGAAATTATAACCAAATAGGATAAAACATTTTATTTCCAATTTGAGTTAGCGTAACTTTGCAATCACCATCGTTCTGGTTTTGTTACTAACCATTTCAAGCTTTCGTAAGAATATGGCTTGTTGTTATTTATACATAATACGGTGACAAATATTGCACCATAAAACGAACTGGAAACAACCATATCAATAAAGAAAAAAAGAATGTATTAGTTAATTGGAATAAAAAAGATTATTATTAATGTATTAAAATTCTCATGTAATAACGAATTTACGCAGTTATCATTTTTTTGATTATTTGTGATATTATTATTATGAACATTTAACATACTTAAATGAAGTTTTTCATAGTGTCAAAAGTGAGTGTTGGATACGACGGCGTATTAATTGTATTCATTATTTTCAATCTTAAAATGTTAATTAATTTATTTCATTTAACATTCAAAACTTTGTCAGAATAACGAAACGCGATTTATAAGCAGCCAAACGAAATAATCTAATCAAACGTTCTTGTTATTATTCTGATTCTACAATGGCAACCCAACTTGAAACGAAGGAGTGGACGCAATGCAATAGTTCAACATATGCATCTATACGTCCAATTTGTGTTCATTACAATTTTTGACCAGCTTTTCTTGGCATATGGCGGGGGTACTATAAGGGACAGTACAAAAAAGGATCAGAAGGGTTAATAGTCGAACGCTAGAGTTATCGTTATTGCTAATTTAGGGGCACTGATTGTGAGCCTAACTAATATAACGCGCGTATCTCCCCTATTGCCGGATTGCGCTGGAATACTCTGCTTAGTTTAGCGGATGACATGATTAACTTTTGAAAACATTTACACATTACATTTTCAATGGGGGTACAAAGACGTATATATAAGATAATTCATGTGCTTTTGCGGTATAAAGAATAATTCATGCGTTTTCGACATTGCGGAGTTGGATAAATATATTAAATTCTATATGAATTCAGGATGGTAAATACTTCTATTTCGTATGTCTGTTTTTGATAGAAATGGAAATCATACAATTCATAACTTTGAAACGTGCATGAATGTTCAAACTTCATGAATAGTAATCGTTAAATCAATCGGGTGACACGTATTACTTTTCTATGTTACATACAAACCTAGATTCTAAACTTACTTTTTGGTTATAGAGAAGAAGGGTTAAAGTAAGTTTACCGAGTATACTGTTTAAATGCAAAGCGCAGAAGCGGGGGCACGGTGGCACCCGCCTGTATACTAGATAAAACATACTATTTCTAACAGAAAAATATTTTAATGATATGTTTTAATGAAATAAAAACAATAGATTTACTACCGAGTAACCATTTTGAAACATTTCTTACTCTGAAAATAAGTTTAACCCATGGCAAGATCTAGCGCGTACGCCTATATTTTAGTTAGTTAAATACTTCAAAAACCACCTCCGTGGGTTTTAAATTTCAAAAATTTTCCCTGGACACCCCTCTACCCGGGGCGGTATTCCATACCCCCTGGTTTTGTCCCCCTCCCCAAAATGTCTTTCGGATCCGCCGCTGTCTACTTGTATGTTTAAATGTTCGATCTGATAATATTTATCTGGTCATGTTGATTGTGACCTCATACAGTAATATTAGCTTTCAAATCTGCTACCTTGAGGTATAAAGTTCTGGAAGTGCTAGGTACAGTCATGGACAGCCAAAATGATAGCTCCAAGTTACAATCTATCGCTACGCTAAACATTCGTGTATACTCGGCTGCTGCAGGCATCACCATCTCGTCTTGTTTGAATATCCGCTTTCAAGTTGCCCTGAATATCGGTTCATAAATCGGCAAGAACGAAATACAGTCTCTTCAACACCTAACACAACGACAAGTGAAAACAAACAAATTAAAATTGACATATTCATTTTCGTTTTGTATATTTCCTATTTTTGAAATCTATTTATTGTGAATATTTGTAACATTAGAGGACCGTTTTGTTGTTTAAAAAAAGTTAATACTTGCTAAAATATAGTTCCGATATGATATTTTTATCATTCTGTTTTCCTTAAATTCTATTTGTAACAATAGAAAAGACATTAGAAATGTAATGAAGCAAAGTAAAATAAAATAAATAGAATGGTTCAAAATAAATTAAATAAATTTCAATAATATATGTAATAAACATAGGTAATGGTAGAATGTGTACCATCATCTGAAAATACTTTTGAAACCAAACGTCAATTCCGTTTAAAGGGGAATAAGTTGTGAGCGATACAAAAAACCTCCGTACTTAAAGTAGTTAGATAATATACAGAGTGTCCAAACAGACCAGTTAAATGTGTTCCTTGGGTCGACTTTTATGTGAAGATCGAGATCAGCAACCCGTGTCCAATATCGTTTGTATTTAAAAAATCCAAGCATTAATAGCCGAAGCATAATGTACTGATCGTAGGCTGCTGTTGAAGAAAAAAGGGATGTGACAATTATGATTTGACAGTGTCACCTATTAGATATAAATGGATAATTACATATCAAGAGCAAGCAGAAAGGCACCTTATTTATGGTTAAGCCATTTGTAAAGGAAGAGAGGCGCAACGTTTATACAGTAAAAGCTCTTTTAACCGGCATTCTAACAACCGGCACGCTCTATTAGTCTGGCTCAGCTGAGCGACTCACGACAGCTTTTTTCCGGTTACGTTCGGGCCGCCTCGGCACTGGCAGACGAAAGTAAACACTTCCGCCAATCTATTGGCAACCTATTGAATATTTGCATGGCATTCTCTTTGTCAGTTAGTGTTCTTCAGTTTGTCTACGTCTGATGCAATACTTAAAATACAGATTGTGCACAGTGTGACTTGATTAGTTTTGATCGTGAATATCACTGGTTAAACCTAATTCTTTATCTATTCTACCTATATTCTATTAACCGGCAAAATCGGATAACCGGAACGAGCCGTGGTCGCGAACGGGCGGGTTAAAACTTTACTGTATTTGGAGCGATATCCATTTCGTCGGCCACCGCATCATTATTCAACCTTTGCTTCGTTCTTTTAGATGCGGAAACGTCATTGGCAGACCAAGGGTAACAAAAAATGTTATTAATGAAGAAAACGTGCATCAATGTGCGAAAGATTAGCTCATCAAACTCATCTTCCCAAAAGTCAACTGTATGGAGAATATTACACGACCAACAATTATATTTTCACTTCAGAAAAAGTTCGACTATCGATCCTGAGGATTATGAATGTCGCTCTAATGTTTTGTAACTGGTTTTTACAACGTCAAGCAGATGAACCCTGATTTGTTAGTTATGCTCTTTCCTCAGACGAAGCCTGCTTTCCAAGAGATGGTTTCTTCAATAGCAGAAATAGCTACGTTTGAGACGATGAGAACCATCACGCCATCACCTTCATGTATAACCAAATTCTCAATAAATATTTGGGGTGGAGTGGTGGGAGACCATTTATTGTTTTATTTGTTGCCGCAGCTTGACTGAATGGCCGTATTTATTTAAACTTTTTAGAAAATGTTTTACTAGATTTATTGGATGATGTTCCTCTATACATTCGAAGAGAAATGTGGTTACAACATGATGGAGCACCAACACATTCCATTTTAAATGGGCGCAATTATTAAAATCAATCCTTTCAAAATAGATGGATTGGTGGTGGAGGTCCTGTTAACTGGCCCGCTCGATCTCTAGATCTCAACCCTATTGACTTTAGTATTTGGGGTATGCTAAGTCATTAGTTTACGAAAATTCGGTGAACTTACAGGAATAATTGTTAGCGATAGTCATGGCTGCGTTTACTAAAATTCAACATATATGTACGCCTGGAATTTTTAATGGAATCAAACGATCCATGATTCGTAGATGCAATTGATGCATTGCAACAAATAGACGTCAGTTCGAATATTCTTATAACAAAATAAAATAATTGTCGTGTACTTGTATCATTTGGACATCCTCGAATAAAGTGTGAATAAAAAATACATAGTCTATAATATTATTTCTCCCTTTTTAGCTAAATAACTTTTGTTTGAAACAATTTTTCATTTGGTATTTGAATACAAAGTTATAAGAGGTATATCTAGAAAACGTGAATAGATCAGACACGGGTTGCTGATCTCAACCTTCATAAAATGACCTAAGGCACATCACCTAAACGTTTGTCGGTTTGCTTTTGGGACACCTCTATAGTAATATATAATAATTATTGTCCACTTATTCTGTTTTACTGACTAATTGATTGATATATTAACAACAGTTTTACATACATTACTTATTTAAAATACAACGGAATTATTTACTGTATCATATACCAGTTTATCGTTGAAAAGTTAAGCAACTATTTTCGTTATTCATAACTAAACGTTTTCGTTGCCGAATAAGTTCATTTATTTCTGAAACGATTTATGAACCTATATTCCAGGTAGTTTTGGAAGCGGGTATCTAAACAAGACGATAGGCGAGATGCATACAAGAACCAGTATACACGAAGGTCGCGCAGCAATAGATTGTAACTTGGACATATCATTTTGGCTGTCCATGACTGTACATAAGTGGAAAGAGGGGTAAAACAGAAGCACAATCTAACAAGCCTGAAACGTAAACAGTGACACTAAAAATGTTCTACAATACTTAGAATATAAGCTTAAAACGATTATTATTATACGAATTTAACCTGAACTTTTAGTCTACTTAATATCTATACTAGTTGTTTATATTCTGACTCAAATGTATCTATACGCCAACAAGTTTTGAAATTCTGGAGAAAATTCTCTTTGAGGTTTCCTCTTCATATAATGTTACCACATTAAGCTACAGTTTTTGTGTGTTGGTAGTGGTTCACATCATAAGTTTGCAGTTTGTAGAACAGACTGCTGCATTATGATATGTATCCGTTCAATGATGACCATACGGTTAACATAACAGTGTAGCGTTAGAATAACAATCTGAATGTCTTTTATTTGTATAATTTCATGACGTCAAAATCGTTAAACATAAGCAAACAAAATTTTGGAATTAAATTATCCGAATAATTTGCCATTAATTGTTTCAACAAATTTTGGGAGAATATGTTATTGAAATGGCCCCGAAAGTTTGATGATTTCCATAAGAAATGAAACCAAACTTAAGATAGAAACAAAATAAATATGTTATAAATGCTGCCATTGCTACGATGTATATAAACGAAAGCAGTTTGCTTATCCTATCAACAAATATTGTGGCGTCTCTACCAAATTGATCAGTTAAGCTTTTGAGTTAACTAAGGTATAACGCCAGCACTGCTCAACCGATTATTTGATGATTAGTCAGTGTAACAGGATTGTAAAAATTATGAATTTGCTTCGATGTTCAGATTTTATACCTGTGCAGATAATTTATTAACTGGTATGGATAATTTGCAGATGCGATCAAAATTGAAAACGAAGTGATAGATATCCTAGTAAAATTACAATTTTAATTAAGAAATGGCCATCGAATTTGTCTGTTAGCAGATATTTGCATCCTCTTCTAAAGATAAATTGATTCTTTATTTAGACAAGATAGATGACAAGAAAGACACCGAATATTGGCATCACATCAGTATGAAAGGTCGCTTTACCATTTATCAGAGCCCTTCATAAACAGATTTAATGAATAGAATGGTTTTCTATTTCGTATACAAAAGAACGCATACTTGTCTAGGTCAAAATCATTCTATACACAATATGTATAACAACATTAGAACTCAAGAAAGTTATAAATGTTGGGCATTCGAATCAAATCAACTTCTCCTATTTTTTTTACTATATTTTCTAATTTATATAAGTCACAGCGCATTGCAGCTTATTGATTGTGTTTCAAAATATTACATACAACAGAACGATTATTCCAATCTTAAAGGATTATTAATCCTCCTGTTTTGAGTATAGCTGATTGCGAAAACAACTTACTTAAAACTTATTTAAAATGTTATCTATCTGCCATTGAATTTTTGTCTTATACTGCTGTATATAGGCATTAAATACCGATATAAAGTGTAACTTGTTCTTTGTAGTGCAATGTTTTAACGCCTATTAGCATGGATTCTAAGGTAGAAATACTAAAAACGGTGCTGCGTATCTAAATTGACTCGACATCAACGGAAGTGGATGCTATCGTTCAATCGCGTGTCAGATTAATTTCAATCAAGCGGTTCATGAATTTCAAATCCACCCATAGGAAAATAACTAATGCCGCCTGTCGCTGATCGCGTGGTAATGTTGCTGATCGACGCCAAAACGTTCTGGGATCTACTTCTGTTTAAAAATTATGCAATCATGAGAAAAAAAACTGAATCAAGAAGTTGATGGAAAAAGAAATAACGAATGCAGTTTGCAGTATAAAAATAGAAGGAGAAAATTCAGCCACACGATAAGTCTGGAATACATATGTGCAGTCTATTAAGAAATAAAACAGAGTCGGTTAATGAACTTTCTAATGAGCTACAGGTTGTGTTAGTGTTTTAATTATTTGTTTTTGTCATATACGGTAATTTATTATATAGGTATGCAGAGGTCGTTAACAACGCAGCATTCAAGACCAATTCATATATGTTCATGCTGCTTTTTATATGAGGATCAGGTAGGGTCACAGTGAAGGCAGAAGTTAACAGATTAATCTACGGCTAACAATTTTGAAGCGTTACATCTGACTGGGCCTTGGTGTCTTGAATACGAATATAAGTATCTGTTTGAAAATTGTTCAAAACGTTTACAACAAATACAATGAAGGGTGCATCGAATAGAAATTTGTATTGATCTTTGTGGTGTGCCATTGTGCAGAAATTGCTTTGTGAATAGCTAGTTCATAATCAGCTACAATAGTTTTTGGAGCAAATATTAAATTAGTATTACAACACTTTTTTAAGAAAAACAAGAAGTGTTTCGTATGTTGACCAGTTTATTCGGTAATAAAACAAAAAGCCACAAGTATGTATATAAATAAAAAAATACACATAAATTTTAAATTAGTATCGCACGAAAATACTACAATATTGTTAATTTTATTAGTGACCAAGAGAAATGGTTCATTTTAATTGTTTTTAAATTTCATGTTGGTGAATATGTGAAACGTCTGAAATACTGCTTGGTAAACGCGGTTGGACTTTTATGTCTTTAGTAATACATATTATTTCTAATGTATATGATATATGTTCTTGTCAAAGAGTCCATTGTATCAGTGTTTTCCTTTATTACAGAATGAATTATTTTTGATCGCCGTTCTCTGTAATATCTTCTGTAACCTTCCGTTTGCTTGTCACACTCCAAAATCTGCATATTAAATTTTTTAATGTCGTTGTATGATTATGCAAGTTTTCGTTTCTTGAAATTATATTATCTGAACCCTACGTAAAAACTTTTGCATTGTACTTAGCAGATAAGTCCAAAACTTCTCACCACTTTTAAGAACCTTTTTTTACGATATCTATTATCATCGAACATAAGTAACGACTTTCCCTCTTTTACTTAAGATCATTTTAATTTCGCTCATTTTCACTTACAAGACAGCTCAAATTAAACTAAGTCTATAGTAAGTCCAAACATTACTTACACCTAAAAATATTGTATTAGGAAAGATAAAATGATAATTTACAGTTTCCTAATAGAAATTTAGTTAACACAATCAACCTCATTACCTATGTACATATCTTAACCAAGTCTCATTATCTATTTTAATCCTTAATACGGTCCCCACCTCGGTGCACTGGCTTTGTCTGTTCAGATAGTGGTCTTCAATTCGAGAGTACTGTTTTTTACGATCATCTAATCTTTAGATTTAGAGATTGGTTTACAATCATCTAATCTTTGCGTTTAGTTGATATTATTTTTGAAATATTCAGGCTATTAGCAACTAGAATGTCAGCTTTTCCTATAAGACGTTTATGTACTTTGAATGATTTAAAACGTGTATACTTTTTGTAGTGGACGCTATAGTTACATTTTGAATTTTTGTTTAGAATTTCTATGTGCGAGTTGCAATATTTATAGTGCTGCCTCTTATATAATCTACAATGACATGTCAAAGTAGCTGTTTAAATAGGGTCCTCAACTGAAAATAGACGTTTTAATGAGAGGATAGTTGGCAGAGATACGGTGCTCGCTGTTATAGGAAAGGATATTTGTATTCGAGAGTTGCACGTGTGTTTGATTGCTACCGACGCAAAATCTCCGGGCGGACCTGGGAGTCCTTCCATCAACGACCACATCTTTGTCTCTGCTACCAAGCCCTGGAGAGGACTACAACATCGGCAAACCCGCTGGTCTCCCGTCTGGCCGGACTCGACCGATAGACCACCGCCTAGGGTGAAGATTAGAAGGGCTCTCGACATTGCTGCGGACCAGGACTAGCTCAGGAAGATAACATCCACCAGCGCCAACTGCCGCGAGTGACCACATCAACAACTCTTATCATCGACAACTGAAGCGCCTTAAAGGCCATATCGAGATAAAAAGGCTTAAGGACCTCAACGTTCAGCCTTAGAAAAGAAAAGCAGGCCTATAGAGATAGAGCGAGAGTTGCACGTGTTTGATGGCTACTGACTCCAAAATCTGCCAGATATTATTTACTAACCTTTAGTAATTGACCTAATGATAATATCACTCAAAATTTTGGATTCGATTCATCAATAGTGTTTAGTTTGAGGGTCTTTGGAAAGTAAACAAGTTTATATTTGAATGGACAAGGAACAATATCGATGAACCTGTGTGAAGATATTAATGGAGCAGTGGATGTGTTTCTAAAAGTAATTGCAGACGGGTTCAAGAGAGGTCGTTGTTAAATTTTTTTGGGATTTTCGGAAATTTTGAATAGAAATATTAGGATTTGACCTTGACTAAAAAAAAGTGGACTAAATTATATTGTTCACATATATACTTTTATCCCATCCAGGAAATTATTTGTGTTTCTCCATCCATGAATATACTATTTATTGTTAAGTAGCTTACATTTTAATGTAAAAGAAGAGCATTGTGTTTAGGTGGTAATTGTATTTGGAGTTTTGGAAATTACAGTTTCTAAAATTCTGATTTGAAGTACGAAGTTAAACTCGACTAATGTTAATTTTTAAGGCAGGGAGGAATCGTGCTAGTTGATTGTAAGAAGAACAATAAGATGAGGATAGGGAAAACATTACGCAAACCAGTATCTACATGAGATATTCTATTAAAACAACACGGCAAATTCATGATGGAATTTTCTGTTATTCCCTTTTAGTGGATATAGGTTGTTCTTGAAATACATACGTATAATTTGTACCGTATGGCAAATAAGAACAGCTCTTCGGACATCCTTCGGAAGTGGGAGGGAAAATAGGAAAAATTGTTAATAGAATCCTGAAATGACTGCTAGATAGCGTAACTGAACAAAATTAAAAGTATTTATTTTCAGGATTCAGAAAATACTATTCACAAATTTATCAAACCATTTCTTTTCACTTATAAATGAAAAAAATTGTGATTATAGAAGTGGAAAATCTGTATGAATTTAAAACTACTTTTTTGGGTTCATAAATGGATGTAATTTCAAAGACCCATGAACTTCGAAACGCGTGTTCCAAATTAATTAACTCAATGTTGCGGGTGTCGGTGTTACCGATTTCTTATCGTTTCTTATCACTGTGAGCCATATTTTATTTTTTTTTGAGGTAAATTTATTTCTTCATTAATGATTGTAATGTATAAACGTCGGGATGATAATCATTACTAAAGATTACACTGCGAAAACTTCTCGTGATTTTGATTATGATGGTGATTCGATCTGATTTGGATCTTTTGACGGATTTAACAAAGATATGTCCGTCAGTAGAATACACTTCTAGCTGACCTATTGTTAATGATTTATACTGTTTTCGTATTATTGTTAGAGCTTAGCGCTAGAGGGCATTAAGGAAGTTTTAAGAAGGAAAGTTACGTCAAATGTCATATTAATGTTTACACCATAAAATAGCAAATTAAAACTTAAGATGCTGATCAGGGAAAAAGCACAATGATATATAAAGAAAAAAATTGTCATTTACACATTTCTTATGATATCTTTGGATAGAAAAATGATCATTTAATTCATGGTCAGCACAGCATGCTTCCATTTAACATTTTCAAGAAAAAACCGATTTCTGAAAATAAATAAATAAATAAAAGAACGTCTTTTTAGTATGCACATTATTTATTAGATTGGTACTAATTTCTATGAATATTACCTTGCTGGTGTAGAGTTTTTTTCCCACAGTTAACAGAATTCGTTTAAAACATAACCAGAATATGAGTTTTTTTTTCAAGTTTTATATTTATGCCTTCTCTTATCAATCAAAATCTAATAGAAAATTATATTTCATATTTATAATGGACATTTGCTAAATTTTTGTATAAAAAATACACATTTTAGCAGTATATATAATTGCATTTTGTCAAGTGTGTGTTAATTACTTATAACCATGTAGTTCAATAATTGGTTTCACAATTTATTATAAAGCGATTTAGTACGCTAAATACAAATTAATTGTCAATCACTTTATATTTGCTATATATGATATATGTGTACAGTGCTTGAACTTAGATAAAATGGCCATCAACCTTTGTAAAATTATCTGTATTAGTAGTTTTTTTTGAGTGAGGAAAAATGCCTAAAACGCACCATCAGGGACGAGACCTGTCCCCGGTGTGTGGGGCTCGCACCCACTAAAAAACCTCACTTTGTCAGGTGTAGAATCCATCCCGGAACCGCTGGTCGCATTACTTCAGGATGGCACTCGTAGTTAGCCTCGGTCGGCTGCTCCATTGCTTGGGGTCTTCTTCTTCTCTTTCAGCACCTTCTCGACGAACGTGGCGATCTTCTGCCAGTGGTCGTTTCCGGACAGCATCGTTTGTACGACGTTATCCGGCGTTAGAGGTCCTACTTCGTCTTGTAGAGCGGCTCTGTAGTCACTCCACCTCTCGCATTCGAAGAAGGTGTGGTGAGCATCATCTTCCGCAGAGTCGTGATACTGACATGTCGCGTTCTCTGCTTTACCCATTCGAGCCAGGTATGCGTTGAAATACCCGTGTCCGCTGAAAAACTGGGTGAGGTAGTAGTTTACCCGCCGTGGTCTCGGTCCATCCACTCCGTGATGTTGCGGATGAGTCTGGCCGTCCACCGTCCTCTCGTGTCGTTCTGCCAGCGCGCTTTGCCAACGTTGTCGTGTGAGCGCTTTAGCGTCCGCTCTTGCTTGTCGTAAGCCGACGTCTCGTCGTGTCTCGTAGACTCTCTTCTTTTCTAGAGCTAGTAAGTCTATCGGAGTTACCCTGCGATCACAAGCACCGCCGGTTCGGAAACCGTACGGTATGCGCTGGCCATCCTGAGTGCTCCCCGTTGCTGTACTGAAGCCATCCGTTTTCTGTACTTGTCCTGCTGTAAAGCGTCAGCCCAGATCTCGCTTCCATACAACAGTATGGAATGGGTGACGGTCATTAGCAGCCGGCGTTTACTCGCCGTCGGTCCTCCTACGTTGGCCATTAGTCGGCTCAACATCGTCGTTACTTTAGCGGCCTTATCGCTCGACGACTGAATCTGTTGCCAGAAGGTCATCTTGCTGTCGAGCCGCAGTCCGAGGTACTTCACGGAAGTTGTAGTGGTTATGACTTCCGTATCCACCGTCATCTCGATCTCCCGAGGGATTCTTCTCCTGGTCAGTAGAACGACCTCGGTCTTCTCCGTTGCCAGGGTCAGGCCGTGTTCGTCCATCCATGTGGTGACTCTTCTCATTACCTGGTTGAGCCTTCTGGGCATCCGCCTCGTCACGCGCTAGGATGACTGCCGCTACGTCGTCTGCGTATCCTATCAGATACGCATCTTGCGGCAGCTCCATTCGGAGGATCCCGTCGTAGGACACATTCCATAAGTTTGAACAGAATGGAACCCTGCGCCGCTCCCGCTGTTATCTTCTGTGCACGGCCCGCCTGCGGTATCGTAGACCAGCTTCCCGTCGCTAAGGTAGCTGCGTATCATCCTAAGTAAATAGGATGGCGTGTCGAATGTTCTGCAGGGAGTCAAGACATGACGTCCCATCTCGCCGAGTTGAAGGCGTTTACGTCCAATGTGACGAGCATCACCAGGGGTCTGAGTAATGATTTCCCCGTTGAGCTGCTTCGAAGGTTTCCACTACCTGCGCTACGGCGCCGACGGTGGAGGTCCCTTCCGAAGCCATGCTGTCTCTCGGACAGGCCTCGCGTCGTCTATGCTGCTCTCCAGTCGCGTTTTGAGCAGTCTTTCTAGTAGCTTTCAGCCGTGTCCAGCATACATAGCGGTCTGTATGCCGATGCCGTGGTCGGATCGCCCTTGCCTTTGCTTATCAGCACGAGTCGCTGTACCTTCCATCTCTTGCAGAACGCTCCTTCTGTTAGACAGCGGTTGTACATGTTCAGAAGCAGATCTGGGCAGACGCGCGCCACAATCTTGAGAGCTTCCGTCGGAATTCCGTCGGGTCCAGGTGCCTTCCGGTTTTGTAGGGAGTTCGCCGCTCTTGACAATTCATCTCCGCTAAAAAGCGGATGTTGTTCAATCGCTCGTCCTCCATTTCCGCAGTTCTCTCCGGTGGGTAGGGAACAACGTGTCAACGATGTTCCGCATCCGATCTCGTTCGAGGACTGGTTTCGCCGTCTTCGTCGTAAGCTTCGTAGCTTTGACGATCTTGTACCCAAGGCCCCATGGGTCGTTGTCAACGTCCTGCCGCAGCTCCTCCCACCTACGTTTCTTCTGCTCCTGTAGATGGCGTTCTTGAGATCTCTCTTGACGTTCCTAAAGTCCTCGGACTATTTAATATTAACCTTTCGTAATTGACGTCTAATGATTATTCTCACTCAAAATCTTGGACTGATTCATCAATAGTGTTTAGTTTCGAGGGTCTTGGAAAGTAAACAAGTTTATATTTGAATGGACAAGGAACAATATCGATGAACCTGTGTGAAGATATTAATGGAGCAGTGGACGTGTTTCAAAAGTAATTGCAGAACCGGTTCAAGAGAGGTCGTTGTTAAATTTTTGGGATTTTTTCTTTTCGGAAATTTTGAATAGAAATATTTAGATTTGACCGGGACTAAAAAAGTGGACTAAATTATATTGTTCACATATATACTTTTATCCCATCCAGGAAATTATTTGTGTTTCCATCCATGAATATACTATTTATTGTTAAGTAGCTTACATTTTAATGTAAAAGAAGAGCATTGTGTTTAGGTGGTAATTGTATTTGGAGTTTTGGAAATTACAGTTTCTAAAATTCTGATTTGAAGTACGGTTAAAAACCTGACTAATGTTAATTTTTAAGGCAGGGAGGGAATCGTGCTAGTTGATTGTAAGAAGAACAATAAGCATAGTGATAGGAAAACATTACGCAAACCAGTATCTACATAGAGATATTCTATTAAAACAACACGGCAAATCTATGATGGAATTTTCTGTTATTCCTTTAGTGGATATAGGTTGTTCTGAAATATTACGTATAATTTGTACCGTATGGCTAAATAAGAACAGCCTTCGACATCCTTCGGAAGTGGGAGGGAAAAATAGGAAAATTGTTAATAGAATCCTGAAATGACTGCTAGATAGCGTAACTGAACAAAATTAAAGTATTTATTTTCAGGATTCAGAAAATACTATTCACAAATTTATCAAACCACTTTCTTTTCACTTATAAATGAAAATTGTGATTACAGAAGTGGAAAAATCTGTATGAATTTAAAAACTACTTTTTGGTTCATAAATGGATGTAATTTCAAAGACCCATGAACTCTTCGAAACGCGTGTTCCAAATTAATTAACTCAATGTTGCGGTGTCGGTGTTACCGATTTCTTATCGTTTCTTATCACTGTGAGCCATATTTTATTTTTTTTTTGAGGTAAATTTATTTCTTCATTAATGATTGTAATGTATAAACGTCGGGATGATAACTATTACCAAAGATTACACTGCGAAAACTTCTCGTGATTTTGATTATGATGGTGATTCGATCTGATTTGGATCTTTTGACGGGATTTAACAAACATATGTCCGTCAGTAGAATACACTTTCATTGACCTATTGTTAATGATTTATACTGTTTTCGTATTATTGTTAGAGCTTAGCGCTAGAGGGCATTAAGGAAGTTTTAAGAAGGAAAGTTACGTCAAATGTCATATTAATGTTTACACTATAAAATAGCAAATTAAAAACTTAAGATGCCGATCAGGGAAAGCAAAATAATCGATATATAAAGAAAAAATTGTCATTTACACATTTCTTATGATATCTTTGGATAGAAAAATGATCATTTAATTCATGGTCAGCACAGCATGCTTCCATTTAACATTTTCAAGAAAAACCGGATTTCTGAAAATAAATAAATAAATAAAAGAACGTCTTTTAGTATGCACATTATTTATTAGATTGGTACCAATTTATGAATATTACCTTGCTGGTGTAGAGTTTTTTCCCACAGTTAACAGAATTCGTTTAAACATAACCAGAATATGAGTTTTTTTTTCAAGTTTTATATTTATGCCTTCTCTTATCAATCAAAATCTAATAGAAAACATATTTCATATTTATAATGGACATTTGCTAAATTTTGTATAAAATACACATTTTAGCAGTATATAATTGCATTTGTCAAGTGTGTGTGTTAATTACTTATAACCATGTAGTTCAATAATTGGTTTCACAATTTATTATAAAGCGATTTAGTACGCTAAATACAAATTAATTGTCAATCACTTTATATTTGCTACTATATTGATATATGTGTACAGTGCTTGAACTTAGATAAAATGGCCATCAACCTTGTAAAATTATCTGTATTAGTAGTTTTTTTTTTTTTTTGAGTGAGGAAAAATGCCTAAACGCACCATCAGGGACGAGACCCGTCCCCGGTGTGTGGGGCTCGCACCCACTAAAAAACCTCACTTTGTCAGGTGTAGAATCCATCCCGGAACCGCTGGTCGCATTACTTCAGGATGGCACCTCGTAGTTAGCCTCGGTCGGCTGCCTCCATTGCTTGGGTCTCTCTCTTCTTCTCTTTCAGCACCTTCTCGACGAACGTGGCGATCTTCTGCCAGTGGTCGTTTCCGGACAGCATCGTTTGTACGACGTTATCCGGCGTTAGTGGTCCTACTTCGTGTTGTAGCGCGGCTCTGTAGTCACTCCACCTCTCGCATTCGAAGAAGGTGTGATGAGCATCATCTTCCGCAGAGTCGTGATACTGACATGTCGCGTTCTCTGCTTTACCCATTCGAGCCAGGTATGCGTTGAAATACCCGTGTCCGCTGAAAAACTGGGTGAGGTAGTAGTTTACCTCGCCGTGGTCTCGGTTCATCCACTCCGTGATGTTGCGGATGAGTCTGGCCGTCCACCGTCCTCTCGTGTCGTTCTGCCAGCGCTCTTGCCAACGTTGTCGTGTGAGCGCTTTAGCGTCCGCTCTTGCTTGTCGTAAGCCGACGTCTCGTCGTGTCTCGTAGACTCTCTTCTTTTCTAGAGCTAGTAAGTCTATCGGAGTTACTCCTGCGATCACAAGCACCGCCGGTTCGGAAACCGTACGGTATGCGCTGGCCATCCTGAGTGCTCCCCGTTGCTGTACTGAAGCCATCCGTTTTCTGTACTTGTCCTGCTGTAAAGCGTCAGCCCAGATCTCGCTTCCATACAACAGTATGGAATGGGTGACGGTCATTAGCAGCCGGCGTTTACTCGCCGTCGGTCCTCCTACGTTGGCCATTAGTCGGCTCAACATCGTCGTTACTTTAGCGGCCTTATCGCTCGACGACTGAATCTGTTGCCAGAAGGTCATCTTGCTGTCGAGCCGCAGTCCGAGGTACTTCACTGAAGTTCTAGTGGTTATGACTTCCGTATCCACCGTCATCTCGATCTCCCGAGGGATTCTTCTCCTGGTCAATAGAACGACCTCGGTCTTCTCCGTTGCCAGGGTCAGGCCGTGTTCGTCCATCCATGTGGTGACTCTTCTCATTACCTGGTTGAGCCTTCTCTGGGCATCCGCCTCGTCACGCGCTAGGATGACTGCCGCTACGTCGTCTGCGTATCCTATCAGATACGCATGTTGCGGCAGCTCCATTCGGAGGATCCCGTCGTAGGACACATTCCATAAGTCGGGGCCGAGAATGGAACCCTGCGCCGCTCCCGCTGTTATCTTCTTCGTGCACGGCCCGCCTGCGGTATCGTAGACCAGCTTCCTGTCGCTAAGGTAGCTGCGTATCATCCTAAGTAAATAGGTTGGCGTGTCGAACGTGTTCTGCAAGGAGTCAAGAATGACGTCCCATCTCGCCGAGTTGAAGGCGTTTCTTACGTCCAATGTGACGAGCATCACCAAGGGTCTCGAGTAATGATTTCCCCGTTGAGCTGCTTCGAAGGTTTCCACTACCTGCGCTACGGCGCCGACGGTGGAGTGTCCCTTCCTGAAGCCATGCTGTCTCTCGGACAGGCCTCCCGCGTCGTCTATGCTGCTCTCCAGTCGTGTCTTGAGCAGTCTTTCCAGTAGCTTGCCAGCCGTGTCCAGCATACATAGCGGTCTGTATGCCGATGCAGTGGTTGGGTCGCCCTTGCCTTTGCTTATCAGCACTAGTCGCTGTACCTTCCATCTCTTGCAGAACGCTCCTTCTGTTAAACAGCGGTTGTACATGTTCAGAAGCAGATCTGGGGAGACGCGCGCCACTATCTTGAGAGCTTCCGTCGGAATTCCGTCGGGTCCAGGTGCCTTCCGGTTTTGTAGGGAGTTCGCCGCTCTTGACAGTTCATCTCTGCTAAAAAGCGGGATGTCGTTCAAGAGCTCGTTCTCCATTTCCGCAGTTCTCTCCGGATGGGTAGGGAACAACGTGTCGACAATGTTCCGCATCCGATCTCGTTCGAGGACTGGATTCGCCGTCTTCGTCGTAAGTTTCTGCATGACGATCTTGTACCCAAGGCCCCATGGGTCGTTGTCAACGTCCTGCCGCAGCTCCTCCCACTTACGTTTCTTGCTCCTGTAGATGGCGTTCTTGAGATCTCTCTTGGCGTTCCTAAAGTCCTCGGACTCTAGTTCTGCCGCGTCCGGATCTCGTCGTCTCACTCTGGTTATTCTCCGCCTAAGCTGTAAGCACCGTTTCCGGAGGGTTGCGATCTCGTCGTTCCACCAATACGCAGATCTTCTATTGTATTTCCTTCTCCGCGGCATGGAGGCGTCGCAGGCGCGACGTATGAGGGCCATGGTCGCGTCCGCAATAGTCTCCGCTGAACCGGTACATTCCATGACGGCATCCTTTCCTCGAGCGATTGCATGAGCCAGGGCGTCTTCATCCAGCTTCGCCACGTTCCATCGAGGACCGGGCGGAGCAGCACTTCGCCTGATCGGCTGCTGCCTCGTCACGTTGTAGCTTATGTACTGGTGGTCACTTCCGGTGTAGTCCTCCATGACTCGCCAGTCCACGATGTCCCGCACAATCTCCTCCGAGGCCAATGTGATGTCCGGTATCGTCTCTCCGTAGCCTGGTCTTCTGAACGTGGTGGTGTCTCCGACATTTATCACGCTGAGTCCGAGTCTGGCCGCCATGTCCAGTATACGCCTCCCTCGCGAATCGGTGTATTCCATACCCCACTCCACGGCTTTGGCGTTCACGTCTCCTCCTAGAATAATGGACCCTGCCATTTCTCGAAGGTCGTCTTCCAGGTTGTCGAGCTTGCCCTGAAAGTCCGCTATCGGCTCGTTGGGTGTGAGATAGCAGCTCACGTAGGTGATGGTGCCGCTCTTTACCCACACGTATCCGTTTCGGGCTCCGTGGTTGTCGACGATGACTGTATTCGTGTCCGGGATCCATATAGCTGCAGTGCCGAGTGTGTCCCTGTACCACCCGGTGCATTCCTTATCCCGGTATTGTTCACTGATAAGTAGCAGATCTACTCCGGTGTCCAGTTGTAGTTGGATGAGGAGATCGTCTGCTGTTCTGCTTCGGTGCATGTTGCCTTGTAGGATTCTGGTCATTGGCTCTTCTTTGCCTGATCTAATGCCTTTCTGAAGGAGGGACATGCGCCGGACCCAGGGACATGGCTGCGTGTCGCGGTGTCTCCCGTGCAGAGGAAGCATTTTGCTTTGTTTTTGCAGTCCTTCCGTTGGTGGCCTTTTTCTCCGCAATTGATGCAAAGGCCTTGTGTTCTTCTGTCTGGTCCGGGACAAGTAGCCTGTCGATGTCCGTAGCCGAAGCAGCGGAAGCACCTGACGACTTCTACCCTGCGTCTTATTCTGCTGTTTATCCAGCCGATCTTTATTCTGGGTGTTTCCAGCAGTTTAAGGGCTTGACGCTGACTCAGTTGGACGATAGCCATTCTCAGCCCTCTGCTATTCGCGTTGGTGAGGCTGATCTTCACGTCGCCGTCACAGATTCCTAACTTCGCTTTGACTGCTGCGCAGACTTCCTCCGTTGTCGTTAAGCAGTCTAGATCTCTGAATTCTAGCGTCTCCTTGGGCTCTAGGGTGCTGATATTCGCCTTCTCGCCCAGGATATTCTTCAATGCGCTGCTGAAGCCTGCTGTGTCTTTGCTGCCGGGTCCTAGTTCCAACAGCATATCTCCGGCGCGTGTTTTCCGCACCGCCTTAATCTCGGTGCCTGTCTCTTCTGGTTTCGCGTTGCTGCGCAGCTCTCGCAGTACGTCAGCATACGACTTCCCTTGCGCAGGTTTTACTAGAAGCGCATCCAATCGAGGCTTCGTGTTCCGTTTCTTCTGCTTGTTCTTCTTTAGCTGTTTCTGGTCGGTACCGTCGTCCTTTCTCTGACCACCGGCTATCTTCTGCTGCTGTTTGCTGTCAGAAGCTTTTGCAGCTGCCTTCTTCTCTTCTTGAGCTTGCTTTCTCCTGCCTGCTCGGTCCTTCATCCACACGTTCTCGGAGGGATGCGCTTCTTTCTTCTCCACGTTCTTGTTGCCCGTAGCAGAAGTAGCCTGCGTCTTGGTAGCAGGCTCTGACGCCTTTGGCACGTGCTCTCTTGCTTGCAGCTCCGCCTTCTTCCATCGCCTCCTGCAGTCAGAGATCATATCCACTGCTTCTTCTAGCTCCTTCAAGCCGTTCTTTACATCCATCGAGACGTTCTTCTGCCTGCCGATAGCTGCCTTCATGGTCTTGATGACACTTATGCACTTCTGCAATTGCTCCTCTTCGCGGCATCGCAGTTTGCAGATAACCTCTTTTGAGGACGACATATCTGGAGCTGATGTCGTGTCGTCACTGCTACCTCCTGGTTGTACGATGTTAAATGTCGTCAGTTCTATCGTAATCGGCGACCTAACGTGCTGCGCCGTTGGTGTCTTGAAGGCACCGGTGGGGCTCTCTTCTGTACTGTTCTTCGGCGTTCTCTTGTTGGTTGGTAAAGTTGCCATGTTGAGTAGTTCGCCAGCGCTTCGTGTATGGAGGGGCGGGCCGCAATAGTCAGGAACGGGTATACCCTCAGATCCTCGGGATCCTACCCCAGTTCCCTGAGGCCTGACCTACGCTTCACCAATCCCGGAATACACGGACGGACTGGAGCTCGCCCGGGGCAATGCAGATTCCGACATCTTGCATCCAACATACACTACCTGATCAGGGCCCGAAGTGGCTGGTTCCTCACAATGCGTCGCGGATCCTCGTCGGCAGAGCAAGCTCACATCAGCCTACTCCCCAGCCGGATGAGAAGACCAGTCGGTTCGTAGACACTCCCGGAGTCGCCGCAACGCTTGCCGATCTGTACCTGGGAACAGAAAGGAAAGGGAAGAGGAAGGGTGGGGTCAGCGGACAGCTGGCGTCACTGGCTGTACCGTTTCCGCATACGGTAGCGGCACTGGGGCCGGCCAGACACCCATCTGTATTAGTAGTAGATACGTGCAATTCACTAATATTATCGTTGTTAAAATCTCAGTGGTAGGTATATATACATTGGTGGAGACAAACTTTCAAGCAATGTTGCGTAACATGATCGATATATTCACATAAACATAAAAAACTAGGCTTCAGAGAAACTTCTGTTAATTTGATCAACTACGTTACGAATAGACTGCATTTTGAAATTCGAGAAGCAAGACATTTAATGCGTTTCTTTTCTTTTAGGGAACTGGTGGGTCATGTATCTCTATGTTTTCCTGCTATAAATTTCCTACTTCTAAAATTTATCTTTATAATATGTATAATAATTTTCCTGCTTAGAAATTATTATTATTATTATAGGGCGAGAATCAGGAGAGGACTACCATGCGATACTCATTTTGCAATATGCATTTTTTAAGATGTCCATTTTGTTTTTCAGGAAACAAAAAATATAGCTTAATAGCTATAAATATCCTATCCTCATTTATATTAATTTCGACGGAGAGTGGGATCATTTTTATTTCTCGGATCTGCACCAATATGTCAAAAAATACAACAAAAAAAAATACAAATTATGATTAAAATATTTGTAGATAGCGTTGGGAAATACGTATTATCATTATTGCTTATAATTTTTCTCGTCGTTAGTCATCAATGTTATTACTAAACTTGGCCAATTTCTTTCACATATAAGTGGCGTACGAATGCAATTTTGCATTTAATTTAAATTATAAGAAAAAATATACGCACCGTTTGACGGTTACGTAAGCTACGCGTGAGCCATGTTTATTTATGCTATTACTGATTATGATTGCTACAAAAACAAGATTTTTATAACGTAGTAAGTGATCTCTAGAGACTTATTGGTTTGCAAGCATCTCTACGCGGTTATATTTTAATTTTTTTTAATGGCAGTCTTTCAATTCCTGAAGTATTTCCACTTATAGGTTAATAAAACAACAATTAATTAAATACCAATTTATTCCAGAACATATAATAATATGTTTTTTGCTTAAATTCAACATATTTTCAGTACAATGATATAATATATAAACAAATATTCGGTACAGCAATGGGTTCTCCATTATCTGCTGTTATAGCAAATTTAGCAATGGGGGACTTAGAGCAGGTCTCACTTAACAAATTAAACTGACATGTACAATTTTATAAGCGGTATGTAGATGATTGTATATGCTGCATGCCAAATGATAAAATTGAACATGTTCTGCACACATTTACACATATCATGATAGGTTAAAATTTACTTGCGAAAGAGAAAATCAAAATTCTATAAATTTTTTAAATGTAAAGATAATACATGATAACACACAAATAAAAACAAACTAGTACATCAAAGACACTAGTAGTTGTAGGCATTTAAACTATTTTTCAAACACTTCGGTAAATTTAAAAAAAAAGCGTAATTAACAGTTTAGTAGGTCAGGCTATTAAATTAGCTCGCCCTGATTTTAGAAAAGAAAATTTAAGCAAAGTTAAAAAAATACTAGAAAAAAATAGTTATCCTAAAGAGTTTTATAATAAATTAATCACAAAAAGAATAAATAAAATACATAACACAAGTACAAAATCAAATCATAACATGTACCACACTACACCATACATAAACAATTTAAGTGACACAATAAAACACGAATTGAAAAAATCAGGCATTCACATAACTTTCATACCTACCAACAATAGACATTTATTCACAAATTTAAAAACACCCATTAAACATGATAATCAAAGTAATGTCATTTATAAATTAGATTGCAAAGATTGTAACAAATGTTATATCGGACAAACCAAACAATATTTAAAGAAACGAATTTATAATCACCAATCAACTGTTACACATAACTTCACCGCTGAAACTGCTTTATCTAAGCACTCTAAAGATAGGCGACATAATTTTGATTTTCAAAACACTACAATTTTAAAAAAAGGAAAATAATTATAAAAAAAGATTAATTTACGAAATGATATACATTAAAAAAGACGAAAACGCGGTAAACTTTAGAACGGTAATCGATAATTTCAGTGTTATTTATAATAATTTAATTCACGCCTGAATTTTATTAAGTTTAAGCTCTTGACTACGTTTTTTTGCCATGTTTTTCCCTAGTCCTTGAACAGAATTTTTAGAGCATCCCAAAAGATAGATTTATATACGAATAATTCAAATCATTAAAACTTTTATAGTTGTATTAAACCAGTCTATCCTTCACTATTATTTGCGAATGTAATTAAAATTCGATATATCTTCGAATTCTTTGTTTTTTAGACATTTTTGTTGATAGGCATGGCCATTTATATTATTAGTATTTTGACACATATTAAATGTCAATTTCTTCCACTGAAGAAGTCTTTTTAACGAAAACATATTATTATATGTTCTGGAATAAATTGGTATTTAATTAATTCTAGTTTTATTGACCTATAAGTGAAAATACTTCAGGAATTGAAAGATAAGTACATAAAGGTGACAAAATAGATATATTAATTAAATGGCAGTTTGTCTCTAGACAAAGTATCTAGTTGAGCATTAACCCACTACGTTGAATATTGAAAATACTGTATGAGATGAGCATATTGTTCGTTTGACTCTACAACAAGGATAGTTTTTGCTATATTTTTCATAGATTGCTATGTATTCTTGGAGACTGCAGATACTTATCCAACATTCTGCTATAACCTCAAAAGACTTGTCATACAGTAGGTAGGTATTGGTCAAGAAAACTAGTAGTTTTATTGGATATTTTCTAGTCACATCAGTGTATGTATGTATATGTAACACGATGAGATTCCTGTTTTTATCTAATAAATTAAGTTGTATATAACGCTTCATAGTTTCAAGTTTTTTTCGACCGTGTCACAGTATAAATATTTCCAGTAGCGACACTTAGAAAATGATCTTGCCCGCATGCGCGTCAAAATACAGCCAGCAAAATGGCGATTAACCGACATTTAACGTACAATAGGGAGAAATGTCAATATGACATATTTGTCGATTCATACTGACATTACTCATGACGTAGTGTGTTATATGCTACTGTTAACATTAACGTTTTGAAAATATTTATACTTGCAGTTGAAATCTTTTCCAATAACTTTTGAGCACACTATTCTATTAGAAGAACATACATATTTAGATGCGTGTTTTTCTACAGTTAGATGTTTTCGATTATTATTATTCCTATTTATCTACCAATTCTTTACAGTCACTATTTGACGTCCTATTCGTCCTATTAAACGGGTCGATGGCCGCAGTGGATAGGCGGCTGACTATCGTTGTGGGAGGACGATAGGCGCCGGGGTTCAATTCTCTGGAGGGACGGAGACATTTTTTCAGAGAGTTTAATCCCGGATCGACTTGCCATTCGCTGTTGGGAGCAAAGTGATTAACAGCGCGGCATCATAAAAGGCGATATGATGCTGTCACAAAGCCAATTGAACACAACTTACACACACAAAACTACACCGCGAGAGTTGCTGTGATAGCCAGGCAAGCACTGCAACTAAGCACCCACCACACATTAACAAAAAAAAAACAAAAAAATTAAGCCTTGGAAGTTGTCTAACATATTAAATAAGGCTTAAGGTATGTTAGAACATTGATGTACACATTAAAATATAATGCGTTGTACGTTGATTCAAAAAGAGGCGCACTTTAGAAGCTTCCATGTTCTCGTGGCATTGCATTTAGAAACAGTACAACCATGCAATGTGCCGGATCTCCCTTGCTCTATATTTTAAATTAAATAGTAGTCATGTTGGTATTAATACTGGAGACACGTTGGTTTTGCACCATAATTATTACGTTTTTATGTTTTAGAAACGCTTTTGTAGACTTAGAACACATTATGTTTTAAAAGAATACTTTAATAACAGTTTTTTATTAATAATATTTCTACAAATTAAAAAATGAATTATATTTGTTGAAATAAATATTGAAAATGACTACTACAGATGCGCACGTTATTACATAGTGGGAAATTAAAATTTTTGCGGTGATATTATTTACAGCTGCAATAATGACATTCATCAAGGTTATTTTTAAGGCTCTCTCAATACTTTTAATTGCATTATTGGGTTTTTCAATCTTTGGAAGGAAAATATTAACACTTTTTGTGCTTGAAGGTGGTTGGAGTTACTAAAACTAATAATTATCCTTGTGTGAGTATTCTTAACTTATACTCAAAGAATTGTGGAATTAATGGAGTAGTAATACTTGCTTAATATTATTAATTTTGATGTGTATACTTAGCTTTTTTTAAACCTTATTTGTACATATTTTATACGACGAGTATTTATTACGTAAATCTCTCTTTCGGTAATAAGTTTCCGAAATCTACACATGTATAACAAATCGTAATACGAAAACTACAGAGATGTATTCCCAATATCTCCATCCTCTATTTCTTCTTCGTCAACTGTTAACCAAGAATCACTGGAACCATCAGATTCATAACTGTTTTCGTCTGCACGTTGGTTACCGGTAGGTGCCGCAGGAGCGGCTCTTCGTATTCTTCGCATTTGTATGTTGACATCTAACTGCATTCGCACGTCTAATGCCATAAGACTAATAGTAATAATTAGCGGAATTCGGTAACGCGACTCCCAGGCTAGCTTCAAAAGAAATATAAGGGGTTGGCTTAGGGGATCACTCATGAAGATATTTTGAAAGAAACGAGAAAATTTATGTCAACTTGTAGGCGAGTGAAATTGACGTATTTTGTATTTTTATATCTATTCATGACATGTGTATGTCAAATTTATGTAGAACACAGTGGTCCACACAGTGGTCGATACATTTCCAAAACTATAGACTTGACAACTACATCAATATTATAAGGCAAGAGAAATATGTTAATAACGCTATATTACTGGTATTTTCAATATTTTGACTTTTGCGATCGTGACAGTTTACCATGACAAAATATGTATACGTTTTGGAAATGTCTGCTAATTATGCAAACATCATATGAAAATAAACATGTGTGAATATTATAGGGCCGTTGATATACAGGCTAACAACTTAAACTACGAAAGCCTATTGATAGGAGAGGGTGGTGGGAGTTCAAATTAAATGTATCCATTTTACTATTGTCAATTTTTTATATGACAGGAATGTCAGTGGTCATGTCAAATATACACAATAATACACAATTAATGAAAAAGTGCAAATTATAAAGTGGTTTTTTAATTTGCCATAGTATTTGACATAACCGCATTCCTGTTATACAAACAATACTAAAATGGATACATTTAATTTTACCTCCCACTACCTTCCCCTACCAATAGGCTTTCGTAGTTGAAGTTGTTATCCTGTATGTATACAGTATGTACTTGGTACTACATATTACTAGACGCACCATAGAAAGAGATATTGACTTTTACATAGAATTGAAATAGACAAACGATCGGCATTACATTGCTCCTCATCAGCTGATATGATGATGTTGTTATAGCGTTGTTATAGAGAAATACACATTTTGCCAGTTCAAATGTCATATGCTATATGCATATAACGCGTGTTATATTTTTCTCTTATGGTTAGAATCAATTCTCATACCTAATTGGTACGAGTACAGTAGACCAATTACATAGGCATGATGTAGACCAATAGATAAATGATGTAATACTATACATACTCTATAGGTAAGATGAACCACAGAAAGATGACATTACTCTATACCAGCTGATCAATATTAAACTGAGATAAATATACACCTTATCTCAGTTTAATATTGATAATCACTTTAATACATGTCAAGCTTGACATTTTTCCCCATAAAGTGCCAAATTTCTTCTTCATTCTCCTCAAGCTTACACCGTCCGTATATTTTTTCTTTTTTAATGATGGAATGAATTCTCATTAGGGAAGGTACAGCATAATTTGCCTATAGGAGACTATAGTATAAAGTTATATTATTACAGTAGACTACAGGGTGCGGCTAAAGTATTGCACCAAGTGGAATAATAGGCAAACACTTAGAAATTTAAATTTGATATTTGGTAGCGTTAAACTGTATATTATAGCCAAGATTTTGACATAAATTTTGCTTGTTTTGTGCAATTGATGTGGGTAGAACGATGCCATCTTGCTTTTTTAAAATGGGAACAAGTGTTTAACTTTGGAGCATTTGAGTGCTACTTACTCCGAAAAGACAAAGACGTACATTATAAAGTTGTTTATTGAGAAATAATTTAAAAATCGTGAAAAATTAATAATGAAATAGAAATATAGATAAATAAATAAACTCATAATAAATGTTCAAAATCCTGCCCACTTCCTGACACAAATAAAGTCGTCTTACAAAAGCGTCTAATGAATGATGCAGGTGTTCTGCATTTTGAACATTACCAAACATACCAAACGTTTTCAATGCGTGTGTTGTCACGTTAATTGCCACAGTTATAAAAATCTGGAAATTCAGGTCCTCAGATTGGGCATTCAGATTCACTTTATGGATCAACAATATGTTAAACTCAGGTAAACATATCCATACCTATGCAGAATCTTTATAGCCGGTTTTTAAACCCGCGAATTTTGCGAAAATGATTAAGCGAAACTTTTGTATTTGATTGAAAATATGTGGATGTTTACAAAAATGTATAGATTTAAATATGTTTAATCAGTGCTAGTGCAATTCTGCTACACGAAATCTTAGTTTAGAAAGTTAAACACTATTCGACTATTCACAATGCAAGATCACTACACGTCAAATGCAGTGATTATTGTTGTTGCAAGAGATAGATGTAAATGGTAATAGATGTAAATCTATTTTTTACGCGATTAGTTGTTTTTATCAGTTTATCGTGTCTGTTTCCACGACGGTAAGTTGCTATTACTGGTTGCTATGTGTAACAAAACGGTAAGTTATTTACTTACCGTTCAGTGAACGGTAAGTGAATTAAACAGATCTATAAAACAGAACCAGGAACGGCAGCATCAAAAACACAATTTGACTTGTTTGGAGCAAAACCATAGAAACCATGGAACAGCCATCTAACGGTTTCAGTTCCAATCTTCCTGATTTTCACAAATTTATTTATATAAATTATTATTATTATTCTAGAGATTCCAATAGCGCAAAAAACGTTATAAGCATATCGAACGTTAAGGGTTACCGTTCTCCATTCTTAATATACTATATCGTTTATCAAAAAATACATTGTTTAAAAATGATTCAAGAGTGAATTTGCGTATTGTTGGTTGCCTGCCTGTGGTTAGATTTATCAAAATGTGTTCGATAAAAAGCAAAATTGGTGCGATATATCATCTGTATGCATTCCTAAATAATCATATTATAACTACAAAGAACAAAATTAGGATATAGAACAATATGTATAAAAAAACAATTAGTTGAAAATAGTCGAAACAGTTCTTTAGAAAAATTCTTTGGAGTTTTATACGTATAATGTTAAAATATGATTACAATTAAGAAAGAAATGAAAAACCGTCATGTATAGTTAGAGAATAAAATATCAGGAATGATATCGATCGTCATATAGCGCACCCTAAAGATATCATATTGCAGTATTTAAAATCGAGAAAAAAGAATTCATGTGGTAACGTTGGAAATAGAATAAATTCTATTCCCAAACCAAATATTTATAGTTATGATTATTATATAATAATAAATAAGGATATACATACCTATATACATATGTATATAGAATGCGATAAGAAGTAGTATCATAGTAACCATGGTAATTTTGTTACAATTAAAACATCAATCATATTGTAATATAACAAGCTAATCGTATAACATGGTCTTATTTACTTAGTAAACGTATTAAAACAATATTGCTTGTTTCCTTATTAACAGTTACTGAGTTCCAAAATACACAGTTAAAAGATACAACTCTGTTATTTAGATTATGTGATAATAAACTGCCCGTAAGCTTGCCGCTTACACTTACACACCATTACTTTTCATTCGATTATTTGGCTTTCTATCAAATCGGCTCTATAAACAAAGAGATTAATTGTTAATACATGTTCATGTAATCATTAAAATTTTTTAATAGTTTCTTTCTAATATTTACCATGAAAGCAGTAAAATATAATTTCCTTCACCATTTCAAGTTTAAAAGATATATTTTACTTAACTTCATTTTGTAATAGGAGATGTCCGATTTAGTATTTATTTTATGGTGCATGTAACTTTAAACATATTACAGATTTTTTTATTAATATTTAAAGTACCTACTCGACCACCATCTTAATATTACAAAATGTAATTGTGTCTAAGAACGTTGCAATATTAGTCGTTTTGTTTTAATTTGTGAGTCAGTGAGTAGAAAAAAAGTACGAATGCAGGAAATGTACTGATTCTTAAATGATGTTCTAAAATCGTTGCCAATAACATTGTAATTATCCGCCTTTCAATTCCTCAAAAACTCCGAGTATCATTTTTGAACGCTTGCACTTGAACTGTTTTCTCCAGCGGATTCAGTAGTTCCAAACATTTTACATCACGCATTAGTGATCATATTTGTGGACCCACAAATATTTTTCTTTAGGTTTTGCATCACCAACGGAAAACGAAAGGAAATATCTATTCATTAATCCGAGTTTCATATGTAATGGATTTTACTATTACACAACGCATAATGTTGCACATTTTTTCTATTCAATCATTTGATTGATTCACATGTAGGTCATTTGTTTCTAATGTAGTTGGTTTTTATCCCTACTATCCTCTTCAAAACAAGAGTACTGTACAGCATCACTAGTGTATGTCTACACATGTTTGGATGTTTACAACAGTATCATTTTCCAAACACAAATGTGTATGAGACGTGTAAATCACTCTGCCGGTGAACGGTTAAAATACAAACACGTTGCAATGATAAAGGAAAACCTAATTCAAGCACATGAATTTGACGTTAACCACACGCCGTAAAAGGAAACGTTTTGAAAGTTCAATCCTGACACACAGACACGTGTTTCGAACTTATTAGTTCTCATCAGTGCGTGATACAGGAATATGAACCAGCAAACGTATTCCCTGTACCCGTTATATCCTGAAATTACTCGAAAGAAAATCAGAAGATTAACTCCATGACCTCTATCGGGGGATAACTGGACATCAACAAGGGCAGATCTCTAGACGTTCTCCGAACGATTACAGAGGTCACGTGTGTTAATTCTAACGTCATCTAGCGGATGCCCGATAAGCAACATAAACAAAACACAAATGTGTATGAGACGTAAATCGCTCTGCCGGTGAACGGTTAAAATACAAACACCTTGCAATGAAAAAGGAAAACCTAATTCAAGCACATGAATTTGATAACCACACGACGTAAACGGAAACGTTTTGAAAGTTCAATCCTGACACACAGACACGTGTTTCGAACTTATTAGTTCTCATCAGTGCGTGATACAGGAATATGAACCAACAAACGTATTCCCCGTACCCGTTATACCGTGCCATCGAAAAAAACATAATTGGTGTAGGCTATGAAAATGCTTTTGATCGTTGCTTTAGCCACTATCACATAATGACATTTATTATTTGACATTTTATTGTAACCAAATTTATAACCTCAAATTAAATGTCAAGGAATAAATGTCATTATGTGAAAGTGGCTAAAGTAACAATCCATTCACGTAGCCGACTCTGATTACGATTTTTTTTGATGTGTCTATATCCGGGAGTATCACTTTTGTTAATTCATTTGGTTCTATCATATTTACAATAGTCTAGTCTTGTAGTGGACGATGTGCAAATGGACAAAATATCTTTTGAAATATTCAAAAAAATAAAAATAAAAATCTGGGCGATTCCCAATATGTAATTACATGTTTGAGAACCCATGATTTGATATAATTATTGATATCTATGTTGACTAGTATAATCAGTAGATGATCTTATATGATATATATATCAGTTGTAGTAAACTCTTAACGTTTATTGCAATTGGATTTACATTCGCATTCTGAAGTTCATTCAAGTACGAGTATTCAAGTCAGCAGATTATAAATGTAGATATATTCTTGACTGATCTGTAGAACATGAAATTAATTCTAGTTCTAATGAAAACAGCTTTTTGAATAAAATTCATTTCCATCTAAATGAAATTGGCATAAAGATAATAATGAGTTTGTTTTAGTGTGATAAAATTTCACCTGAAATTCATGAGAAGATTGTATTCGTAAAACTAATAAACACAAAATTAGCGGTATTGATTTAGTTAACAGAGATTTTGGCAGAGTTACTGAATTTAATTTAGTTAACAATCCGTTGCAGCAAGATGGTCTTACATGTCAATAGTGACTTGATTAAAGCAAAATTAGCTGAATAACGTAGTTGATGTTTAATTGTTAACCAAATATTTTTGCATTTTATCTTCACAACAATCTTTTACCACTCTCTTATGCGTGTCACACTGTTTTGTTTCATATGTCTCGTCTCTAGTATTAAATAAATTCTATTTTAAATCGTTTGCAACTTTTTTTAAACTCATACATGTCATGTTTTTATGTTTAGGTATGTAATGTATTTATCGTTTTTTTAAATACTACCAAGTTATTTTATGAAGTGGATGAGACGAATTATGAAAATTGTATATTGTATTCGTTTCAAAACTGTTTACTACGTAACACTTATACGTTACGTTTATACTTATAATTATATTTTATATTTCTTATTCTAGAATAATGATTTAATGAAGATTTATTATCATCTTTGTTTCAAGTACTTTATTTATCTTATAAAATGCAGTCATTTTAGGAAAAATACGACTGTATACTGCTCCTATCACTAATTATAATCTTCCTGCACAAGCTCAAGCTATTATAGGGAAAAATAAAAGGACTTCTCAAACACAAGTACGCGAAGATATCTCAGCCAGCCACGTTCTGAGGAGCATTTATCTTTTGTTTTGTCTCAACGAGTGCAATTGTCTAGTTGCAGTAACGTTCAAGCCCTTTCGTTGCGCCTCTTTTTCTTTCGAGGAAAGCAAGTTTTTATTAACAGGAGAAACTTGTCGTTGTTGTAGTTTCATTGTGTACACAGCTTCGGTATCTATGTGAGGACGAATAAAATTGGCAAGCATACATGTACGCTTGGATTGATGAGAAATCATACGAACAATTGTGTAAAGATGTAGATTTTTAGTTTGTGTTAAGTTTGTGGTTTCTGAGATGTGTACATTTACAATTATGTTTTGTATCTTTATATTCTCAGAGCATCTGGTTCATTTATTTCATTGAGAAAGATAACCAAATTTCTCTAAATTATTATGTACATATAACCAAAGAATTATTATATAACTTTCTCTATAAGATTTTTTTTTTGTGTTATAGGATATTTTCATACATACATAGTTTTGTAATATTTGTTCTAATGATACTAAATGTATTGGAATGGAATTCATTTAATTCGAATTATATAGCAAAATACTAAATTGCTACCAATATGGATAGTCAATTGTACTTACGTAGCAGTGATCTTAAGAAAATAAATGGTCGCCCAATTTAATAAAATAAATCTTTATCTAGAATAAAATAGAATAGAACAACATACCTTTATTGGCGGAACATAAGTATACATATATGTACATAGGTATGTACAGAATATTTCGCATATCTCCTTTTGGCACATGTTCTAAAATTGATTTCACGTATACAGGATGTTCCATTTTCATTGAATAAAATACCACTTTGTTATTTTAAATAGAACACCCTATATATATTATGTTTTGATTCCTCTAGATTTTATATCGTCTGCTTTCAATATTCCCTATACATATGTATCTCTAGCCGGTTTCAAGTAATTTATGGTTATTTGTAATTTTTGCGAAATGTACGTAGGTGCTTTTTAGAAATCCTATATCTATTGTCGTTTCATCTTTAAAATTGCGATTTAGATTTTATTTTACTTACAAAGAGCTGTTTAAGAATATCTTGTTAAAGTTTGTTACAGATCTCCCTAATTACTAGAACCTGATGACTTAATTTTTTAAAATAGAACAGTATATACATATGTACATACACTACCGTCCATAAGTTTGGAAACAAGGTAAAACTATTGAATGAACTGAATGTTAGGCGAATATACGATTAATGTTTGACATGAATGGAGTACGATAAAGATATTAATCCGAGCGTAAAAATGCTAAAACGCAGGCAGTTGATTGTAGAACAACATTGCCGAGAGAGAAAGATTTCTCTACGGTTAATTAAAAAGAAAAACTAAATCCTTCATTAACTACAAAGATTTTTTCCTCCTTTTGTTTGCAATTGAGATTTTTCTGCAAATTCAACTCCTATCATTAAAGTGATCTTTCATATTTGTAATTGTACTGTTATCTATTAGCTGGATGATCTTATAATATTTATCTCTATATTGGTCAAGTATGAAAGCATCTTAACGTTTCATTATTTCCCTTCCGATTTTGCCAACCTCATGGTTAATATCCAAAAGGATCAAATCAGTAAGTGGTTTATTTTTTTAAGGAATTCCAAAACTTTTTGTTGCTTTTTTTATGTGTGGTGGGTACCTAGTTGCAGTGACTCAATAAGCTGTATTACTTGTCTGGCTATCACTGCAACTCTCGTTATGTATGTAGTTTTGTGTGTGTAAATTGTGTTCAAATGGCTTTGTTACAGCATCATATCGTCTTTTATAATGCTGTGCTGTTAATCATTCTGCTCCTAACAGTAAATGGTAAGTCGAGCCGGATGTAAACTCTCTAAAATATGTCACCGTCCGTCCAGAGAAATGAAACCCTGAACTGATACAATGCCAACAAACAACAAACATGCCAATGCAATTGTCTTGCTGGATCATAAAGGGCTCGCCAACAAGACGGCTTCCACATGAAATAGCATAATTTTGCAAAAAATCAAAACATTCTGCAAGTAGAGTAGAGTAGAAGTACTGGCTGTACAACGTTAAGGTCAGAAGGAAGGATTATTGGGATAGGCAGCCAAAAAATTAAAT
Organism: Holotrichia oblita; assembly: GCA_023690525.1. Lineage (NCBI taxonomy): Eukaryota > Metazoa > Arthropoda > Insecta > Coleoptera > Scarabaeidae > Holotrichia > Holotrichia oblita. The sequence goes on from CM043018.1 coordinate 65,005,710, forward strand.
CTCCATTTAATATTCTGAGCTTTCGGTAATTAACAACTAATTACCGAATCATCGTTTGATTTTTTGGCTGCCTATCCCAATAATCCTTCCTTCTGACCTTAACGTTGTACAGCCAATACTTCCACTCTGCTATACTTACAGAATGTTTTGATATTTTGCAAAATTATGTTATTTCATGTGGAAGCCGTCTTGTTGGTGAGCCCTTTGTGATCCAGCAAGACAATTACCCTACTTTTTAGAGAGAAAAAGCAGTAAGAAATAAATTAAAATTAATGGTTTAGCCTCCTCAAACTCTGGATTTATCCTCATCGAGCTCTTATGGAATGAGATTGATCAAAGAGCTAGACAGCACCAACAGCTATGGCAATAGTATTTATGGAACACTTGGCAACATATTGACTCAAACTATATAAAAAAATTACTTCGAAGAATGTTTAAAATTTGTGCAGCGGTTATTAAAGCTAAAAAGGTCACCTAAACGAAAAATTCGTTACTGTTTCCAAACTTATGAACGGTAGTGTATATTTCAGCACCATGAACATGTAATTTATCTTCTTCACTAATACTGATACATATGTTTCCTTGACTTTTTTTTATAATTTATCTTACCAGTTTCTTTAAATTTCCTCTTCATTTTCTCAAAGCTTCTGAAATATGGTTGTCTTTCGTCAAAATATAGTTTATTATACATATATACGAATACCTAAACAGCAATTGCAATTACATTTTCCCAGCATATAACCCATACTCATTAATTCTTCTTGTGTATAGTTCATAGTTCGTAATTAACAGGCACAGATGAAACATGATCTTCTTTTGCACTTATCGCACTTATCAAATACAAAACACTTGTTATTATGGAAACAACTATGTAATAGCTTGTAAATTCACAATATTATTATATACTTCTGTCAATACGGCAAACATTATATTTAGCACAGCATTCTAATCTCAGAAGCAAAGTTATTGTTATGAAATTACTTACCTTGTCTTAAATATTAATTTGCTTAAAAATGATAAAGATTAGCTATTACAAAAAATATTTGTTAATAATTTCCGTGGTGCTTAGAAATATATGCTATTCTATTAAAAAAAGAAGTTTTGCTAATCCAATATTTCGGAAAAGTCATCATCAGGTTCTGGTAATTAGAAAGTTCTGCAAAAAAACTTTTATAAGCTATTTAGCTTATATAGTAGTAAAATAAAATCGTAATCGGTAGATGAAACGAAAATAGAGACAGGGTTCCTGAAAAGCACCTACATTTCGCAAAAATGAAAAATAATAATAAATAACTTGAAAGCGGTTAGAAATAGGTACCTATAGGGAATATTTAAACAAGTCATAAAATCTAGAGAAGAATAAAAATATGAAGAAATAATTAGGTGTTCCCTATACAGATTGGACAACCCAGGCATTGTAAATAGCATTACATGCAATGGTGAAATACATGTATGCGTTAGAATGACGGAGATAGTGATACGAGATAGATGTACGGTGTTGCCAAAGTGGAATTATTGCATTTTGTGTTCTCATATTTGTGACATACTGACAATTTGTATATATCAAAAATATTGATTGCGTTTATCATAAAATAAATCAAACTCAAACAATTTTAGATATTGTTTATCACTTCGAAAAGTTCGGTTGTATTACTGGCCTTTTGTGATTATAATAAATAAAATATTACAACGAACTTCGTTGACATTAAATATTTTTGACATATGCAAATTGTCAGCACGTCACAGATACGGGAATATAAAATGCAATAATTCGACTTTGAACACCGTACGATCGTATCACCATCTCCGTCATTCCAACGCATATGCATACATAATATGTATTTCACCATTGCATGTAATCCTATTTACAATGCCTAGTATCTGGGTTGTCCAGCCTGTATATAACAATTGTGTTTTGTTCAGTGAAATAAGTGCCATATCAATTTAAGTAACTTGTCTGTAATTTTTTTTTAGAAAAAGTGTTTACAAAAGGAGATATGATACTTGGACGCACTAGAGAAACACCTGTACATACATATGTACATGACATTTTAAGACAATCTACATATGTATATGCAAGCCCAGACATTGGCTTGTATTTGCCATAACGACAGTCGTGTCTTTTACTTTAATAGCACAAAGTTTCGATATCGTCAATTATGCTCTGAAGTAGCATTAGTATAGTAGTAGTAGAAGTAGTTTTGTTATGATTAAAGACTAAGATGCTGTTTGTAAGCCAGTAATCAAGTATGTAGTTACTTTCACTGATTTAGTATAGTATAGTATATTAGTATCATCTGTCTAGTTAATTATAACTATGTTGACATTTATTGGTTGCGATATTTATGTCCTTCATATAGGTATGTATAGATATCAAAAAGTAGCGGCTTAAGCATTTTACCCTGTGGTAGATCTCTTCCTAAACAAATCAGATGGAATGTCTGATATTTACATTATCTGTAACTTTGACTAACTGGGTCGTGTCATAACGATGTCACTTACTTAGATTATATCTTACGCTTCCAATTTTACAGATAGACCACTTAAGCAATAGAATAAGGTGGCCGACATTATCAGAAGCCTCTAGAGAATTGATAGAGTTTCTTTTCTGGTTCTCTTTACAATATCTATTACTTTGGAACTAATTGCTTTTATGGGCAAAGTTGATGCAAAAATGATACAACAGTAAAAACTTGAATATGAAACTGTGTACATTTATAACACAAGATCTTGCAAATGACAAGGGAACCTCCCAAACCCGGAAATTCAAAAAATTATGAAATTTTGGGAAACTGTACATCATATATAGGTATGCACTACGCAATTTTTTTTTCTGCGGAGAAACACTCTGACTGGGCAAAACTGATTTTTGAAAATTGGAAATTTTCTATTCTGACTCTGCGCATACCTCGTTAACGGTAACAGGTAGACAAAAAGTTTTAACACAAAGAATGTTTGTTTGAATGAGTTTTATTAAGCAGGTAAGAAATAAAGTTAAATATATTTACATTTTTATATATATTTTTTTCGACAGGTAAATATGTTTGGGATTGATAATAGGTAACGGGGTTTGTTTGGTTCTGTATCATATCTATAGTTGCAGTGTTGAAATTAATTTTAAAAACTAACAAAAGTATTGATAACAAAATCTTGCTGTGTGAAAGCAAAAGTTACTGGATGCTCAAATTCATTCGGTCTTTGGTCAACGTATCCGCTTTTATATCAAGCGTAAGCAAATACGTCGTGATATTTTGGCGCCGAAAGTTGATGAATAAGAGATTCTAATTTTATGATATTATTGCGTTCATATAACACAATATCGTAACCATATAGTAATACAAGGTCAGAAAATTTTCTTACAGTTTTTCCATATGCGAAAACCATATACATCAAAAGACGTTGTATCATTGATGTAGTTTTATTCGGCATCGTTAATATATTCACATGTTTGTTGGATGATATACTGGTTTGTAATGTAGCAGGACAGTGGCTAGTCCAAGACTCCAAGACTCCAAGAGCAAAGTGCTGCGAGCTTCCACATTTGGCAAATAAACATCGGTTAACCATTCCTGAAATAGTTCTTTTGTTAATTTTCCAGATGTGGATGCTGTTAAATGAACATTCCAAGGTCGGAACAAAGACTGTGATATGCGTGGACCGAAATTTCCACTTTGCTCTTTGAGAACAATGAATAGATGCAAAAGCAGTTTCCGGAAACTGATATCGTTGGGAGTATGGTATAACTATGTGTAGTTGCGGATATAGACTGGGCGATTGCTGTAAGAGTTTTTGTTCCCTGTACAGCTAAAGTGCGTCCGGAATGTAGCTCGAGATTAAAACCACTCTCATCAGAATTGAATCTGTTATCTATCCCGGCATGTCCTATATGTTCTTTTGCACTATTAACGAAAGTTAAAACAATTTCTTTCAATTCCTCGAAGTCCGTACCATATGATCAAGTAATAAATGTTTTTTTCCTGTCTGCTTGATAAACCTTATCCAAACAAATAAGTTTTGTTTTAATCTGTATCTCTAACCGACAGGATGATGCTAATACATCATTACTAATTCTAATGTAAAATAATTTATAATATAGTTATCAATACTTCCGTTAGTTTTTAAAATTAATTTCAGCACTACAACTACAGGTATGTTACAGAACCAACCAAACCTATTATTAATCCCAAATATTCGAAAAAATATATATAAAAATGTAAATTTAAAAATTTTATTTATGCTTAATAAAACTCATTCAAACAAACATTTTTTGTGTTTAAACTTTTTGTCTACCTGTTACCGTTAACGAGTTATGCGCAGAGTCAGAATGGAAAATTTCCAATTTTCAAAAATCAGTTTTACCCAGTCAGAGTGTTTCTCCGCAGAAAAAAAAATGCTTAGTGCATACCTATATATGATGTACAGTTTCCCAAAATTTCATAATTTTTTGAATTGCCGGGTTCGGGAGCTTCCCTTGTGAGTTAGGTATACATCACACGATACATCTAAAATCCTTGTTGATCTCAAAACCTTTCATTCGTTTCCAGTTAAGCTAGCTTCGACATTACTTCTTCGCTGTATTCAAGTTGATGGGGCAGAAAAGAAAGAAATCGAATCCACATTTCTTATTTTTCTCTTGTAGACATTCGACAGTTGGGTGGTAATTCACTCCATTAAACGACGGGTTTTCTAAGCTGTCAATATTGATTCGGATTAGGTGCTGTCAGAACAGAACAAATAAAAGCAACATAGGCATGTGAGATAGGTTTTTCATCAATCTAACATATAAGTTTAAGTGGAATAAAAGATATTAGTATATTTTCTGTGATAAAAATATTAAATTGTAAAAAAAATATTAAATTACGAAAAGTAAACGGAGTCATGTTTATGACGATAACTATACAACACTTGCTACCCTCTGGGGTGTTAAATTTACAAAAGCGCCAAAAACTGTGTTTCATTGGTATGTCAAAGAGCATTAATATCATATTTCTAGTAAAATATTATTCCGCTATAGGTTGAATTTAGTACAACGCTGAACAACTTGTTTCATTAATTATGTTAAAAAGCGGGAATATGAAGTTTCAAGTAAATTTGACTACAAACTAAGTAAAACTGACTAAAACCGTCAACTGTTCTTATACAAATCACCTCTTTTAACCCTGCTAGTGCTTGAATTTCGTAAACTCCCTTCTTAAGTGATGTCTACAATATAAAATCAACACCTTTTCCAGATGATGAGCTAGTCGTGACAAAGCTTTTTACATAAGTAGGTTCGCAAAATCGTTGCATTTCTTCGATTGAAGAGAAAATAGAAATATCGAGGATGTTTCGTTTTAACACTACAGCAGCTGACTAACTATTTTAAATGGTACACTTTTATAAGTGTACCATTGTTACGTATATTGATTCTTCATTAGGATACATTCACTTTATTATCAGGCTGTTTACTAATTTAAGGGTAACGTAGTTTAAGACATATTTGCACGTTCATATTATTTTCGACATTTGTACGTTGAACACTAAACACTTTAACCCACTGAACACCAAACAAGTTTTAACTAAAACACCAACGCGTTTCAACAGCAATGCTGTCATTATCAAGGCGATAATAAAACTAAATTAAAATAAAATCTACAAAAACAGGTAACCTAAATGTTATGCACGGTCAATCCGATACGCATCATTAATTTCCGATTAACGAAAACAATGACGAATACGATATAGGTCCATTGTCACAGTTCATTACACATGACTTATTTTTATATATTTCTAAACTTTCTGCACCAAGAGATCCAGTGAAGAAATTTGTACGTTGTTAACAAAAATTTAATATTGAACTCATGTAGACAGTTAAGAACTGAAGTGTATGTATTTTCCTTAGTAGTAGTATGCTTTACAATATGTTGTATTTAACGTTGCTACACGTTGTACAGAATCTTCAATTTAATCGCTTTTAATGAGACATTTGAGGTTGTCTTTTTTTTGCTTATTTAAAATGAAACATCCTGCTATACATACACTTTGTATGCTTTGCATCCTCTCTGCTATTTTCTATTCATTCTTAATAACATCAATTATCAACTTTGGTTAATTACATTAGTAAGCTTGACATCTGAAATGGGAAAAATAAATTAGCGCACTTCTTAAGAGATTTTTTTATTACTCAAATTATGAATTATTCAACAAGCTGTTTATCATTGAAAAATGTCACCGAAATTATTTGTTAGCGTCGCTAGTGAAAAATTCATCAATTACAATTCGTAAAATCATTCGATTCCATCTATCATTGTAAGTAGATCGATTTTTTCAAGTTTTAATCGAACTCCAGCGAAGGCATGTTATCCCCTCACATATACGTTTTAAGTATCACTGCAAGAAATATAAAAAACCGTGAAGCATTTGTCATAATTGGTAGATATCTAATATGCTATATCTATAAGAAATATTTATTTCCTAGATAATATACTTCATATTTCTACCCTAACTTATACAAGGTGGTTCACCGGGAACTGCCACGATCGATTGCGGGAAAACTATAGCCAGAAATGATCTGAAATTTTGGCACTATACTAAAGTCGATGGAGGCCACTCGCCTAAAATATTTTCAAAATGGTGGCGCTTCGGGATATACCGGAAGTAGGTACCAACTTCGTTATTTTAAATAGAATATCCTGTATATTGTCACGTTTTTAGATTCTACGTGAAATTTTAAATATATTTCATGTATAATGTCATATAGCTAAGTGTAACCCTTTTTAACTTATGTACATTCTTATGCGAAATTTGACGTTTGCAGGCAAATAATCAATTGTACTTTTTCTATATAAGGATTAGTTTAAGTATTATTTATTTTGAAGTAAGGTTTCTCAAGTAGATGACCTAATTAAATACTATTTGTATAAAATTGTTACAATTATTCATACAGAGTGTTCGAAATATACGTCTGAAAATGAAATCGGAAAAATTACCGATAGTCAATTTTTTTAAATGGAAAGCTGCAATTTTTGTAATCTTATCTTGTTCGGTATTAGAAATAAGAGCTTTGTATAAATATGTCTATTATAAAAATTGATTGTTTTCGAAATATCGAAAGTTAGTATTTTTATCCTCTACAATACATACTATTTGCATTAGTTCTTTTTTAATTAGTTAGCCATGACAGTATTTACAATATTATAAGTTGTCAGTTGTCGAATAAAAATCATTTACCTTATAATAATTACAATAAGTCATGCCGGTGCGCTTAAATTATACAAACAATGGTTATTGAAATTTCTTTATTATTTATGGGGGATGTAATAAAGTTCATCACAAGTTTCAAGAACATGTGATACATTTGCAACTCGATATCCGCAAAAACGGAAACCGTCTTTACAATTCCATTAAACGTACTATAGAAAACTTTATATTCGTAAGAGCAGAGATCCAGAGAAATAAATCAATTATTAGTAACGAAAATAATGAAACGATCTACGTAGAAAACTTAATAATACACGCAATAACTAAATAAAAACAATTATTTTAATAAATGCTCAAACTGGCGCCCTTGAACCTGGAGACATTTTTATATAATTTAAGCGTCCCGGCATGACTTCTTATAATTATTATAAGGTAAATGATTTTTATTCAACAACTGACAATTTATAATTTTGTAAATACTGTCATGACTAACTAATAAAAAAAGAACTAATGCAAAAAGTATGTATTGCAGAAGATAAAAATACTAACTTGCCAATATTTCGAAACCTATCCATTTTTATAATAGACATCCTTATACAAAGTAACCCTTATTTTTAATGTCGAACAAGATATAATTACAGAAATAGCCACTTTCCATTAAAAAAAATTGACTTTCGGTAATTTTTCCGATTTCATATTCAGACGTATATTTCGAACACTGTATGAATAATTGTAACAATTTTATACAAATAGTATTTAATTAGGTCATCTACTTGAGAAACCTTACTTAAAAATAAATAATAAACTAATCCTTATATGGAAAATGTGCAATTGATTATCTGCCTGCTAACGTCAAATTTAGCATAAGAATGTAAATAAGTCAAAAAGGGTTAGACTTAGGTATATGACATTATACATGAAATATATTTAGAATTTTGCGTAGAATCTAAAAACATTACAATATATAGGATATTCTATTTAAAATAACGAAGTTGGTGCCTACTTGGTACTACTGGTATATCCCGAAGCGCCGCCATCTTGAAAATATTTTAGGCGAGTGGCTCCATCGACTTTAGTATAGTGCCAAAATTTCAGATCATTCCTAGCTATAGTTTTCCCGCAATCGATCGTGGCAGTTCCCGGCGAACCGCTCTGTATAACCATAATGATGATATAGGTTTGATCGTTTGATATACGAATGATCTGAAAGTCGACACAACACTTATTAGATCGAAAATAACATGCTTTCTTACCAGTTAGTTAGTATTTTCGATCATCTACAATAATGATAAGTGAAAAGCGGAATGTTACACATGCAGAAACGCATTAACTTTTTGTTCTTATTACACAATAGTATATTGTAGAACAAGGGCGGAAACTTAAGGGCTGGTGATTTGTTTTGGCATATATCTCACTTTCGCTTCGAGAGTTTGCTTTAATATGACGTCTAATTAAAGTTTAAAACTTTATTTATTGTATGTGAAATGTCAAAGTTGCAAACGTGGTGGCTAATCCAGATGATTTTCCGCAAAGATAAAGAAGTACAGTAAATGATCTTTTAAATGAAATACGTCAACTGTAACTTATCCACTTGCATATTATGTATATTCATTACTCATGTTAATTTTCCTGCAGTCTCACTCAATCTCTCTTTAAGCGGAAGTAATTATGACCCGTGTAATAGCTAGTTAAAATATATTATAGATGCCACACCATTAAAATATATTATAAATGTCATACCATTATTTGAAATAGCGTTTGTTGTAACAGCGGTCATAAAGCTCTCATTTAGGGACGCACATAAAATTAAATGCAAATATTTTTAACGCGAAGTAGCGTATACCGTAGTAATGACACATAAATATATACTGCAATTTTTTTTATCGCTATGTTAAATTGCAATCACTGCTATTTTTACTGTGCTACTTGAGTTTTTGGAAGGCAACTTATACAGCTATGTAACTTAATAGTAATCAAGTCTTAAAAATGTATATTTATGTAGAACTATGTTATTAAAAATGAGAATGTGGTTCATAATAATAATTAATTATAACGCTAAATAATAACACTGATGAAGCATTAATTCGCGTTAGAGCCAAGTTTGAGTCAATCGTATGTTTTAGTGTTTTGATGTGTGTTCAATAATTATGGATTATGATTTTCTATTGCTGCTTTCCCTTTCATGTCATTTCATAAAAATGGCTTCCTAAAATTTGGCGGTTTTCGTTAATAGGACGCAAAAAATGTAATTTTTTGTTTTACAATAGATAAGTTCCTTGTTTAGCAATCGGTGTTTATGTCAATTTTTACGAATTAACTTATAAGAATTCCAGAAAAAGTTAGTAAAACCATCAGCAAGTCTGTGCAATAGGCTGTCCAAGAAATGTTATTTCGAACATGTTGGGAATGAAATATTATGTTAGTACTACGCTAAGTGGATTATCATTGAAAACCAGAAAGATAATTAAAGGAGATTTAATTTATCTGTAGTAATAACATAAGAGCTTTGAATTTATCGATAATTTCACGAATACTTGTTGCATAGCGACGAAGACGAGTGTCAATTTGACAAGCATTTAAATCACGACAGCCCGTAGGGCTGGAGTGATTTAATTGTCAAATTGACACGCACACATCCATAACAACGCCTAATTATTCTACTATGAAAATTATCGAAAAATTACCGCTGTAATTTCGGGTTGCTTCAGTAATCCGCGAATTTGATTGGTTTATATTTGTATGTGTAAAATAATCTTAGTAATTTAATACTCATTACAGTACATTTTTTTATAAAAGATATAATTTATCACATTAAAAAATGAATGTATGTTTTTTCTGCTTCATTAGTTTTAGTGTATTGAAAATTAAAATTTACTCGACTCATTCATTACAAACGAAAGATAACTTTAAAATATCTGTAACATTATAAAATAGACTATCCAAAACTATACGTGAATTGAGAGTTTAGAAACGAATCTCCTTATTAGTTCTTAATTAGACCTAATTAATACAAAATTTAGAAACCTTTTAAGCTATGACTTGACCATTAAGTGGCATTCTAATTACCGGTTAGATAGGCATATTTAATAATCTAAGTCTTATTTGTCACAGGGTAAACAAGTGAGGCTACTCAGCACATAGCATTTCATATTCTCAAGTCAGTCCATTGCTAGTATGACATGCATGATTGGTGGATATGGTTAAGCGTTTTATCAGATTAATATTTTTTATGAACGGTCTAGATTTTGCTGCAGTGTAACACACAGTGGTCAACAAGAAAATGTATTAAATTTTATGCCTGGTTTTGAAGGATTATACATGCTGAGCCAGCGGAATAAGTACCTACCAATAATTTAAAGATAATTTTTTCACAATCGATAACTTAATAGAAAAACTGAACAAGTTAGTACTCGTATCACATTCATACATTGCCAAATCCCAAGCTTTATGTATTTTAATTTAAGGAAACGGATTTCAATGAAAACTATCGTTTCACAATACAAGAAAAGACTCAAGGTTACAAGGTTAATTTAAGGTCTAGACAACTAGACCTTAAATTCGTACACTATTCTTCTTTTTATGATCGACTACAAACATGCAAATAATGAAAGCGGATTATATCTCTTTCTATCATATCTGATAACTTTAAATGTGAAGTATGGTATTTCAGACACAAACAAATGTATAGGTCTTTCTGAGAGAGAACTTAATAAACGTCTACTACTTTAGTGATGGATGTGCTAAACAGTATAAAAATAAATAAATTTCGTGAAATCGTGTCTGTATGGGAAGCATTTTTAACTTAACGCCAAAGATTATTTTTGCAGCCACTCACGGAAAAACTAAATGTGATTGAATTGTGATTATTGTTAACTATTTAGCTAAGAACGAAAGTATTTAATAACATTTGGAATAATTAATAAATACAACAAATGCAATTTTCGAATTTTGCAAAATCAAAATTAACAATATACTTATTTCTAACGAAACGGTTGATTCTGTATACCTTATTTTGAAAAGTCCGATCAAATATGTTTGAACAAGATTATTATTATTATTATTATTAAGGGTAGACTATCAGATTATTTTTCTGGTTCAGAAGAGAAGATGCATGTATAGTAGGATCTCCAAAAACAATGACAGGATACATTGTGTGAAATATTTTTGATAACCAGTTTTGTAGCATTTTTGATTTCAATATTGCTAGTATGTGTAATGTTCTAATTAACATTTTTATTAGTTTAAAATTTTTTTTATCAATTTAGAGCCTTGCAGGTCTTGTGGTCTTGTGGATGCAATACACAATAATGTTAATATGCATAGTTTTTCAAGCAAAATTGCGTTATCTAAACCACACATGCTAAGATATATATTCATGCTTCTTATTATTTGTTTCACATAATAGTAGTATTGTGAGTTTTTTGTAAATGATCAATTGGACAAAACAGAAGTAATTCCGGTACTCAGAATACATATAAGAAGAATATTTGCGTTGTATGTAGTATGTAAATAGTATTATTATTGTCTTTAAAGAGTTAATGCTTACTCAGAAATCATCACCTTTGCAGGCAGGAGGAAATAGGATTCGTCCACATCCTTGCATGTTCGACATCTTTGACGGTTTCTTCTAAGCCAATCCTGTTTCTTTCTAAGTCACACTATTAATATACTAACATAGCACTCATCTTCTGTTTGACTACCTGTGGTTTTAGTCCTTGACTTCTTCCTGTTATGTAGGAGGTTTAGTTGCCGCTCATGTCATATATCAAGGTTGAAATTTAGAATTAAAATTAAAAGTAGAATTAAATATGTTTTTAATCAAAACAGTGTGACAGAAGAATTAGTGTTATACGTGGAATCTTTATTGTCATATTCTCGTGTTTTAGAAGGTATTGTGGTAGGAGTGTTAACTAGATGTGTACATACATAAAGTAATACATGTAGGTACATACATAGATATGTACATAATATGTATATTCCGATATTATATTTCTATAAGTTTTGTTGTCTTTTGTTTTGTTATATTAGTTAATTTCACAATCTCGATCAAATTTATTCATTGTGAAATGCGCACACTTTTAGAATACCACAATATGCATTATATTAAGTTCATATTTAGTTGAATCAAACGGTGAAAACGGTGGTAAACTGGTGAAAAATACACATCAGTTACTTCAATCTGTGTCATCGATTTAATTATAACTTATACTAAATCTAGTACACTTAACTAGATGCGGGCTGTATCTTTAAACACCAGAAGATCCAATAATAATCGGCCTATGACAAAAGGTTTGTGTGTGCGTCACATCATGTTATTATTAGTTGTAGTAGTTTTAATATGAACACGCCAGACAGCCGACGTATAGTCAGACAGGATAAGGGTTTTTGCTTCAGCATACAGTGTATAAACGTTTCAATGCTACTTCTTAATAAAAATAATGGCAGCATGCCACCCTACTAGAAGTTCACCTGTTTTAATTCGTATTTAATGCGACTTCCACGTTGGCGCAGTCATATTCTTTTATTGATTTTGTCTTGCGTTGACGTTAATCTCAAGATAATTGCGAAAGGTTCAGTTGAAGTCAACTCGTTTGTTTCTCTTAAAAAAAGACCTAGCGAGCAGGTGAAGTATGGATTTTAAGCCCTTATTTAATAAGCTACCTTTATAAGACATTTTTTAAATAATAAGTATGTATGTACATACATACATATATTGTATCCAGATACACTGTTCTATAAAAGAAACTTGCCTAAAAATATTCTATTGTAGTAATTTTTTTACAGTAACTATTGGTGCTATACAGAGTGATTGGTGAGAATGGCCTATATAAATAGGCAATAAAATTATTTCATATATTTCAGATTTTACAGGATTGATTCTCAGGCCGTGAGTGGCTACATCAACAATAATCCGTAAATCTACATCAATGTTTGCACAGGCTGCACGGACATTTGTCGGTATAAAGGAATAATACAATTGTGTATCATCTGCATCTGGGACTTACAAAACTTTATATTTTTCGTCAATTAGGAGATGTAAATAGTGTACAAAAGTGGACCAAGTACAGATTCTTGCGGTATACCGTACATCAACGTAAGAGGGTTCGAAGCTTGTTCGTCAATAATAGTGACATAGGAAAGTAAGAGCCGCACGGAAGTATCACTCTATCCAATAAAATGCAGAACAGATGCAAGCAATTCATGAATAATATCGAACGCTTTTGAAAAATTAACGAGGCACAAGATGATAGCTTTATCCTATCAAGTTCTGAAACAATATCATCAATTACTGTTAACAGTGCAGTTATGGAACTGTATCCAGGTCAAAAACCCGATTGTGTCTTAGGTAAGATTGTAAACAAAATATTGCAATTGTGCAGTTAAAATTTATTTTGTTACCTTAGATAATACCGGGAGTATAGTAATTGGCGTTAGTTCTGAAAACTTAGCAGGAGGAACTTTTGTTAACGGTTTAACCATAGCGCGTTACCAGGCTATTGGAAAGGTACTCTCAATAATACAGATATAATAATATCACTCAAGTAAGGTATATTATGTGGACAAGAAAGTTTTATTATGTGAGCATTTAACCCATCAATATCAAAGCAATTACATTTGATAGAATTAATAGTTTCAAATAAAACTGCGTCATTAACTGGAGTACAGTTAAAACTGGAATCATTGACTTGTTTTCTGCTATAAAAATTTAAAGGATTATTATCAGTTGGAGAATTTGCAACAAAACTAAGAAAATAATCATTTTTTTCATTTGCACAACGCAAATGCTCGGAAATGGTTACTGTTTTTGTACTGGTAACACCTATAGCCTTTATAGCTTTCGACAAGTTTCCACCGCCGCCCCGCTCTCAGTACTCCATAAAGGCGTTTTTCTCTGTACATACAGTACCATTTCTCAATTGTTTTTAGTAATTCCATATCTCTAGTGCTCTAGTAACTTTAACACAGCGCTGGATAAAACTCCACGTCAGTTAAATTATTATAAGAAGATCAGGAATGAAATGGAAAATCGTATTCAACAAGGAGAAACTGATTTAATTATCAAATATCAACATGGAATTCCTATAATTAAGCATTTAAACTAAATATGCCCAACAGTGATAACCAATTACATCTTTATTATCAGAACGTTCGTGGATTGCGTACTAAAACCAATGAGTTTTATTGCAACATTAGTGAAGTGTCATTTGATGTTGTGTGTCTTGTAGAAACTTGGTTGTCTGAAGATCTACTAACTAGTGAACTGTTTCCATCCACTTATTCTGTTCTTAGACGTGACAGAAATTTCGACGGTGTGAATAGAAAACGCGGTGGTGGTGTTTTATTAGCTCATAAGTCAATTGGTAATGTCCAAGCTATTGATCTTTCTATTGTTTATGATAACTTGCCTCTTATAGATATTTTGGGATGTACAATTATGGTTAACAGATACAAATTTTGTATTTATGTAATTTATATTCCTCCAGATATTAGTGTTCTCGAATTTGAATATTTATTTGAACTGTTTGAAGATATTAATGCTTGTATTAGTAGTAACAGTCTTATCCTTGGAGATTTCAACATACCTCACTTTAATGATCCATCCATTAATGATACTAAATATAACATAATTAGTAACTTTATGCACTTTGCTAATGTTTTTCAGATAAATAGTGTTCTTAATAACAATCAACGCTTGTTGGATTTAATATTTACTGATATCACGAAGACTACGATTCATCGAGAGTTTAGTCCACTAGTTTTTGAAGATGCATACCACCCTTCTATCAGTCTTTATATTTCACTTGAAACTGGTCGTTCCACAAAGACTATTAATCAAAACGTCAACACTAAAAAATACAACTTTAGGCAAGCTGACTTTCCTACCTTGTATGCTTGCCTTCTTACTACGGATTGGACATTTTTATATCAATTTATTGATGTTAATCAGGCATGTGAGGCTTTCTATATGGAGATTTATAAGCTCTTTGATAACTTTATTCCACTTAAAAACAACAATAGGTGCAAGTATCCAATATGGTTCACTAGTCAACATATTAACGACATCAAAGCTAAACATAAGTATAGACTTAAATACCTTCAAAGTAAATGTGCAACTGACTTTAACAAATATAAAGAACTTCGTGCGAGAATCAAAATAAACTCTAAAAAGCTATACAACACTTATATCGCATGCATGCAATCGTCTATTAAAAATGATTCTAACCAATTCTGGACTTTCATTCGTTCAAAAAAAACTAATGGCGGAATGATGGTTTAATTCTTGATAACCTGCAGTCTATTGTTAATGGATTTGCCGACTACTTTGAATCCATATATCTACCTTGGCGTGCTACAAATCCACCCGCCGTTTATTCTGATTACCCACTGATTAATATTGTTAACTTTTCTCACAATGATGTACTGAAATCACTGAAATCCATGAAAAATACTTTCACTACGGGAAATGATAACGTCCCTAGTTTTCTCGTCTAGGATTATGCTGGTGCTCTAATTGAACCACTTTGTTTTCTGTTTAACCTGGCATTAAGTTCGTCTGTATTTCCTGACTGCTGGAAGATTACCCGACTAACTCCTGTCTTCAAGAAAGGCGAATCCGATAGAATTGATAACTACAGACCTATTGCTATTATCAGCAATTTTGCAAAAGTTTTTGAAAAATGTCTGTATACAAGTCTAATTCCGCAAGTTAAATGCCATTTATCAGCATGGGTTCATTAGTAAACGTTCTACTGTCTCTAACCTTGCAGTTTTTTCTCAATATTTGTGTGAGAGTTTGGATAATAATGACCAAATTGATGTTATCTATACCGATTTCACGAAGGCATTCGATCGAATCGATCATAACTTACTGCTGAATAAACTTGAAACGATAGGGTTTTCACCCAAATTGGTGTCACTCTTTCGCTCATATCTTCAAAATAGAAAACATTTTGTATCATATTTGGATCATAAATCCCCCATTCTATCCATCCTCCGGCGTTCCTCAAGGAACTAATCTGGGACCACTGCTCTTCTTACTTTTTGTAAATGACATGTGTGACCATCTCTTGTGCGAAAAAGTATTGTTTGCTGACGATTTAAAAATTTATACTCGAGTCCGTTCTGGTGTTGATTGTGAACATCTACAAAGTCAGATTAATGTTTTGAAAGTGTGGTGTGATCACAATAAATTAAACATGTGCATACCCAAATGTAAAGTGGTCTCATTCGCTAGAAAATCAAATCCTATACATTACAACTACAAATTCGATGACAAACAACTTCAACGATGCAATTCGGTTAAGGATTTGGGTGTAACTTTTGATGCAAAACTAACATTTTGGAACCATGTGTTGGAGGTTACAAGTTCTGCTTTGAAAACATTGGGGTTCATTATTAGAACAACACGATGTTTTACATCTATTGATGCAATTCTGCCATTGTATTATTCATTTATACGTTCAAAGCTTGAGTATGCTTCGCTCATTTGGTCCCCAATTTATATCAATCAAATTAGTGCACTCGAAATGGTGCAAAGACGCTTTCTGAAATACTTACACCTTCGGGTTAATGGTTTTTATCCTGACCGTGGTTATCCTCATGATTTGCTACTTAAACAATTTGGAATGGACACCTTATCTACTCGGCGGAACCAGATAAATGCTACGTTTTTATATAATTTACTCCATAGTGGTGTTGATGCTCCCGATTTGTTGAGTAAGGTTAACTTTTATGTTCCTAGGATCTCGTCTAGACATGATATGGCATTCTACTGTTCAAGGCCACGTACTAATATATTACTTAAATCCCCAATACACAGAATATGTACTTTATTCAACAATACTTGTAACGATGTTGACATCCAACATACTTCCTTATCAGCATTTTTAAATATTTTTTCTTCTGTATAGAAACAGCTCTTTTCCCGAAATATTTAGTTTTGTCTTAACGTAGGCACGATTAGTTAGTAGTTAGTAGTTAGTATTAAGAGAACTAGTTTTTAAGATTAATATTATACATACATATGTTTAAATTAATACTTTGTCCTATAATTGGATGTAATCTGTTGGGCAAATAAATCAATTATTATTATTATTATTATTATTATTATTTTGGTAGTATCAGTGAGCCAAGACGCTGGTAGACTTCTAAATTGGAATCGTTTAAATAGAGCATACAAATTTATTAGATTTATTAAGTTTGTAGTTAAAAAATGTTCTTTCTCATCAACACTTTACTTGCGACATAGATAATAAAGCTTAGGTAACAAAATATCAACACATATTCTTGAGTAAGTGGTTGTAAGCAATACTGGTAGCATTTTAGTGTATGTATGAGCTTGCACCATTTGTTTGTTACCTTGTATTTATTGAAATAATCAAGGTTAACTGGAAACTATTAATATAGAGGTAGGTATTTTGGAAAATGTTATGTAGGCAGCTTTTTGGAAACAGCAATTCTTCAATTTATACTTCCAGCTTTGTGCGTTAGTGGCTTGCTATAAACAGCGTTTCAACGACGTTAATGGAGCGTGGACAAAATAAGAATATAATTCACATTTTCTTTTGTTCTAAATTCCCGCTGTTTTATATTTCAGTTATCCAAATAATGTGTTGATTTAAAAAGGACCTTAATTGTACTCGTATATATTAGTTACATTAAAATCTAGTATTTATCAATAATGTATCATCAAACAAGCAGTTTTGAATATTTTATTTAATTAAAATTACTTAATAATACAGGGTCGATATCTGCAGTGGCTACCCAGTGATGTGAGAGATCGCTGAGGTTTGACGAGACGGCGAAAGTTTTATTGGATAATTTTATTTTGATCGATCTACCATTTGATTTTGGGGGCGAAGTGATTACCAGTGCAGCATGATAAAGGCTGAGATAGTGCTGTAACAAGCCTACTGAACACATATGTACACACACACAAATTATACAGAAAGAATTGCACGGTTGTCAGATAAGATAATGCAGAGCTTAAGAAACAAACAACAAACAAAAAATCACTATTTGCCTGCAATTCACGAGTGATAAAGTTTATCGTATAACACTCCATTTATACCTGTCTGTATTTTGCTGCTCTGACGTTGTTAAAATTAGGTCTAGAAATGATCAAATTACCAGTAGTTGGGAAATATTCTGAGAATAAAGCTGACAATAATGCTAATATTTAATAAATAACTAAACTAATATAACGCTCCGTAACGCTCGTAATCTTCATCCGTTCTATTGTAAATCGGTAGATTTATGTACCCTACAGCTACTTACTCCACTAGACTTGCGGTATTATTTCTACATATGAAACGTTGTTTCTTAGAATGTATATACTTGAAACATTTATTAAATGTAACCACAGTTATATTTAGATATAAGTGTGGCTCTTGACTTTCTTCCTTAGTTGCTCCGTACATGTAGAGTACTACTGACAGACCGAATGTTTTACTGTATTTCTTGTATTTCAGATATTTTTAGATACGATTTTAAGTTCTTTGCGTCAGAGTTTTGATTACCTCTTTGCGTGTTTATATATTTGCCCAAATTTATTATATTTACGCTACTAGTCTAACACTATACGCAATTATGTTATTATATTTACCTTTATACAAGGATCATTGCCAAATAGTTAAGAATAATTTACAACGATTGGTAGATTTTTCAAACAAAGACTAGGAAAATATTAAATATGTTCGATATACTTGGTTGGTTATTGTGTAACTACCACAAATCAATCTCGGAAATTGCTACTACCGTGGTTCAAAATAATTTACTACTCAATCAATATTGTTTTGAGTGGTAGTGCAGTTATTTCTTCTCCGACTCTTTCTAAATCGTTTAAAACAATACTACCAAATAAAAAAGGATAGGTTTTGAGAAAATAGTCTTCAAGCTTTTAGTAACATATCAAATCAAATATATCAATGTTTAATTGACTACTTTTTATGTTAATACATTTAAATTAATAAAATGTTTTACTTGAGTATAAACTAAATATTAACTATGCTCAGATATAATATGTAGAGTAATAGCAGTTGAAAAGTTACTTCTCTAAAGGTTGATTATTATCAATTTCAGAGTTTGGCACATTATACTTTAATGTTTGTAATGTAATATTTCCATCATCAACAGTAACTGTCCTTCTCTGCAGTACCTAATTTCTCTGTACCTACTTCTGTCTATTTATATAAAGATGTTCATTTAATAATATTATATAATCTTTAATAAGAAATAATGACTATAAATCCTAAACAAAAAATTATACTGGGACCTTGGCCTTTTCATTGACAACTTGTCTTTTATGTATGGTGATCTGCTTGATGTTCCAGATTGGAAAGAAGTGGCCAGGAATGTACTTCTGTAAGAACGGTAGAAAGCTCGCCGATTTGTTTAAGATCGCCGATTGAATTATTCCAGCGATACTGTATAACAGCACCAATGAAGGACATTTTTTATCTAACGAAGAATTCGAATCTTTAGAGGGCTTATAGATAAAATTTTAATTGGTCTGTTTGGTTTACTTCCAACATGACGGAGCACCTCTTAACAAAGCTGGCCGGATTAACGAATTTCTAAATCAATAATTCCGTAACAATTGGATCGGTAATCAAGGACCATTGGCCGGCAAGGTCGGTGTCGAATTATAGAAGAATAGAGCGGCCGACAATTTGAACACTTAAGTAATTGTTAATATAATTTATAATGTTTAATAATAATAATAATAAAGTGGCTTTATTAGGCGGTATTCATCTCAGGGATACTCTTCCATACAACCTGACAGTTATATAATAATTTTGACAATACTTACATTATTTGACATATAAAATTTACGCATTACGAATCCAATAATAATTTTGAATCCAAAATAGCCTGCTCATACATATACATATGTATATTCTGTTTCCAATAATCTTCCACATTTCCATCATCTTCACAAGGCTCACTCCATGTTTCAAATTAATTAATTGTTACTGCTTACTGAATAATATATGTAATAAAATCTCCTCACACATTTTTTAATATATAAAGGTATATTCCAAAAACATTTCGTTTAAAAATGCCGATAAGAATTTTGGAAACAAGCTTATTTTAGATCTAACCAAGATTAATTTCAAATTTTCAATATATTATGAATTTTTTACAATGTAACCCTGTTAATTCTCTAGTTATAATATCAGTAATTTTATTAATGGTTTCGGTAGTTTAGTTTTGTTTCAATTGTTATTTGTAGTACTTTCTTTGTTTTCTTTCTTTTTATTTGTTTATTCACCAGCATCCATAGCCATCTTAAAATACTATGACATTGCAAACACAAAATCAAATAATTTTAAAACTGTTTAAATAAAATTGTATGTGCTTTTCAATAATGTAAAAATGTGTAGGGTGTTTCATATAAAAAAGCAAGTCTTGATAACATTTAAAAAATACGAGTTAAAAGAAAAATAATTTAAATCCTAAAATTCTGTGTCAAAAAGTGCCCTAATAAAGTTTTTATATAAATCAAGCGTTTTCACAAATAAATAAGTTACAACAGTTTTTAAGAATTTCGTATTTTAATACACTTTGTCTTGCTTAATTTAAGGCAGATATAAAAATGTGGATTAGACCAACCGATTTCTCTTTAAAATCGAACCCCAGAAATGTGGGTTAGTTTTTTTCTATTTCTTTCAGAAATATAAGTTCCCTATTAAAAGTATCGAATTTGGTCCACCTTGTATCCATCTTTAGTATAGGACGATGATCTTACATATTATGTTTTATTATGACAGATGTGAACCTGACCAACACCCTTGGTTTTTTGCGAAAAACGAAAAACAAACGTTTTCTTTGTGTATAAAACGAAATCTCTAGATCTAGGTGAAAATCGTTATGTCTAGCACCACTACTAAAGATGGATTAATTATTGTCCTGCCGCAAGACACATTTTTTCTTGAACTAAAAAGGAATTACAGGTAAAAACCAACGAAAAGTAGTCGGTACAAAACCAATAACTTCATAATTTAAAAGTACAAATTATGCTTTATCAAATGTAGGGGTATCGATTGATACTGCTTGTCGCAAGAAATATTTTATATGTTGGGTGGAAGTACGGCTGTACCAGTTCCCCCCAGTTCCCGTTCAAATTCTCCTCAAGAAATATTTTAGTTCTGGGCCAAAAACAAGACAGATAATTGCCATAATAATGGTGTATAAACTAGTTCAAATTTAGATTTTCCCGTTTTTCTCTATTTCTCTCTATTTCACTATTTTTTACTTTCAGCTCTGCTAAGTTAGTATCTAATTAGAAATGCTGTTCCTTATATATATTCGTGCAGACTATCAAATATTTCTTGGTATTTTATATTGTTATATGTAAAGATGAAATACTGGTATAAATTTCTATATGCGTGCTACTTGAAATATCCACATAAACCGACAGTTTCTATAATCAAACGTGGCACCTGCAAAACGCAGTGAGGCTGTATTTGAAATAACATATTCAATAACTATTTGTTTTATTGTAACAAAAAATTTAGCATTAATAAATTATTTCAACGCTCCAGTAAAAGATTTAGCTATGGAGGTTTAAATAATATTATCGCTGATTTAATACTTTTTTAATCTTACTATTTTTTTCCATACATATGCAATAATATTGCGTTAGTTAAATAAATTTCCTGCAGCTATGTACATACATACAAACGTATTACTAGCGTTTACGCTAGCATGCACTGTGCTTTCTGCACAAAAATCAACTGAAATAAACTGTAACGAACTTTACAAAGATTCTGTTCTGTAAAGAACAGAGGGAGTTGTACAAAAGCTATAAGGTCAGGTTGCCGACTTACGGAAATTGCTTTATAAACAAACGAACTTTCCGGAACAGGTGATTCGAAAGCAGATCAAAGGGATATGAAATAGATACTCGTCGGTAAAATACAGGATCAGTATGAAAATACGTTTGTCAGATTTCGTTTGTAGATTGAATTTATATCTTATTAAAGGTACTGGAATGTATAGGAATTCAGCTACACTAATATCATATGATACGTCGTAGATTGACTTCTTAGATTTAATTGGCTTGCCAAATATTGAAGAAAAATATTTTCGACCTAGACAATTTTTAATGGTTTGATTTTTTATTTTTTTATTCGACATTTCGATTACATTTATTGTGTTTTCACTATTTAATACATGTTAAAATTGCATTTGACACTTACAAAGTGAAATCAGAATTAAAATGTGTTATCTCTCTACGAGGTATTTCTAATATAGTATATAATGTACTTAAAAAACATTTTGTCTTATTTCTACCTTGGTCAGTCAAAAAGACTACATAAATCTGTTATACACAAGCAAAATATTAATTGATTACAATTTTGGTTTTATAATATCAATATGAATAAAATTGAACAATAAGGACAACACACAAAAACTTAAAAAATATATACAATTAATTAAAAAAAATACAAAATTATGTAAGTCAATAGGCAAGGTATAGACAATGTTTATTCCCATATTATTTAATTATTAACTTCCAATATCACATTTTTTATCGTTAATAGAATTTCATTGCATTTAATGTGAATCATTTCTTTGAGCTGTCTTTTATCAGCTATTTTGGAGTTCAAGGGGTTTCGCTATTTTAAAGTTAAATTTATGTCGTTTTTCATGCTGATTCTAAAAATAATATTTTTGTTCCATCACGCCAGGATTTTGAGAATTTTTTGTAAATGGATTGTTCAAAAAATATATTAAATTTTACAGAATTTCAAGGTGACTTTCATGTAAGAAAGATATATTGTAGTACCGAGCATTGAGTGGACATGTCTGAACATGTCCTTACCTGTTTTCTACGTCGCAGCATTTAAACCACGCCCATTTCTGCTCTGAAGCCAATGAAATAAGGAATTTCTAGATTTCCAGCTGTGTCGGTATATAAGGAGCTACACACGGCTCGTTAGATTCAATTTAAGTCTGTGTGTGACAGCTGAACGTCTTGTTATTTCATAATGTTCCGTGCGTGTACAAATAATTCCAGTAGCTTCTGTTATGTATGTGGAGAATTCACTACCAACAACCTAAAGGGAATATTACGCCTTTAATAGAAAATTTATATTTTTCACTGTCTTGGCCTAAAAATTAAAATATTAGGACAAGGAATGGGCTCCTTACATTTGCTGCGCACGGTCTGCTGTTACTCTGACGGGCTGATCAAACTTTAAGAACAGCGCTATGCCATTTGCAAGATCTACGAGTATCTCATTCAGAAGCTTTGATCAATCGAATTATAATTACATTCTTTAATAATATATCATTATAAGAATAATTCAAATAAATTTTATTTTTATAATTATATTAAACTTAGAATAATATGTTATTTAAGAATGTAATTATAATTCCATATATCAATGATTTCTTTGTTTCTTAGATATTTTTGTTGATAGGCATGGCCATTTATATTATTAGCTTATTAGTATTTTAACACATATTAAATGTCAATTTCTTCAACTGTAGAAGTCTTATTAACGAAAAGATATTTTTATATGTTCTGGAATAAATTAGTATTTAATTAATTTGCTGTTTCATTGACCTATAAGTGGAAATAATTCAGGACTTGAGAGAAAATGTTTCTTATGTTTCTCTATGAATTGTTTTGAATACATTTCAACATGGTTCAAGTTGAGGACACGAAATATCTTTCTAATAAATTATATGATTAATAGTAAAAATAGATAGTAGTAATTTTTCATCTTCATGGTATATATGAGCTTGTAGTATCAAACGCAATTTGAAAATGTAATTGTAAAGTTCTTTTAAAATTTTTTAAATGTATCAATTGGCCAAAAATTACAAGTTACAATATAATGTATACATATTTGTGAAAAAGCTGATGATAAAGATCATCGAAACGTCGAATAATAAGCTATGAAAAGAAGAAAAGAAAATTATTCTTAATTAAAATTCATTGTCAGTAGTTACAAGCAGTTCGACAAAATCTTAAATAACGTTTATATTATTGTAAGTAAATCGGCAGCGGACATTTTAAAAATGCTATTAAAGTATGGTTTAGCTGTTTGATATTGCGATGTATGTATGTTTACCAACTATATATGGGTTATTAAAGATCATGAACAACTAAAAACTAACAGCAACCTTTTTGGCCGTAGCATGGTCTGTTTGCGTTTCTGATATTTCTGAATGAACGATGCAGCGTTAATTGAGCTACAAGGGAGAAAAGTGAAAGTCTGTATTGTCCTTCTTTAACCTAATAGAGATGAAAAACACTGTAAAAATGTTCATTTCTTAATATCTGCCACCGTTGCACCTGGTCATACAGGGGGAGGCAAGGATGGGGGCATACAGGCTGCAACACACAGCGACTCCGAAAAGGGTCAACACAAATCATATGTCGATAACTGAGCATGTGGGAAAGGGGGTGTTGGAAATGCGGACCGACCACATGCCGGTAAGGCATAGGTATGGGAATCCCTTCACGGTGTCTATAGCGGACAGACGGGAGGAGGCTGCCAGGTATGCACTGAGAATCAAAGAGCAAGACTTAGTCTGGTACACGGACGGATCTAAGACGGCTAATGGTACCGGTGCAGGGATATGCTCTCAGAATGAGGGCCACAGTTACGCACTGGGGGAGTATGCTTCGGTGTTTCAGGCGGAAGTATATGCTATTCTCCAAAGCGCACACACAATGAATGTGAAAGCGGTGACCAACAGACGAATTCACATCATGTCTGATAGCCAAGCGGCATTGAAGGCGTTATTAAGCCGGAAGGTGTCGTCGAGGCTGGTGACGGAATGCCTCGACGAACTGGTGAAACTGTCGAACCGGAACAAGGTTTGGTTGACTTGGATACCGGGCCATCAGGGGATTGAGGGCAACGCAAGGGCTGACGAACTCGCGAAGAGAGGGTCAGAGAGGGAAATGTACGGCCCAGAACCTTTCTTCGGGGTCACAAGGCAAACGGCCCGGAGACATATAGGAGACTGGGTTCGTACGAAACAGCAGGAATACTGGGGAGCCTTACCCGGTATAGTACATGGCAAAACCTTTATAGGGAACCCATGCAGGAAAAGAGCTAGAGAACTACTACATCTTAGTAGGAAACAGCTCTGCATCGTAACGGGACTAATGACCGGACATGCTGCGGTGAAAGAACACCTACAAAGAATCGGAGTGTTTGACGGGGACACAAAGTGTAGACTTTGTGAGATAGAACCGGAGATAGCCGATCACATACTACGCGACTGCGAGGCACTAGATCGCAGAAGGCAGAATCTGTTTGGGATAACGAAAGGAGACCCAGAGATATACCTTACCCACTCGGTTAGGGACCTGTACAGGTTAGTGGAGGGGACTACCATGCTAGAGTGGGTGACTTGAACAAACAGATGTGGCACAATAAGCCTGATGGCTGCGGTGCCTACCGGTGGCTATAGGTCGGACGGGCCTGAGGAAAAAAAAAATCTGGCATATGAACTTAACGTACAAAAACAAGCGACTGTCATTATCTGCCTGTGTCAAAATACCTTTCTAGACTCCCATTCCCATTGAAAATTTCTTAATGGGTAAATATTCATACACCTTCCATAGGTTTCAGCTGCTGGACGTAACATTTTTAATTGTTTAAGCGCTTGTTATAGGGCTAACATCAGAAAATGGCTTAGGTGCAGTCTAGCAAAGGTTGTTACGCTTTTCCAGTTGTTTTTTTCTCTTAGGGAAAGAATTTTCACATATAGTTACAACAAGAATTGCATTCGGGCCTGGTAACTTGTCCGCAACAAAATTTATATACGTATACATGTTTATTTTTGATAAAACAACATATAATCATATATTTGAACCATATGCACGTTTATGCATTATTTATAAATAACAGCGTTAACCAATCTATAATCTTGACAGTTACATTAAATTTATTACTGTTAATTTCATTGAAATAACTATCTCTCTTTCGTAACCCCTGCTAATTTTTATTTCCCCCTATAAGCTAGGCATATGTTCAAGTATGAAGGCCACCCTTACCCATCAAGTTGATTAATTGTTTCTACACAGAGATAAACACCGAAAGAGCTAATAACTGGCGACCATATTTCATTTTGGAAGGTTGTGTCCATTTTTTCCTCTAACTAATCCGAAAAATGGAAATGAACAAAAACTCAGGACCGTAATTATTAATAATTGGATTAGGAGTCGAGTTAAATTGTTCCTTAATCTATTTCACTCATCTTTTCACGCTTTGTCACAAGTTCCCGCGAGGACTAAAAAAACACTCAAGAAGTTAAGACGGGCTGCGGGTGAATGCCTCTCAGTCTTAGTTTGTAGTCCCTCCACCTCTCACATCACTGTTCTCCTGATTGAACCAGAAAGTTTTAAGGGAGTAAATTGAAAATTTGTGTGGTAGTCTCTTCAATTTATCTAAATTGCCTAAAGCGGAATTGATATTTTATCTTTCTCTTTGTCGTTGTCTTTGTTTATACTTATAGATTGTATACTTTCGCCGTACCTCTCACAAATCTATTTCCCATTATGAGATAATATCTATGTCAGGAATTGAATTAAGCATGTATTTTACTTTCTGATTGTGTTTGAAATATGTGATAAGTGATATATGTATGTACATACGTATAATTAGAGCATGGTTATGAACGATTTGTGTATGTATTCATAAGAAATGATAAACGAACAGAATCGATCGTTATTTGTTCAAGATATTTAATATAGATTACATTAAATGCCACAGTTTTAAGATAAAAATAAAGTCGCGCAGTTGTGTTCTACATTTAATCGTTTGCAAAATAGTTTTTGACTGGGTTGAAATCGATTTATTTATGTAAGCGGATTAGATCTACAATTTAAAAATAATAGGCAATATACAGGGTGTTTCAAAACTTAGCAATGTACCAATGTTATGTTTTTCTTAATGGAACACTCTTTATTTTATGGCATTTTTGAGTTGTGCACTGAAATCTAGATCAACTTTATTCAAGGTTTCCTATGTCTAATTTTTGTAGTTTACGAGATATTTCAAGTTTTTTGAAAATGCAATGTTGCAAAGTTTAGTATCTCGAAAATGACTTAATTTAGAGAAATGGAACGAAAAGCGGAAATAGTAGATCCTTTGACTGATTGAATGCCATATTCAAAGTTGTCGAGTATTCTACAGGTCGTTCAAGTACCGAGGCCAAACTTTGTGAACTTCTTTCGTACATAACTTTATTATTTTAAATGGAACACCCTGTATGTATTTACATTATTAGATAGAACATTTTATTGTCTAAAAACCAGTATGAGGAATCCCTATGACTATCTGTACTAGTTTTCAAGTTATTTGCTGTTTTTAGATAATTTAAGTGAACTAAATTTGTTCTTTGTAAGTGAACAGCCAGTATATCTTTACATCGATGGATAGAAATATTATTATTCGAAGAAGTTGATTTTATATTGTTACAATTTAGGTATTTGAAAACATAAATTCCAAGTAATAAAAATAAACAAAACAAAACAGCAGTAAATATTTTTGTAGTTGGATAAAAAAAAAAGATTTCGTATAAAATAAATGAAAAAACATAACAACAAAATAAACGAAAAAGTGCTAGCGTTTAACATCATTGCCATTTTCTTCAATACAGAAAATAACCTTCTATTCAAATGTTGTTCTAACTTTCCTTAGCATATCCGGTGTTACTGAACCGAAGGCATCTCTGACTCTCGTTTTCATATCCAGTGGGCAAGATATTGTAAACGATCCCTTTTAAATATCCCCATAGGAAAAGGTGCATACATGTTAAGTCCGGAGACCTTGGTGGCCAATTGCACGGACCATCTCTTCCGAATCCACCTATTAGGAAATTTCCTGTGAAGGTAGGTTTTGACGGACCGTTTAGAATGGGCAGGAGCGCCGTCTAATTGAAGCCACATCCGGTTTCTAATATTCAAGGGAATATTTTCCAAAAGGGTCCAAAAGTCCCATTTTAAGAATCTTAGAAATTCGTCTCCGTTTAGGTGCCCATTGAAGAACTATGGTCCAATTACATAATCGCCTATAATGCCTCCAAACACGTTCAAACTCCAGCGATGCTGCCGCTCCAAGGCACAAGAAAGATGGCGATTTTCGGTATCATAATAATGAAAATTGTGACAGATTCATTCATTCTCCTTTTATCTGGATGTTTTCGATTTGGATACTTCTGTGAATTCACCCGAAACGCAAAGAAGCAATTTTCCTTACTCACCAATATCTAAAATCATATCAGTTCTTTCTTGCAACGACTATGCCTTCATGATGTTAACAGAGTACACGTCAAATTGACACTTTCTCTATGAGGATCCGACCTCCTAGGTTAAATAATAACAATTTTCGGAAGTTATCTAAAAAACGCAAATAACTAAAAGACTAGTACAGATACTCATAGGGATTCCTGATACTGGTTTTTAGACAATAAAATGTTCTATCTGATAACATAAATACATATAGGGTGTTCCATTTAAAATAATAAAGCTATGCACGAAAGAAGTTCACAAAGTTTGCCCTCGGTACATGAGCGACCTGTAGAATACTCGACAACTTTGAATATGGCATTCAATCAGCCAAAGGATCTACTATTTACGCTTTTCGTTCCATTTCTCTGAATGAAGTCATTTTCGAGATACTAAACTTTTCGTGCAACATTGCATTTTAAAAAAACTTGAAATATCTCGTAAACTACAAAAATTAGACATAGGAAACCTTGAATAAAGTTGATTTAGATTTCAGTGTAAAACTCAAAAATGACATAAAATACAGGATGTTCCATTAGAAAAAACATAACTTTGGTACATTGCTAAGTTTTGAAACACCCTGTATATTGCCTATTATTTTTAAATTGTAGATCTAATCCACCTACATATATTCCAGTATGTAACTTTTTCAAAATTGTTACCATTTGACTACCAGAGACCACGGCGTTCCCAATGTTACACCCTGTATACTACAAAAGTAACCATCTCCTGTCATCAGTAAGATGTTCTTGTTTGGAACTATGTAATTATACCTGTGATGCCTGAAATACTTATTCGTCTCCTATTTTCTTTCATTTCGCATATATACTTGCTTTAACTTGTTCCTTTAACATATTTTTTTTCGATTTTTTTCTTAATTGCCAGATCCTGTCTACTAATCTTTGCAGATATAATTCATGAGCTACTTTTAAAGTTTGGCTAAGCTGTAGCAACCGACCTTTTCCTATCACAAGCCGTATCAGAAGCCGTGTTACAATAGTCATTCGATTCGGTTCAATAATTGATTCGGTCTTAGTTACAATACCCCGAAAACGACTGCTTTTAAACTGAAGTGTGAAACTGAACTCAACTTGCTGTCATTGGTTGGGGATGTATTTGAGTTTCAGTACCAGCATTGGTAGTGCTTTATATACCTATCCAACCGTTTGGAGTATTACATGCAATGATTCAATTTTATAAAAAATTCGAAAGGTGTTAATGGGGAAACTAATTAATGCAAAAAATCTGTGATTTCGAGATATACAGTAGGAGTATTTCTGCCCTAGAAATACCTTGAATGGTATTTTCTATTCTCACGACTATGTTATTACAAGCAGTGGGTCAAGTAGCCAAGGAAATAGCCTGTAATACTCTATCCATCTATTAGAGCATGCATTGTTTAGAAAATTGCGATCGTTTGCGGAGAAATGTACCGCACACTCATCATATTGAAAAAATATTCTTGCAAATTGCTAGCAAAATGTTGTCTATTTAAATTTCATTAATGTCCTTTGGCGTTGGCGGAAACAATAATATGAAACAATTTGAATCACAAATCACGCCGTCTAGGTATTCAGGTTTAACTAGATCTTTATCTATTCAGGC
Source organism: Holotrichia oblita (assembly GCA_023690525.1). NCBI lineage: Eukaryota > Metazoa > Arthropoda > Insecta > Coleoptera > Scarabaeidae > Holotrichia > Holotrichia oblita. The sequence goes on from CM043018.1 coordinate 65,035,756, forward strand.
GAATAAAAGAACTTATTTTGGCAACCCAACCTACTCGAAACAACGTTTAACAGAACCTGAGTTATAAGCGCTTCTTCTAAATAAAGCTTCTTTTAAATAAAACCATTTCTGAGATATGGCCCAGCCCCATTCTTATTTAGCCGGTACTTTCAGGCGTGATTGAAAGATTATTGAATTGAAAACAAATTAAATACACATATGCAAATTAGTTTTCCATTCTCATTTCTTAGGTACAGTACTTGTCAATAAGTATGTTTTTATTGGTTTCAACAAGTTTTAAGGGAATTATCTTGGATAGTATAACTTGCATTTTCTTATATAGGAAAATTCAATTTTACACAACATTCTAAATAAATAAAATAATGGTTTAGAGGGTCATAGTTCAATTGGAGGCTGAAAGAACATAACAAAAGCTTTGCTGAAATCAGTGGAGTAAATAAAAAGTGTAAACTGAAGATGATGGAATCGTTTTCTTATAAAGTAAATAAAGACGCATAATAACTAAAACACTACAGATACTTATTTACAACGACGTAGTGCTAAATAAATCTGTTTAGGTAGTTTTAGTTAGAAATCGAGTCTTTCAACTTTGATCGAATTATGGAAAAACTATATACGAAAAAGATTAACACATTCAATTTGCTTTCTATATGTTTTTGATTCAATAATCGTTTGAAATACGACCATACTAAAAAAACTAGATGCTTGGTTAGAATTATTTTATGTAGATTAAGTTTATGTCTGTATCAGCAAATTATTATTAATACATTATACATCATATTACATATAATTATGGTAGCTCTAAAAAACAAAGTCCAACTTTGAAAATGAATGTTATAATTTTAATTTAACGTTGAACTTAAAATTATGTATATATAATTTGCTGAAATATGATTGTATGCTTGCATCAAGATTATTGGAAGTCTTGAAATAAATAAATTGAGATTTACGAAAGTTTTTGTGTATAGATACCACAACACAAACTTGGTATTATACACTAATCAATATGTAGACACGTATTTTGCGTTTATGTAACCTGATCAGTATACGATGTGATTAGTGATTAGTTTTGTAATGCCAGGTAAACTTCACCACATCATGTGAGGTGTTTGCTTAGTATCTGTGATCAGGAGCAGCTACCATTATTCAATTAAACGGCCTCCACAAGATGTTGACTTCTGAGGACAAGATTGATAACTAGAGAAATCAGCATGTTAAAACCTGATGAAGCTGTAGATATGTAGCTTAAAGATGTGTCTAGACGTTGATTAGTCTGTAATGCCAGCTTGATGTACGTTCTGCTATCGTCCCATAAATACATTCATATTTATGTTTACTTTATATAAACTGTTGTTGACTTATTTTTGAAACTGTTATTTGCATTAAGATTGTCAACATTTTAAATATAAAAGAATTGTATTGAGAAGAATAATTTGTAAAGGAAGCAATAACCCCAACCTCAGGGTAAAGTTAAAAGTACATCCTAAAAGAGGAAATGTCATTCATACCGTAGATATCTCCATTTACACCCTTTTTACGAGGATAATCGTGAGACAGAGACCGGAATGGAATTCGACCAACTCGGCAATTTTAGCTATCCACTTTCTACAACAGAAATGATCTTATGAAGTACATATTTTCTTATCTCTTCAATGTAAAAATATCTATATAGGTACTCGTATTTAACCTGAGAATGCAAGTATTCAATTCAAGTGAAGCAGTTTTATTGTACTCATATCCTTGAATATACTGGGCAGCAAAAAGTTTGGTAACAAGGTTTTTTTTTAAACGAATGAATTTCTAGTTTTTGAAATTATAGAGCGATGAATGGGATTATATTTTCATTTTCTTGAGGACATATCCACTTTATGTGACGTCGGTATTTTATTGCGCCGATGCCATATTTAAATGTTTAAAATGACAACCTTCCTCTTTCCAAAAATACTGATAACCATACTACTAAGGAAATGCTCCATAAAATTGAAGCAGTATTAATCTATTTTTATTTTACATACAAACAGTAGTACAGAATGAAAAAATATAGCAAACAATTGTGGTGTTTGTGTATAAAATGTCAGATTTAGTTTTGCGTTTGACAAATGTAGTGGTAAAGTAAGAATAATGGCACATTTATCATAAAAAAAATGAATGTAGATACTAATGTTAATTGGATGTGGCGATAACAAAACGTGCCTATAAAGAAGTAAATCGTTTCTTCAAGTACTTAAATCCTGAACATCCTCCTATATCCCTATCTACAGTTTCGACAATAATGAATAAATTTAACGAAACTGGTAAAAAAAGCATGTAATGAGTTTAGATCTTCTAGCGAGCCTAAAATATCTACATATGAATTGTTAAACTATCTACTACTGTTTTTGGTTTTAAATTAATAATCTATAATCTATAGGATCACCTAATAATAGCGTAAAATAAAAATAGGGTGATACTATTTCGATTTTATGCGGTATTATCTTAGCAATAGCCAAGCTATTACTATTTAAAGAGAAGAAGAAGCTGTTCTCTGATATATGGCTCGATCTACGTTGCTATTAAACAAATTGAAGATGGAGGCGGTGCACTAAACATTGACGTCACATAAATTTGATATGTCGCCTAAAACATTCAGAATTTAGTTCCATTCATCAACCTATAATTTTATAATTATAAGTTCATTCGTTTTAAAAAATACCATGCTGCCAGACTTTTTTGCTACTCTGTATGTATATGCTTGTGGCGAATAATTATTAAGTGACAAGCATCAAACGACAAAGAGTGATTTTGACGTTAGACCTTGACAATAAATCTTTGAGAACGTTTATTTTCCATGGCACACTGGATAAGTATCGATGAGTTATGTGTACAATTTTTCAAATAATCTAATTATCTCCTAAACTATTAATTTTAGGTATAGTACATGCAGGACATAAAAGATGTAGAATTTGACAAAGACGACTAAGTAACAAAATATGGAGGGTGCCGTTTGCAAAAATGAAGTTGTGGTTCTTCAAAATTTCGAAGAGTTAACGTGCCATAGTAAAGTAACCACGCAATGTAGACAGGTGTTCTCGGCGCTAAAATGTACTCCAACATGTTGTTTAAGTATACTATGAATTTTAAATTGATATCCGAAAAATCGAGTGTTCTCTAATTTTTTGAATAAATGTCTGCTAGAGCAAATTTTTTCAGAAAAAATCGAATAACTACAAAACGCGCGAATAAAATTACAAAAAGTAAAGATATTCATAAAGCCTAAACATAGGTGAAACCAAATGTGTACAAATATACAGGGTATTCCATTAAAAATACTAAAGTAGATGGCGACTTCCGGTATAACCGGAAGCGCTAGAAATCTAATAATATTTTCATTGAAGAGAACATAATCGACTATATATAATTCTAAATTTTCAAATTTATATTTTGACCAGAACGCCATAAACTTCTAATAAACAGTCTCGCTGAGACACCCTGTATGTATATCTGATGTTTAGAATGATACTGGTGTAATCAGGTTAATAGAAAACATTAATAAAAACAAAAATTAAAAGATTAAAGTATTATTATTATTGGAAATATGATTTTTTTTGTGTGCATAATTCGTATTTGTTTGGTTGTACATATTTTAAAGAATATCGTTCTCCAAATTTAGTGTAAATAACAAAAAAATGAGCTTTACTATGATGCAAAAATCAGTTTACATAATTAGAAAATCACTAGTTAATTCGAAAATACCATACATTTATCATTAAAATTTTCTACTAGTTATATAAAAAACACAAAGGCACAAAATAAATACATTTGCAATTATTCATATATCCTAGGCTACTAACTCTATATATTATACATCACTTTTTTCGGTTTGCGTTTCAGTCTCATTAATTTAAAGTCAAAACTAAACGAGTTATCGTCGTTTTTAAAATGTTGCATTATTGTTTTTGAAATTTGTATATGATTTCGGCCGTCTTGACACGTAGAATAGTAGACCATCTTTATTTTGGTTTCCACGGGGTGGGTCAGTATCACTATCTGCTGGTAGCGATACGCTTGCTCGCTTGGCCCAAAATATTGCGTCATAATCCATGTAGATCCTTGTTCGTCGTAACCTTGCACACTCCAAAATATATCGCCACAAACTTGAGTTCGCCAAAACGTATATGAAAACACTTTTCCTATTCTTTGTACTGCAGTGTTAAATTGAGTTTTGTACACATCATCTTCGTTGTCTTTTACGTCAGCTTCCATTTGCTTCTTTTTTCTGTTTCGTTTTCTTCGTCGTCTACCTATTTTTTGTGTTAGATTCAGCTTGATCCTTTAGTTTTTATGTCAGTGGAATGATATGATCTTTTCGTTGAGAATCAATAGACACCGAATGATCTTTTAGTGTATGCCGGTAAGTTAACACAAATTACTGATTTTGTCGTCAATCGTTTAATTGATGAATTAGCTCGACACTGCAACTTCACTCGATAGCGGCCTGAAACAATGATAAAGTCATATAATACACATTATCTTGTGTTTAGATAGCGATAACGATTATTATTTTACTGTTGTCTGTTATTATAAGTCGTGTAAACTACGAAGATAAAAAAAATATTCTTATTTTTATACCTACACAACTACACATCGGTAAATATGTCAGTGATGGTAAATTAGTAGATATTGATTGAATAATTTTAGATTATAAAACAAATTCATTTAAATAATAATTGCATCGGTGTAGGGATTTTAGTTATATGAAGAGATAGACAAAACTAAGCCAATTTTTATTGGTGGAGTTGGAATTGGAAATCACATAATTGGCTGCTATGATTGGTTGATACTCTTAGACAGATATTTACGTTCTGTCAAGATAGATTGCCAAATTAACATTTTAACAGTAATTCATATATATTCTGTCTATATTTTTCGTTTATAAAACATCTGTACTAAACAAGTTGGCACAACAGGTTATTACTAATAGAAAATATACATTAATACAGTTAATACTTTCATGCATGAATTAAGTTTCAAAGTTTTGTTTAACACTTCAAGACGTAGTTGTAAATGCAAGTTTACAATTTCATGCGTACTCACAAGCTTAATTCGTAACTTTGAATTGATTGTAAATGTACCTTTAAGCTACAGTTATAATCACTTTAAAATTCGATAATTGACGCATTTACAACAACTTCACAGTAGACTTCTGCACGAAATTCGAAGTGAAATTCATTATAACTCGCACTTCGTTGCTTGGTCTCGCCAAGCAACAATTGAAAATCACATAATTGGCTGCTGTGATTGGTTGATACTCTTAGACAGATATTTACGTTCTGTCATGATAGATTGTCAAATTAACATTTGAACTGTAATCCTCATCTGTTCTGTTCATATTTGTTGTTTATAATACACTTGTAATAAACAATTTGGCACAACAGGTTATTACTAACAGAAAATATACATTAATACAATTAATATTTTTATGCATGAATTAAGCCGTATACTTCAATACGCGGTTGTAAATGCAACTTTGCAATTTCATGCGTACTCACAAGCTAAATTCGTAATTTTGAAGTGGTTGTAAATGTAGCTTAATATGAAAGCATATCGTTTCATAAACAATCAGTGTGTCTTTAAAAAGTCCTAACTTCGAAACTGTTACAGATAACTAAATCAAATTCTGGATTCTGTATGAAAAACTCCAATTCTCTTTTTAGTAATATAAATTTAGCTGAAATTGATTTTATTGTCCATAATTTAATAGCTAAGACAGTACCAAAAATATATTGAATAGCGCTAAGCATTTCTATGTATCAAATGGCTAACGACAAAAATTAAGTAATAGTCATTGATTTTGATAAACTGTTCCTATTGAATGGAAACTAATTTACTGAAAATTGCATTCTGTTACAGCACAGTAAAAGCGCAATTCGCAATCTCGAACAATAAGAACAAGAAGACAATAAGTTTTTCACTTCGTCCATCAGTAATAGTGCTGGTTTGATATGAAATATCAATGATTCTATTTCGTATTGTTTGAGGAAAATTTATGGTAAAACATACTTGGCGCATGTCGCTGAAGTAAGCTGGCGAATCTAAAGAAATTTCGGACGTATTTGTCACCGCCCAGCAGACGATAACTTTGAGTTGTAGCCTGGTTGTCTAGTCATGTCGATTTTGTCTTCTTGTAACGATTCTGCGTCTGTGATTATCGATTGATTGTACTAGACATAACATACAGGAAATTTTGCCGATCGAACGTGAAAACTCCTAATGAGAAGGATATGTTTTTGCAAGAAATATTATTGGTGGGATGTAGACGTGTCCTTTCTAGTGTATTATTTTCCTTGTTTGGTTGATACATTGCTTTAAAATAGAATTAAACAATACCTGTGCTGTTTATGTGATTTTTATAAAATTACTAAGGATTGGTAAAATTTAATTTTGTAGTATGTCTCACAATTTCTTTAAACTGCTGGTACCCTATTAACATGTGTGTTATGGTTACAGTTAAGTCTGAACTGCATATATGAATAAAAATATACTATACAAATAATAAGAAAATAATGTAAAATAAAGTAGAGGTTTTTTTTTCTTAGTATGTTACACTACAATGAAAGCTAATGTAGAAAGTTTGACCTGCAAAAGTGTCACGCTCAGACGGCCAGACGCGCCTGTAAAAATATTCATACAGTCAACTTCATTATTGTTATTCGTGTTTCTTACTGAAATCGGTGAAATCGGACTGCAGACGACTGCCTGGCAGACTGAACATGATAGGGACCTTCAAACTGTTTCAAACATTCAGAGTTGTAAAACGAATTAGTATTGGCAGCGTGTTAGTGGAAAGATGGTCTCTTCTGATAATTTTATTGTTTTTAATTATAATTATAACGAAAATAATAAGGAGTACTACGTTATAGGCACCAAAAAATGACAATATTCTGAAGCAGTTCATTTGGAAACCGTATTGAATAAAGTTACCATGACGCAGTTGCCACCGCTTAATGCATAGTTGTAAATTTTGGTGCCACTACTTTTTTAAAAAGGAGAAACACGTATCTATATAGTCACTTCTATGGTACGTGAGAATACGGCGGAATGTTTTGCGGAATGATAAATAAAATCTCTAATTGCTAGACAATGACGCTCGTACGAGAAAAAGTTGGTCGAGTTCATTTCGAGTGATTCTCTAAAACCTGTAGATTGCAAACAATAATCACGAATAACACAAATTTAGTATATGTATATGATGTTAAACGACAAACAATTTTGTGCTAATGATTTGTCTTTAAGACAAATCGTTTTCCCTTTCGCATTCTGGAGTAAAAGAATTAGGGTAGTGCGGTTATGTAGTTATTATCTTTAAAATTTACAGGAGTATAGTTTGTATTGTTGTAGTTTAGTGTAGTTATTAATTATTATTACTTTATTCATTATTTAATTAAAAATAGAAACGTTTGAGATTTATTTCTTATTTCAAGTATAATCGGATAGGTAATTTTAGCTTAGGTTGGTCCTTTCCAATTTCATGCAATACTGAACATGTCTAGTGTCCACCCGACGTATCGAATGACAAATATAAATAGCAGAATAGGAAATCTTTAATGAAATTTGTCGTATAGCCTTAAAATATGTAGATATTTTAGCGGTATACATAGTAGTAACAATTTATTTTAGCTGTTTCGCACGTTTTCTACTTCTGTGCTTACTCATTCAATGACCTAAATTTCTGAACAATACAAATTAATTCCATTAGTGTTATTTGATAAAGTAATCGTACTTTTAATGTCCGTTTTTGTAGCTACATAATGTAATGGTATACAGGGTGTGACACGAAGATTGATTAGAAGTTTTTAGGGATGCAGAAATAAAGCGAATTTTACCGATTACGATTTACTATCAAGTTGTCACATCTTTGACAGTCATGGTCTACGCTGTATTAGATTGGCTGAGTCTAGGGATAAAATAAAAATAGAACTGAAAAATTGATATAAAATACAGGGTGTTGTATTTGAAATAAGCGAGTTATAATACTTTCAAATTGTTGGAATTGAGTGGTATGTGTAAAACGCCCTGTATAAAAAATAAATATTTTAAATGACGAGACACTTTAGTGATGTCTTATAATTCCCTTTACCAAATTTTAAGTTAGTAGCGTTTTTATTTGCAGCAATATCATGATTTACTAGTAGGACTGAATGATCACGTGAATTGTGATCTAGTGTATTCAAAACGTCCAGAAATGCCACAATATAAAAACCAAAAAATGTTTGTGATAGGCGCTCAGGGTATAATTGTTGGACCCATTCTACAAGCGAGTGCGACGAAAATAAATCAAGTGTTAAAGCAGAGTACGTGATTTCGGTCTCCCTGGTCTCCTCAGTGTTCCTCCGAATGTAAGACCTAATTTTATCGCAATTTGGATCTCGAACTTAATGGTATAATCGGTACAGCCGATACCGATCTAGCTTGTAGGTACAATTTATGGATTGCCAGTCCTGCTAATGTCCCAATCTGCTAAGCAGTCTAGTGGTGATTCCATTTACGGCTTACCGAAGAAGCACTGAGCCGACCAGGGAGATCGATACCACGTAGTTTGCTTCTAATGCTTCATCTATTTTCGTTGCACTCACTTGCGGGATGATTCTAACAATTATACCATGAGCATCTATTACAAGCATTTTTTGGTTGTGATTTGGTATGATCTGATTTTCATAATTACTATAAATATTTGACGCGCCATCTATTCACAAATAATCGATTCACTGGAAATTATACTACATACTTAAGAGCAAAATATACACTTGGCACAAATAAAAGGCAACATGTTAAACCGTAGTGGTAAAATAGGTTATATACACACGAGGCATTACTTCTTTTTAACAATATCGTGTATCCATACATTGAATGCTTATCTATAGATAAGAAAGTATTTCCTATTATTATTTTTATTAGACTAGACTATTTTTTTCTATTAGTATTAAACTGTTTTTTATTATCATTTGTCGTTCTGTTATTTAATATTTTTGTTTTCATGTTTTATAATTGAATTAATTTGTTGTTTGTTTCAATGGAAAGGTATGTATTAGTAATGTTGTAATAATAATTAAGATGATAGACTCACTGCCCAAAATCACATGAAAATATCTATTTTTCTTTTAATTATTATTTAAATTTATTTATAAAAATATTACGAATGAATGATGATTGGCTGAAAAAGAAAGATTTGTATACTGTAAATGTCTGAAAAATCAATTTAGAGTTTTGATGCCGCTTTTTATTCAAGTTTTATTCAATAATAATAATAGTTCTCTAATTTATCGTCACTAAAATAGAAATCTGATGATAACAGAAACGTTATTGAAATATAAACGTATTACCAAATCCAAAATATTAATGTAGGACGTAGCAAGAGTTTGAGGTATAACTTTACCAGTATTAAGTATATTTAATCTTTTCCAATAGCGAATTGAATAATTTGCATTGAATGTTAGAAGAGGATTTATCATACCTATACATGGAAATACAATATTTATTAGAGCCCATAATATATTTATTTCGGTATTGGTGTTAATTTTAACTTTATTATTGTTGCTGAATTTGATTTCCCAATCAACCTTGCAATTGATTGAAATTATGTTACAATCATTTCATCAACATTTAGAATAAAGTGTTTTTGGATGACCATTGCTTCACAAGTTATTACATTTTTATATCTTAGTTTTATATCTTAGGCGTATATGTACTATCTCTGACAAAAGAAATGAATCACCTATTTTGCGGGGTGCCGATAGCGATTTAATCGCTGATTTACTATTTGTTTGGTCAACTGTATGTCTCAGGTATACGACTTTACATATTTATGTATAAAATACGCTTCATTTTGTATTTGCGTATATGTATATGTATATTAAAATATATATACTTTTAATACTTTATAACGGGTCGATGGCCGAGTGGTTAGGCGGCTGACTATTGTTGTGAGAGAACGATAGGTGCCGGGGTTCGATTCTCTGGAGGGACGGTGACATTTTTTCAGAGAGTTTAATCCCGGATCGACTTGCCATTCGCTGTTGGGAGCAAAGTGATTAACAGCGCGGCATCATAAAAGGCGATATGATGCTGTCACAAAGCCATTTAAACACAACTTACACACACTAAAAAACTACACCGCAAGAGTTGCAGTGATAGCCAGACAAGTAATACAGCTTACGGAGTCACTGCAACTAAGCACCCACCACACATAAAAAAAAAAAAAAAAAAAAGCCTTAACGTATCACTTACAACCCTCTTACATTTGCACAACAATTAGTATACATATTTAAAATTTATTATTATTATTAATAATTAAATTATTTTTTTATTCAATACGTCAATCAATATTTCCTGATGTACATACAATACGTATATAGTACCATTATATCATATAAAGTAATTCGCTATAGTGCGTGAAAAGGGACGAAGTCAAATAAAATACTAGGAAAAAATAATAGAAACAATTTAATCTGAAAAATGATTATTTATCTACGACGACAAAATACATGATGAAGTAGTTTGCAATACTTAAGAGGGTCGTCTACCAGCTGATTGTTTTACAGCGGTGCCATATTTACATAATTCTATAAATCGTTTGCTTGATTTTATTGCAATATAATTTGAAAATTGGGTTTCATACACATATTTCTACAAATATACTGCAAATTACTGCAAATAAGTATACAGGGTGACTGCTAATGAAACCGTCATACTTTATAGCGTGTTAGTAAAGATCATTTGCAATAAATATGGCCAAATTTCCCTTATCCAAAAGGCACCCGTTTTTGACATATTGTGTTTTTTGTTTTTTTCGAAGTTCACTAATTACGCTCACTCAAATTTAAAATTTACGAAAATAATGGAGCTTTTTCTCAATTTTTCAGTTTGTCTGCGTAGAGGACATCTCAACACACATTATTAATCGGTGATAATTACGTTAAATACTTGGAAAATTAAAACTTCCGCTTTTGATGAATTTAATTTTTTTTAATTTTCCAACAATTAACAATAAAGGTTAACTAACAGAAAAAAAAATCTACTTAACATAACACTTCAGTAAAATGTTGAAGATGATAATGCGATAAGACATTAACACTTCGAAAGGATCATCATTTTCTATAGCCACATCTATAATCATATGTAATCACCCTAATAATCTATAAATCGATCAGATAAACGAATATATGCATACAATATAATAATACAATCATTGTAAAATAAAAGTATTAATTATTTGTATTACCAAATCCGTAACTACATTAGAAACTCTTTCTAAGAAGTAAATATCCATCTATTAGTATAATTAAGGATCGAGCGCAGTGCTCTAATTCTGTAAAAAAATATTTTTTCTTAATGTAGCATTTTATATATGGCAAATTATGTGTATACGACGACTAACACATACTATTGATAAATATTACAGCGGACACTGTGATAATGCTATTTGTAGGTGTATTGAATTTACAGTGCATGCTATTGCGGAAGATATTACTACCTAATGTCTTTCTACTTATATCTAAAATATTTACAGCATATACAGCCGCTGGCACTTCACAGTTGAGCAAGTTGTTTGTCTGTTTATATTTCGCTACCTGATTTAGTCCCGAGGAAATTTTATGGCTTTTCGATTCAATTCTTGTGTCTTTTATAGTACATAACTATATTCAAGTAAACATCATCGGAAACTTTCAAGAGAAAGCGCAAATCATTTGCATATATTTGTATAACATAATAAAGTTAGACTTGACGAAGTTCAAAGTACATACTATATACCATATTTAAATTTATTTTGAAACAAAATTTGGTGGCAGACGCAATTAAATGCGTGGGAATGTTTCAAGAGTGGACCTACAACAAACAGACCTTTATCTAAAGCTTGAATTAGTTTATAGTGCAGGTCAATAAGGATGCTTGTTTTGATTGTGGATCTACGAATAGATCTGATATTAATATCTACACCGTTAAATGGGTATATAAACTTTAAAAATGTAACGATTAAATCAAATGATGCTGTAATCGTTCTCGTTAGTGTATGTTTTTATTGTTAAGTAATAGGGAACAAAGGTATAATGTTTCATAGAAGCTCTCAAATTTAAAGAACGTTTGTAATACCGTCTCAGTTATAGTACGTTTAATGATGCGATTATCCTTGGCTCGATTATGGACGAGAAAATTATTATAACATCGTAATAAAGGTAGGTAATTACTTTATATATTAGTTTCTCTGATTTCCTAAAACATTAAACTAGGGAATTATCGTTCTGATGTTTTATCATCAAATAAAATAATGAAATACTACATTGATTTGAGAGATAGTAGCCATAATACAAGCAGTAATGACTTCCGGAATTCAATTATAATGATTCTAGTAGGTATCCCATAAAATAATTGTCCGATAATAAATGAAAAGGTATACCATATATTGTATGTAGATTGGAAGATAAAATACATACGAGTATGTTACCTTTATGACATAGTTAATTGTAGATTATTATTATCTACAGGACTATATGGCCCTAACTATTCCAGACGAGTGCAGGCGGGCTTGAACGAGCTTAAGTCTATATGAGTTGGTTAATTATATTGAAATAAAAATGAGTACTTGATAAATGTTTAAATTTTATTTGTCTTTATTTAAAACAGTAGTAAAAACAGTAAAATACTGTGTCCTTTTTAAAATCAAAACGAAATTTAGGTACAATATAGTATTTTTCAAATTTCGATTTAAGTACATATTTACGATACACGAGTTTAACAGGCAACTTTTCTAGTACTTATTTATAAGTACACAAGTAACATGGCGGGGTGGTTTGTTACTTAAACATCATCAACGGACCGGGACTAAAATAATCGCCCTACGTATCATTCTTGTATTGCTTCAAGATTTTTGACTTGATTAAGTATATCAAAAAAATTAATACTAAGTCACATTTCATATCGAAATCCTCACAGTTGTAGCTATCCTTTAATAAATGTAAAACGCGTATTAGTTTATGCACACTGAAAAAAATTTCTATGCGAATTTACAACGATAATCGCGGGCAACTTTGTTACCCACGATTATCATAGTAAAATTACTATCTGATGTAATTTTTCTATTCCATTAGTAAATAACCAAGCGGAATATGCGATTTTACAAATCATGACTTTAGTTACACAGTTTGTATTTGTAACATTACAAATCATGCTAGTATATTAATTAAATAGTGGTGTAATGTTACAAATACTCACTCAATTAAGCAGTATATATGTACCTATATTTATGCAAAAATGCTAGTTACTATTCCAGTATAAATAATAAATTACATCTACATATATGCATGTGTGTATAGTTCGATATTCTGTGATGCTAATAAATCTAAAAGCAACAGCATTTTCATTAATTATATCAATATATTATTATAAAATCAAAAACTTTCTAAGATGACGATACATCCATTTATGCCTCCTTCTAATTCATATAACACAACTGCACACATGGACGCTAGTATCTAGAGTGCATTTGTATTGCAGTGTACCCAATATCCACCTCGCAGCTGATGCCTTGCATGTTACTGCTCGACTTGCATTTTTTTACAACCGCGGGCAAAAATAAAATAATAAATTTACAATTACTGTTTGGAGATTTACAATGTACGTATATCAGGGTGATAAAGCAAACTAAACAGTAAGATTCACTACACCTTTGTAATGCACAAAGTAATACTGTGTTGTTACATATAACGTTGTCGTAATACTACATATTTTACGTTTTTTTGTCAACCCATTGTAATTTAACAGTGAATATATATGTATATCTTCATGTTATTATTTTGTACGACTATTTTCACTGTAATGTTAGGATGTTTATCTATGTAATTTTACTGCTATTTTTTACAGTGCACTAACACTTTGATTGGCATACTACACACCAGACCTCTGTGTGTAATATACAAAACAAAACAGCAGGAGTATCCGATACATGTAATCAAAAGTTAATTAAACATAATAATACCGTTTAATATTTTTAGATGAAGATATCTCTATAAAACAGGTATTATTTTTTCCTGGGGAAGTTTGGGGAAAGAGGTAATTTAATCTTGCTAACATTGTCTAGTCAACCGCTGATACCCGAGATGAGCAGATTAAATTGCACAAAGTTGCGAGGTAGCTGATAATATAAGAATGTGTAAAGTGCTGCAGTCGTAAAATACGATGGATATTGAACAGAAAATGAAATAGATATTTAAAAAGTTGCAACAAATAAAGTATTAATTTTATTCCTATTGCCCTGTTGGTTCTATGGTATAGCTTTGCTTATTTAGTAATACATATTTATAAATATTATCCCTCTTATATATCACAATTGCATGTAAACGAGATACTTTTATAAAAAAGAGAAGAATTCAGATACCAATTTTCATATTTGTATCGTGTTTTTGACGTATTGGTATTCTCGTAAAAAATGCAATGTCTTTTTCCGCTTTTGGCTTTTTGGAAAACGTTAAAACATGTGTTTGTTTATTTTTAAGACTCTCAACGGGGAAGTTTTTCGAGAAAAGAAAACCGTCCTACCCGTCGATTTTAATTTTTAGTTTAGAGTTTTTTACGTGCGTTTGAAACTTACAGGGTCCACCAAAAGCAGATATGACCATATCGTTATTTTTTAACGTAACCACCCATTTTTTATTGCAGTATTTGAAAGAGCAGATTTTTTACATATGTAAAAGTTAAATATGGATGGTGGTTTTGGAGATACGATATCGTTGAAACAGAAGCGGCGCAGTTGTTTAATGCAACTCGCCCTGATGTGGCCGCTTATTAGTTAAACCATAGTAAACAGAGTTGACCCAAAGCTCCTACAAAATATGTCTACACCACGAGCTGTCGGAAGATGATTTTGATTGGCGAAATGAATGTTGTAAGCAAATGGAACAATTATGCAATGATAACGGTAATTTTGTGAAGAGAATTATTTTTTTCTGACGAAGCAGCAAAATTATAGTTATTGGGAAACCGAAAATCCCCATCGGTTCCCGGAATTTTATACACAAAATCCTCAAAAAGTGTTCGTATAGTGCGGTATAGTTGACGGAAGAGTATCTTACTTCTTTAAAGAGACAGTCACTGATGAGATATTCGAAATCCGGATTTAGAAGAACCCGATCTGCACTTGCATTACATCTTTTTTCAACAATATGGAACACTCCCACAATACGCCTTATCTGTTCGCGCTTATTTGGATGAAGTTTTTCCAATCATTTGAATAGATAGGAGAGGGACGATTGAATGGCCAGTCAAAATTCTGCTTCTCTGGAATATATTTGGTGGGAATACTAAAAAAAGTAAAGGATATGTAAATCCACCAACGAATTTAGAAGATTTAAAAGCACGAATATGCCAAGAAATTAGAAATATTACCGCTAATGTCATCAACAATGTTCAAAAAGAATTTCTTAATCGTCTTGGCTATTACCAGATTTTTAACGGTACTGTGATTTCAACAGTTAATTTAGATAAATATTATTCAATTTTCATTTTTACGATAATTTTATTTCAAATTTCCTTATGTAGCCACCATCGATATTTAGCTTGTCGTATGTAAAAAAACTGACCTTTCAAATTCTGCGATAAATAATGGGGGGATTATATTAAAAAAGTAACGATGCCGTCATATCTGCTTTTTGATACAGCCTGTATATTTCATTCTCAATTTTTTGTACTCCCCCTTTTAATTTTTATTGAATCTATCCATTCTTTTACGAATGCACTATATACCTACCTAGAAGGTTTGGTTTGGGGTGACACATCACCGCTTATACAAAAATCGCTAAAATTTAGAGAACGCATTTCTGTGTATTTGGGCTCATCAGATTAGTAATTTTGGATATTTTGATTTAGTGTAATTACCAGACACTGGACTAAAGTAAATGTTAAGAGAACGTACAGAGTTTGAATATTTTCTCGAGATACATCTACACATGATATTGGCAATAATTTCTTGTATTCTTTTTCTATATAGCTCGCAGATCTTCTATTTATTAATATCCATAGAATTTACACATAAATATCTGCACAATTACAGTATGATATACATACGTCGATATAAGATATATTTTATAGCCACGATACCTGTACGCTATAGGTTATATTGAAAAGAGCACCCTTTTCATAAGATTTGGTTTTATTCCTAATAAAATTTGACTGCCATTCCATAGCTGATAGCATTTGCCACAAAGACCACGTCGATTACTAAATAATCTTTGATTTTAGCTTCAAGGAGAGAGAGAGAGACATTCATTTAAATAGGCGCTGTATATTTATATACTCTGAGCCTCTTATGCAAATAAAAGGCTTAATCACTTTGCTTCCAACAGCGAATGGTAAATCGATCCGGATTTCAATTCTTCGAGAAAAATGTCACCGTCTCTTCGGGGAATTGAAACCCTGCTCCTATCGTTCCGCCACAACGACAGTCAGCTGCCTAACTACTGCGGCTATGGACTCGTATTTAAAGTTTATAGACAAGTGTTGAGCATAATTTTGCGATTTTTGTTTGTAAAGATGCAGGAAGAACCGTAAATTATCTGGACGGATGAAACTAAATTTTTAGAGGATTGGATAATCAGTCATCATAATTTACACCACTGTGGGCAGAATCTATATGCTACAACCACGGTACATCATCCGCATTCAATAAGTGTTAACGTTTTAGTCTTAATGATGGATAATAAAATTCACTTGTTATTCCTGGTTGCTATAGCATTGCTATATTATAATTATTAAGAGGATTGTTGGCATAATTCTTAAATAATTTTCCACTGAACGTTTCGAGACTGTTGGTACTAAGTTGATGGTGCTCCATTTCGTTCATTATGAGTAGTTTACAAAGAGTTAGTACGGTTCTTTAAAGACCGTTCGATCAATTACAGTGGAGCTTAGAAGGGACCTCCAAAATCACCGATTTTTATCTTCGGGGTTACCTAAAAGAGAATGTATAGTTTTAGATGATTAACATAACAACTCCGGATTAGGTTTCGAACAGCTATGAAAAATCTATAAGCAAACATAATAAGAAGGTAGAAAGGCAAATTTTATTAAGTTTAGATCAGGACGACGTGGACGTCATATAGAACATATTTACCTTATCTCTTTGCAATGTCTTTTTTTGATTTAACTGTCAAATTCGTGTATTGATATTTTTCTATGTCGTTTGTGATAAATTTGAATATACGTCGTTAAACATGCGATGTGTCTTATCCATCATTCTATTACATTCTCCATAAATGTAAAATAAATCTAAAATATCGTCATTTCCACAGTTATTTATTTCATTCGCCATTCTGCTTAACAAATATTAACTATGTATATTTATAATTTTAAATTAACATATATTAATTATTTTGACATTCAAGGATTACTAAGATTTTAAAAAGTATACGTATTTTTCGGATTTTCCAGAAGAAAATGATTTTAATCTACGTGAGTTGGTTGATTTGAATGATAATTTTAGAACGTGCTATACGTTATAGAGATAATTTTGGAGACACTAAGTTCGATGCTTGTCATTTTCGCTAACAATACGCCAACTATGGGGTTTTTAGCTGTAATGCTTTAAAAAATAACGAATTTTTAGCATAATGTTGCATTTGGCCGTACTTATATTTGAAAAAAAATTGATCATAACTATCTAAATAAAAAATAAATAGCTCAAAAAGGATTGGTTGTCGATATAGAATATCTTAGTAAGTTTTGACGTAGAAATAGGTACATGGACGATTTCAAATACCCATACAAAATCAATTGTGACTCCTTAACAAGACCAGATGACACTATCTCTAATTATAACTTTTCAGAACTGTTAGATTTCGTAAACATTAAAAATGAATCAGTTCTGTGAATAAGCCTTTATATCGAATATGTTGTATATTGGGATATACCGGCATCCTGCGGCCGCAGAAGAAGCCATGGGACTAATATACGTATGACATGAAATGAACGTAGGTACGGTAGAATTAGAAAAGGTAAAATTAATGTTGTTCACATTTTCCATCTCCATACTTCTGAGCAACACTGTATACTCACTCATTCTATATATTTAGTTTACATTTCTCTATTTTATTAGATGATACTAATTGAATTACGTTGTTAACTAGAAGAGTTCCTGTCTCGAATGATGTTACGTTTTGTGTCTATTTCTTTGGATTTCTAAAGAATATTTTGTTTCACTGCATGTTTTGTAGTCGTTTTGTTACTTCAATTTAATTAAAGTCTACTCATGTTAATCAAGTAAATACGGATCGTGTAACAGACGAACGGATACGATGATAAACAGAACAAAGTATCGTAAAACCCCTATTCGACTTAAAACAAACAAAACTTTTCAATACAGTAAACAGATGCGCTCCTTGTAAATGATTGACTGGGGTGTATTTTCGAAGAAATTAATACCCATCCGTTACGAGATGGAATCGATTCTATTTCAAACTTGTAGTGCATTACCGATATCTATATTTAACCGGTGTGAATCAACAATCCTTTAGTGAATGGATTCACTGTGTATGCACGTAGATAAAGTTACAACAATCCAATTAGATATGGAAGTTTTGTAATTTAGAGGGGAATGATGTGTAAAATTTTATGACAGTTACTAACTGGAGCATTTACAAGTCATGGATTCATCTATAAACACGCGTGTTTACCACTGATTTCATTTTTATTTTTAAAACTTGGAATCATGTATTAACGCAATGTCTATACTGTGTTAGTACGATGTTGAAATTGTACTTTCTAGTTGGTAAAAAGATGAAAGTAAATGCAAATGGTGTACGTTTATAGTTATATTCTTACTGAAAATATTACGCACCGTATTCTCTTCGTCAGAACAGATAAGATTTATAATCGAACACTTGTAGATATTCAATGATGAACTACTTTTCACAATTAATCCTCTTAAGTCCTCGTTTAACACTTTAATTTACACTGTTTGATTCTTGATTACATCAAGTATACCATAGCTCACCGCGTCACATACTTCAGTGTTGGATTTGGCTGCATCCATGACTGCTCCACACCGCAGATGTGGAGGCGTTCTGTCTTCTGTTAAATGAAACTTAAAAATAGTTCCTTGTACGCATGTGTTGGATTTGGCTGCTGATCAAGCATGACTGCTCCACTACCGCAGATGTGGAGGCGTTCTAAATGAAACTTAAAAATAGTTCCTTGTACGCATGAAGTTTACGGATTACTATTCTTGTAGTCTATAGTAGTGGTTACATCTGTAATAATGTTTTACATTTGAATTATGTGAGAGATTAAATTTGTACAGATAATGTTACCGTATATAATGCTGAGAATCAAGGTTTCTTCTTTTGTATAGTTTTATACGGTTGCATTCCTATAAAGGTCGGTCTGTTGTAATAATAGCCTTATTGTATTCGAAGTAACGTTTCTGTGATGTAATACAAATATTTGGCAACCAATCGAGTTTTTTTGTAACAGAAGGTAATACACGACATAGTGTAACGATTTAGCTGCTTTGGTTGATTGAAAAAGATAGATTCCTAGATCTCTCTTTGTAACGGTATAGAAAAAACCTATGTAGTTGTGTATTCGGAGTATATTCTACTGGTTGCTTGAGCAGAGGTTTTTAAGATGTTAATAGATATAATGTTGCAAAAAACTTACCCAATAAGTACACCTGGTTATTTAAATGTAGTGGAACACCTAAATATTTTTATAACTGTATAAAGTCTCAACACATTTTTCAAACAGATGTTTGTTAGTTTTAAACAATCGTTAAAAATACTTCTAATCTCGTGGTTGTTATGGAAAATGTATTTAACTTGTGAGATTTTGAAGCATGTTTATGTATGCAATTATGTATCTATCTTGCACCATTCGTGAGATATTTAGTCGTCTTTCTAATCTTTACCAAGTGGATGTACCCGGAGAAACACAACTTTTTTAAGTCGATGTTGAAGTAGAAGCTTGATGTGAGCTAAATTGGCATCACTGACATATGCCATTTTTCCGTTATTTCTTCTGATAATTTAGTCTGTCACTATAGATATTTGATCAGTGATAGAACTGGTATTCGTAGTAACACAATTTTTGTAATGGTGAGTGTAAAACAGCAATGAGGGCTCAGATAAGATTTAGGCGAATATTTAATGTTTCATGTCATGGTGGAATTCTTTTAGAAAACACTATTCTGAATTGGGTAAAATATTTAAACACTACAGACTGTTTTCATGATCATGTTGGAAAGGTACGATCAGTACAAATATCGAAGAACAGTAATTTAAGGTTAAGGGGCGATATGTTTGTCCGAAAGAAGTGTTTTCCGCATGTTGCATTTTGTCCTGACATTCCATACATTCGTATACAACATTCATACCGAGTAAGAATAATAATGCGAATGTTGTGAATTAATTAGTCTGATGCAGCATAGTTTTACTGAGGCTGGTACTTAAACAAACTAAGTCGCAAATACTAGAATGGTGAACAACCTGTGTAGATGTACGAATAAGCTTTATACATTGAGAAGGTTACGGTATGGTGTAGGTGTTTTTGGAATAATCGGCTCACGCTGTCAACGCAGAATTACCAAGAAATACTGCTACAACGTTAAAAATGCCACGGCGTATGCTGCTTTTGAAACAATGAACATTTTGCAAACCATCATTCCTGGACATAGTAGTTCTCGATTTAAAGATATTGCTTGATGAAGCGATTGATTTATGAGCGAAAATTTTCTTGTGAGATTGAAAGAATGTGTTCGTTGTCAAGAAGAATTTTAGTTACATATTTATACGTGGCATTATATTTGTACAAAAGGTAAATAAGTTGTTCTATCCTCTTTAGATAATCAAACTACTTAAACCTTGCTCTTATAAAGGAAAAGACCCTTTGTAGAAACAAGAGAAAAATGATCAGTAATTGAATTAATCTTTTCCATGTTAATTTAATTTTCTTAAGTTGTTTACTTTACTGGTATCAAGGGGATGCAACTTTGTATCTAACATTTCTATCTGTACCTATGCTATCGTTGGGTATGCATTCTTTGCGTGGATAAGATCTACCCTCTTACGAGGTAGCTTTATATTTCTGCTAGAGAGGAGGGGTAATTTAATATATTGAAAATGCACCGCCACTGTCAGTCCTTGTTTGTCATTTCGAGGGGTGAATTTCATGAGCGCTCGTTACGTGAATGTTAAGTGGTTATTTTTATGGCGGCTGTAGTGGAGGGCTGTTGTTCATTAAAATAATATTGATGTTTATGGAGTGTCTGAGAAGGCACAAAACCTGTACAAACACCTGACTATTTAAAATTTCCTACTCTTAGATATTTAGAGGCACATGTTAAAAACCATCGTTACCTATATTCAAAAAACGACCTTTCGACATCTAATGATATAATATGGATATAATTTAAATAATCTTTAAAACTACTGAACAGATTACACCGTAAAAATTAAACTGTTACTAGATAACTAAATAAACATTTATTTATATCAATATTTTTGTTAAATCAAATGATTATGGGAATTTCACAGGAAGGAGCACATTTAAAACCTGATCCGCATCTCGTTATCACTGTTGCCATGCTTCAGTCTTTAGTATGGGATTTGTCAAGATTTTGTGACGTGTCACTTTTAATTTAAACAGTGGACATGTTTTGGCTTTAAACCATCTTCAGCACTGAATCTAGAATTATTTACAAATATTTAACCTTAGAAAAATAATGTAATGACAATAATAAGTTACAAAATTATTGTAATTCCATTATTTTTCTAAGTTTAAATATTTATAAATAATTCTAGATTTAGTGCTGAAGATGACTTAAAGCCGAAACATGTCCATTATTTAAATTAAAAATAAACTTTTACAAGAAAGAACAATAATTAATTATTTTTCATCACATCTTGTAATAAAATGGATTATCATTTCTCTAATTCATTATGCATCATTGTTTTCTACACAAAAGCCATCTATTTTTGACGAAAAAGAAAAAACAAAATTGTGAAAAACATAGGGGGTATGAGGTATCCCGTCCCCATCATTAGTGTTTTACAAAAACAGACCATGTAATGTGCTACAAATTTTGTGAAAAGAATGTTTTAATATCTGTTATAATTTCGGAAATATTAGTAAAAATTGCCCAAAGTTTGGAGGGGGCTGGAGCCCAAAATCGGGCGATTGCGCCGCTAAAAAAATACGTACTTCTTATTTTAAGGCACTCTTTTAATATGCAAAGTTTCATCGAAATCGGGAGCTGACACCTGGCGGTGTTCTGTTGTAAGTACGACCTTTCTTTTAAGCTTTACTTTTTTTTGGGATGTTCTTCTGGTGGTTAAGTTTTAACGATTAGATTTTTCCAAATATATTTGGTTGCTTTCAAAATACTTTTTTTATGTAAAATCTGAGTTTTTGTTTAAAACACTATAGAACTTTTCTATAAAACCTACAGTGTCACACTTAACTGCAGGTGTTAATGTACTGCGTCAGATTCAGTTTTTGCCTCCTATTCCTGTGTGAAAATGACTATATAATGTTGACTTGATAACTTATTTTGGTTTATTCTAGAAGTGTTGAAATGTTCCACTAATCGAAATGGTAAATTACCAGGAAGAAAGATGCTTGCTATCAAAATTATATTAATATTATGATAGTGCTATAACATTATTAATAATTATCAGGCAAGGGTCACCTAGTTTATTAGATATAGTGCTTTTCAAATTGCAAGAAACTAACTTTTAAATCCTTAATGCTTTTATTGCACCTCCGGTAGTAATACTCTTGAGAAGGGTACTGTTTACCTGCTTGCAGCATATGAATGCAGGGGCCGGATTGAGTATAAATTACGGCACTATAAGGTAATAGTAAAACGCTATTTTAATTGTAAATATATATAATAAATAATATACATTAGGTTTATTTACAAAAAATAATAAGTGAGATATATGAAGCTTAACAATTAGTTGGTAATGCACAATAAAATTGTAAGTCATGTTTATATAAAAGTAGACCGTGGCAGTATTATACAATATAATACTTAATATACACCGTATTTCACAAATCATCATCTGATGTGATTGAGTCGTCTTGGAAATCGATATCTGAGTCTGACTCTGAATTGTATTGCAAGTTTATAATTAAAGGTGGTACTATATTATACATATCCATGTATTCGTTTTCTTTTGATATTGCGTGTTTAACGGCATTTCTCCAATTATCAGCAGTTATATGTTCCATCGCATTTTTTATGTGTGTTATAGTGCTTTCACTAAATTTAGGCGTTTGATTTGTTCGCCTTATGGTATTCTTAAGTTGGGCCCATATCAATTCAATTGGGTTGAAAATGCAATGGTACGGCGGTAAACGTAAAATTGTATGTCCTGCTTCTTTGGCTCTATTATCCACATAATAATCCTTCAAATATTCTTCACTTCTAATAATTGGTTTTTTGTATAATGCTCCTCATAATATAAATTATTTGCTTCTAAAAATTCTTTAATATCTTTCTTATTATTACATTTTGTAGGAACTTTATTTTGCTGTCGTGAATGATACGAGGCGTTGTCCATTACTATCACACTACTTTCTGGTAAATTTGGCAGTAAAGTATTACAAAACCATTCTTCAAATAAGGATGAAGTCATGTCCTCATGGTAATCCAAGCTAGAGCATTTTACATTTTTTGCAGATAATAGCGGCTGCGCGATCCACCCTTTCTCTGACCCAGCGTGGAGAATAATTATTCTCTTCCCTCTCGAAACCGGCGCGTCCAACTGACACGTGGCTGAATTGTCTACCCAACCTTTGCAAATAGTGTCGTGGGTATCATACCACGTTTCATCTAAATAACATATAAATCGCCCTTCCTGTCTATATTTTTTTATTGCCATCAAGTATTCGTACCGCATTTTCTGCAACCTCGAACTTTCCATAATTGTGGCGCGTTTATCTATAGTACAAAATTTAAAACCCGCCTTTTTTAACGTCCGCCACAAGGTTGTTTTTGAACATTGGATATCAATAGTTTCATCATTAACTTTTTTATGTAAGGACTCAATTGTAGGTACAACATTTTCTCTATACATGCAATATACTTGTTGCCTAATAATATCAATTTCATACTCTTTAATTTTCCTCGGTGCTCCTTTGTCACTTCTTTGCTTTCGAAGCTCTGCGTTATTTTTAATTGCCTTGTATATTGTTCCAATAGGCACTTTGGTTAATTGCGACGTTCGTTGAATGTTCTTGGTTTTTCCTTCGTTATTTTCTTCCATCAGAGTCTTATAGATATTGAGAAGTATCTGCTTTGCATCTTGTGATAAATATTTTCTCTTCCGTGCTCCACTTTCATCATCACTATGCACATCACGATCACTAACACACTCAGCAAAAGGTCGCCACATGTTCGTGAAAATTCAAATAAGTATACAGCAACAAATGTTAACTACAAATGATAAGTAAACTAAATATTACATGTATATATATATACCTACCCCCAAGTACCATTAACAATAATAAATTACAATTAGATGACAGAATATTAGTTGAAGTATATATATCAACATATCATTTGCGTAATGAGGCCGTAATTCATACTTAATACGGCCCGGCGATTCATATAGTGTAATTAAGCAGGTAAACAGTACCCTTCTCAAGAGTATTACTACCGGAGGTGCAATAAAAGCATTAAGGATTTAAAAGTTAGTTTCTTGCAATTTGAAAAGCACTATACACCTAAATTACTCAACAAGGGTTGTGACGGTAGATGAAATAAGCAAAGTACGCACGCTACAATTCATCCACCACGCACAAAAACAATATCAGTGCTTACTGCAGCTCTCATGTATGTTTATGTATAAGTGAATACGTATTTAAACATTTCAATTAATTTCTTTTCTGTTTTGTTTTCTCTGCTAACTTCAAAATCATTTGGTCTTACGGATATTATTTTTGCCTCTCTCCTATTTATGGAATCATTGTTATTGTTTTGGTATTCGGGATATAAATTAAATGAAATTTTGAAACAATTTCGACAAAGCTTCTTTGTACTGTATGGCAAGTGACAAGGGTTTGACATGTGAAGTTTTGTACGCGCACAGTATTATCGTTAAGTGATGGTGTAGTCATTAATTCAATGATTTATTAGTATCATTTTTACAATTAAACATTTCAGCTTAATATATTTGTAATTCTGTGGTATTATTTGTCCATATATTTATATACACATATGTATGTTGTAAATGTATAATTATTTTCTATATATTTGTTTCAGGTACATAGTCATCTGCTACATGTATTCGTTGTTTGAGTAAGTAGAACTATGTATCTCATGAAATCAAAAGACAATAGTAATTAAGAAATTCAAAGTGAAAATGATTTGTGCTATTCAGCAAAATTGATTTTAAAATAGAAAATTATCCAACATTGTTTGTCTCGTGTTATTAACTAGGACTACATATTGTTGATTAACTGATTACAATTATGTTTTGTCTCGAAAAGGCAAGCAATATCTTACCATTTCAGTATAGCAAATACTAAAATACCTTACTCTAAAATTTAATGTTCTTTCGAATGCTGCCAAAAAAATAGTCATGTGAAAAAAATGATGAATTTTTTAATACAACTTTTGAAAATCGCCTGAACCTATTTGGTACAAAATAGGAACCTCAATAGAACATCAGGAGTTAGGACGGACTTTCAATTAACTCTTCTACAAATTTGGTTTAGTAACTTTGAACGGTTTTTGAGATACATTTTTTTTTTTGTATTTTGGGGTATAAACGATGAACAAGAAGAATTTAGTCAAAAAAAGAGAAGTAGTGACTAGAAACATTTAAAATGAAACAAATGCACCTTTTTGTGGTCACTTGAAATACTATATAGTAAATTATCCCTCCCTATGTTCGCCTAAAATACGTGCAGCAACTTTCAGTAACTTAATGTCTTGAGTTTTTAGAATTCCTGTAGATACGCGGGATCTCTCCACAGCATGAGTTTCATATTGCTGCTTTATTCAAAGAGATAAAGGGAAAATTGTGAGATGCATCATAATTGTCAAATTTCCGATTTGCTTTACAGGAATTTGCACTTGTTAGTTACACTCAGGAAGACGAAATCAACTTTTCTACCTCAGAAAGAAAAATATAAGACTTTGATAGTATTTTTTATTCTGAATTTCAACATGGTATTGGTTTTTCACCATTACGCAACGTTTTCGAGAGACATGCATTTATAATTTCAAGCATTTTAATACTTTCTACATTCTTAGCTACAAAATATTTAAGCATTTTGACTTATCTAGAAAGTAACGACTTTCGCCTGTGGTCCATCCATCATGATGTCCAGCAATAATTATCCAGCTTCCATAGCTGAAATCTGGTTAAAAAAATTCCTGTACCCATTGTGTCAAGATTTTCTGGAAAGAAATTTAGAAAATCTGTCGGAAATGTACTTTTAAGGACGAATTACAACCAAAATTTTTATAAAATGTTTTCGAATTGTGAGTGATATTTTTGAATGCTTGTCAAGCTGCTTTCTCCGGTGTATTATTGTTAATTGTCCCCCATTTTTTTACTGCGTTAATGACCGTATTTGTGACCCTATGCTATGAACTCAGGCGACTGATTTCTCATAATACGCGAATTACGAATGCAACAGCTACATGTATAGACAATGTATTTAGTAATTCTCCACGTGCAAATTTAAAAAGTAGCGTTATTCATTCAAATATCTCAGACCATAGTAGTATAATAGTCGAATATAAAATTATTAGAGCAATGGCTCCTAAATACTATTTCTACAGTAGGCAATATAATGATGAAAATTCAAATAAATTTATAACTTCCATACGAGACGAATGTTGGATTGACGTTTACGGTATAAGTGACACGAATTTAAAGTATAAAAAGTTTATAGACATATTTTTTTACCACTTCAACCTGTGCTTTCCAATAAAGCGTTTTGAACAGCGATGTATTAACCATATAGGCTGGATCTCACCTGAAATTAAAAAAGCATCCTGCGATCTTAAAAATTTGTTTCAAATATGTAAATCTTACGACGACCCAAAATTATGGGCACAATATAGGTTAAAAAGAAGCGAATACCAGGTTATGTTAACTGCAAGTAAGATAGCGCATAATAATAAATACTTTATGAATGCAAATAACCAAACTAAAGCTGCGTGGCAATTAATTAAGAAGCGCACTCGGGTGACAGATCATAATGAAATAGTCCTTACAGTGGATGATAGTAAAGAAGATTACCCTAATACAGTATGTCAACTATTCGCAGATCATTTTGGTAGAATTTCTGGGGAAACTGCTAGTGATAAGGAATGTATGAAAAAATCAGTTCAAATTTCTAAAATAACACCTAATTTAAATACGTTATTCTTACACCCGGCTAATAACTCGGAAATAGAAACAGTTATAAAGAATCTTTCCCCAAAGATATCGGCTGGAGTGGATGGGATCCCTACAAAAATTGTTAAACTAGTAAGCGACTTTGTATCTAGTCCACTAACCAATATTATTAATTCAATGTTTGAAACTGGTATTTTTCCTGATCAGCTAAAAATTGCAAAACTGGTACCAGTATATAAAAAAGACAACTCCAACGATATAAATAATTATCGACCTATCTCACTATTGCCATCATTTTCAAAAGTTTTTGAAAAAATCTTAGTTAATAGATTATTTTCGTTCTTTCAGAGAAACAATGTTATATCTCATTATCAGTACGGTTTTATACAAAATAGATCATGCGAAAATGCAATTTATAAATCCCTTGTTGACATCCTAGAATTCCTAAATGTAAATAAATGTGTATGTGGCACTTACTTCGATTTAAGCAAGGCATTCGATCTTATTGACCATGGTATTCTGCTTTCTAAACTGGAAACTTACGGAGTACGTGATATTCCTTTAGAGGTCCTACGCTCATATTTTTCAAATAGGTATCAAGCGGTGCATGTAAATTATCTGAAAAATGATATGTTCACCGAGACTTGTAGTAGCCGCGTGAAACTTGTACGTGGAGTTCCCCAATGATCAATTCTGGGTTCATTTTTATTTGTGATCTATGCCAATGACTTACATCTTGCGCTTAGTAACTGTAGGCTGTATCAGTACGCAGACGACACTTCGCTAGTAGTCACGAGTGATTCTTATGGAGGTCTTGCTGGAAAGGTAACAGGTATTGTAAACGAAATGAATATATGGTGCAAAGAAAATCGATTAAAATTAAATGTCAATAAGTCCACCTTTATGGTCTTTCGAGAAAATAAAACATCTCTATATATAAGATCCAACGGCAAATCAATCCCACAGTCGCTAGCCATATACAGTTCCTAGGTATAACAATTGATAATTATCTAGGATGGGGAAATCATATCGACTTAATTACGAAAAAATTGAATAGTTCCTTTTACGCGGTATATCATCTTCGCAACAGAGTCGACTTGAACATATTGAAAACTTTTTATTTCGCGAAAGTTCAATCACGGATAAAGTATGGTCTGCTGGCTTGGGGACAAAGCCCTGCCTCTAATAGAGTCTTTTTACTACAAAAAAAAATTATACTATGTATGCTATTTCTATCGAGCCGGGCTTCATGTAGGGATCTCTTCAGACAGTTGAAAATTATGACATTACCATCGCTATATATTTATAATCTAATCTTATTCTTTTACAAAAATCAAACTTGTTTTAATACCAACGCCTCCGTGTCCAGATCGGCTATTGCGACACGTAATGCCAATAGATTATGTATTCCTCTTCATGGGTCAATTTTTTATAAGAAAAGTCCATATTATGCCTGCATTAAGGCCTACAATGCATTACCGGATGATTTGCGGCACTTGGGAAATAGGAATATTTTCAGTTTCAAAAGAAAATTAAAAGAATTTTTGGTTGATGGAAGTTTCTACAGTTTCGATGATTTTATCTCGATGTAATATACTGTATTTTTAGTGTTAATTGGATACACATTTTGTAATTTTAACCTATATTGTATGAAATTTTGACAATGTCTATATCATTAACTCGATGGCCGCAGTGGTTAGGCGGCTGACTAGAGTTGTGAGAGGACGATAGGTGCCGGGGTTCAATTCTCTGGAGGGACGGTGACATTTTTTCAGAGAGTTTAATCCCGGATCGACTTGCCATTCGCTGTTGGGAGCAAAGTGATTAACAGCGCGGCATCATAAAAGGCGATATGATGCTGTCACAAAGCCAATTGAACACAACATACACACACAAAAACTACACCGCGAGAGTTGCAGTGTTAGCCAGACAAGCGATACAGTTTACGGAGTCACTGCAACTAAGCACCCACCACATTACAAAAAAAAAAAAATTAGATCATGGACAATAAAGATTATTATTATTATTATCAACGGATAGCCAAGCAGCGTTAAAGGCTGCGAGTGCCTAAACATACCAGTCCGGTCTATTACATAAATGTATATGCAATTTAAGGCAATTGGGACGCAATAACCACGAAACTCTTCGGTGGGTTCCAGGCCATCAAGTGATCGAAGGGAACTAAAAGGCAGATAAGCTTGTCAACGAAGCAGCGAAAATGCCTTTCATTAGATCGTTTCAAACGCCTACTGACATCCGGGACGGAAATCCCAGACTAATTCTAAGGTTCATCAAAAGCCTCCAACAAGTCTAACAACTAGAAGGACAATGTTAGAATAGAGCCATGCAGGTCGCGGTGATTAAAGATAGCAGTGCCACTGCCCTCATATTTAATCTAATCTAATCGAACCTTAGGAATATAATCGCTCACACAGGTTTACTTGGCGTATGCAGACTCGCCCCAGAGGTATGGCATCATCTTTTTGGGTCTATACGTCATACGCTTACAGATTTTTCTTTATAAAAAACTATAAGATCAATGCTACCGCTGACTTTGATGAAATTATGTAGGCCATATTTTAGAAAACTTTCCATTATCGCTGTTTATGAACTTTTACTATAATAATTTCATAAAACTTGACGTAATGAAACTGTACTCATCAAATGTACCATCACTTGTAACGATATTGTTTAAAATGTATGTTACAAGCTACCAGCGATATTGAAAAATAACAAGATAGTGATTCAATTAGAGAATCACACAAAAATTTCTACTTGCACACAGCTTTTTTTCGTATCGATAAGTATATGAATATTTTTTAAATGTGTAGTTCGTCGTACATGTTTTTACAGATATTGGAATCGAAATAGCTTGGCCTATCCCAGATAATAAAAATAAAGGAAACAACTATGAAGACGGAATTACACAATTAAATTATCACCGATTATTAACATAGCCATGCATCAAGTTGCAGAATAATATTTAAAAAGGTGTGTGATTTGCAATTTCAGAAACAGCTAATTATGAAGTGGATTTTTTAAAACGTTATTTTGTATTGTTTTTATAAAATTATATGAATGTGAAGGTAATGTTGTGCGATTAATTAGTTATTAATGTTCAAAATCAGACAAACAGTAGTCGTTAACAGTTTGTGACGCAGAGTGTAGAGTTAAAGATGAATTAGTGTGAGTTGTCTATTATTAACATTCCTAACTAATAAACAATGAAATGATATCGTGTGTTAAAGAGTTGACTTTAATTAATTTGTTATAATAATTCTCCTGTCAATAAACAGAACATAAGAGCATTCATAATATATTCAGTGTTGAATGCTCATCTGATAAAATAAGTGATTATTACATGTTGAATCGTGGATCAAGTGGATAACGGATTGAAGAAAAACAAAAACATTAGTTCAGTCTAATGAATATATCAAGTAGTTCCAAAATTATAATGTTATTCACCGTTTCCTTATCATATAAGTTAGTAGTGTATATTGTGTAGTAATATCGCAATTACAGCTATTTTCGTTAATTAATCGTACGATTTTGTACACAATTCAATTATCTGCGCTGCCCTAAGTGCTTACATCTGTTCTCTGAATGCAACCGCATTCAATTGCTCTGCTTTGCCACCACTACTCGATGCAATTTCCTTAGAAGGATCCCTTCCTATTCTACAATGAAATTCGCTTGTTCAGCATAAGATTAATTATTCTGTATACATACTGAAAATTTTATGCAAAATTCGTTCGTTTTGTTCATTGTTTTTATAATGTTACGGTGAGCCAAATAAATTTTGCAAGTTAATTTGTTTCAGGCTTAAACAATTATATTCTGCTCTTTATTTTTGGTCATAGTTTTTCATGGATTCTAGGAAATACTATAGGATAAGGATTACAACAAAATTGTAATTTAATATTGCGAAATAATTAATTGCACTACCGTAGGACTGATTGAGCGGTAAGATATTATTTTGCTAATAATTTACTGTGTTTAAAAATCGCTGTAATCTGTGCAGTTTGCTATGCTAAAAATGTACAACATTTACTCATAAAGTCACAATCTGGAGAAAAGTGTTTGCTTGACTTTAACTTTGCTTGACGTATTGTAGCATATGTAAATAGGTCTGTCATAGCTTTAGCTTTCTCGTCTAAGGTGTTGGAGGATTAGGCAATAAAATATCGAAATTAAAAAGAATATATGTTGTATGTATCTATGAAAAAGCTTGCATTCTTAGATATAAATATAAATATGCACACATTGTTTGAAAAATGATATTCCGAGTCATGCTATATTTTTAGCTTCTAACTCCTCTTGAAATTAAATATTTTCAATAAGGTTCTCCTTTCCGAAATATGATAAAAGAATGACACTGCTACGAAAATATTACAGAGCAGAAACAGGAAGAGGCAAACGAATAAATTATACTGTAAATATTAAATAACAATGCTCGGTCTGGAAATACGATAACCATGTAAATTTTATTATATGCGTAAAATTCAATTTTCACAGTTTTCCCTGAGCCCACCTCTCATCGCAAATTTTCACTCGTCATAATAAATCAACGTCGATTGCAGAAGAGTACCACAATTCTCATAGTCAGTCGTCAGTCACTCAGTCAGTCGTTCAATACAACAGATACCCTCGATGGAATTCCATCGGATAGATGAGCATTGCTAGATAGATGGAAAAATTGTCGTTTCAATCGTCGACACATGAACAGCTCTCGTTTTAGGGCCCTCACTGCCGTATTCCTCTAACTCATAGCATCGAAATACCCGCAACCCTACCAATCCGAGCCTGATATTTATAACACGAATTGTCCATGCCAACTGTAAATAATGACGTAGAGGACAAAAGGATACTCTTAAGGGAGCAATTTATTATCGTCGTTCGTAAAGTTTCGATTTCTACAGTCTGTGGGATGTGGTAACTGTTCATTGCCTACCTTAAAAGTTATCTACGCGTTTCAATTTTATACAAGTAGGCGAAACAAGATTGTTAGAGGTTTAGGTACATATAAAACATTATAATAAATACAGATTTACTTGCACTTAATAGTTATATATTTTTAGATGTAGGTACTAATTATATTGAGTCTCAGTTTTAAATATTCTTCTACTTAAGTTTGAAAACCAGATTTAAATGTTAGTATTTTGCTTCAACTACAGTAATTGCTGCAGTTCCTACAGAACTCAAAATTTTTTATTTGGTTTGCAACATTGGATCACAACTCAACTATTCTCATTACGCTGAGCTTTAGTGTTTGTATCTGTATTTTTATAGCAGGATTAACTGGTTTGATTATAGGAAACTCGTTAATTGACATAATTTTTCTTGATGCGTCTTAGTCTATTTTCATTCTGTAGCAAAGTTTGATATTATCACTTGCACATTGATTGCAAATTTTCAAAAATTTAATTTTTATTTCTGTTTGTTGGTGTTATATCTAGCATTTTTTCCATATCATTTTTTAGGATTAAGGATATTCTGATGCTATTCCTGATGCTTATACTTTAGCCAACGTAAGTACGGAAAGAAAAAGGAGGCGATGAAAATGTGAATGTTCGTCGATTTGGCGTGGTTCATATCCAGAGACTATTCAACTTATACACGTGTATAGCAAAAGAAATAATTGAGACTTTTTGGAAGAATTGGTAGTATGGCAAATATCGATCGTTTTATTGACATCATAATTTATAGGTCATGGGCAGTAAGGTTGTACTGTTTTCACATCAATTTATGTGTGATTCCCAATTTATAAATTAGTCTTCATACAAAAAATGACTCCAGAACTCATTCAGCTTGCTTATAACTATTTTAGAAGTTTTGTTTCAACATTTTGTATGACTTTGTTAAATTTGAAAAATTATATTTTACAGTAAAAATCTTTCGTAATGAGGCACGTTGCTTTCTAGAACATCTTTCAGCTTCTATATATTGATCGTTTCTAAATTTATTAATAAAATTTTTATTACTTATGTATGTATTATACTTTCAAATACAAGAGATATATTACTTTCATAAAGGCATCTGTTTACTGGTCAGTTATTCATAAACTACGCGAAGTAATACTGTATGCAAAAGCTGCTGATAGCTATTACTATTGGTGATACAAAACTAAATAACTAAAATATAATAATGTTTATGTAATCAACATGATTACATAAACAAACAATTTTACATTTAAAATTAGTCTTAAAACCGCGCTATTAGTGGCAGGTTCGAGTTTTATGAATCCATAAAATTACCCATCTGTGTAAAAACGAGATGGATCATATAATATAAAGATGAAACTGGTCAGTTTTGAAAAACATACTCCACATCGGAAATTTTCAAGTTAAATCTGATCTGTTTGAGCTACTAAGCCAAATTCAAAAAATGTAACATAGTGCTTTCTATTCTTCCATATATTATCGAGTGGTCTGTACCCTGTTGAAACATCGAAATGGGCTCACCCCTGTACATCTTTGTAATAATATGATTAATTAATTAATCGTTATGTTTTTTTGTAGTTACGAAAACTAAGCGGGTTATGGTCTTATTGAAAACCTGTTTTTTTATTGTATGAATGCTGTTTCCTACTGAATTTTGCGCGGATTTCCAAATTTCTTGTTCTTTTTTGAAGTTTTTATTGAAATTCAATTGATGTTGTCGGATAGGCCATTTAATATGGTACCATGTTAGGCCATAGTATCGTAATGGGGCAGAAATAAACAGATGTTTCAAACTTTTGTTGTATTTGGTGTGCATCTTGATGTATTGCATCTTGAATTTTGGTGGGGATAATATTATGCTGGAAAATCATAATATTATCCCCACAAAAATTAAATTAAAAATAGTAATACTCAAAAGTTAATTGTTTTATACGAGCGAACTTGTTTTTTTTGTTTTGTTTAAAATTGTTCTACCGAAGCAGTTCTTTGCGTTCTAGTTCTAGTATTGTGCTTATGTAAGCTTTATTGACTACTTTCTTTTCCGTGTTTCCTTCTCTGTCGTTGGCGCCATGTAATCCACGTTGCCCGATTAGTTTTTGCATCTTAATTTTTGTTATTCCTTTTTCACGTCCTGATGTTATTTATCTTTTTTACTATTTTTTGTTTGGAACTGAAAATTTATCATTATCAGCACGTCCTTATTTACCTGTTTACTCCTGTCTCTGTATTCATTATAATTCCAAAGTCATGAGTATTTACAGCAATCGTTATACCGCGCATATACTCGTATTATAAAAATGTCTACCTTATTTATAGTGTTATCGTTCAAAACCTGGTATCCGGTTCCAAATACAATTTCTATACTCGTCTCTGTCTGATTTTGGGGATCCGATAGCTGAGTTTATGCGCTGGATCGATATTCGATTGCTGAAAAGATAGTAAACTAATAAAAATAAAATGTAAGAAATTAAAAAACATATAAAACCTCTAAATATATAACAAAGAGATATAATATGCACATAAAAAATACAATGTTATAATTTTAAACACTTAAAAATAGATTTTAACGAAAAGAAAGATGTTAACTGTTATGAATAAAAAAAGTAATTGGTTCTTTTGTTAAGTAATTACTTTATAAATATGAAATTCAATTGTTTGTTAGCCATTAATTGCACAATATGCTCGAATATTATGAAAAAACTTGCAGAATACTGCTTCCGTTCGAACAACATTGCATAATTTACAGATTATTTCAGCGTGTAAAATGAACTACTTACAATCAAACGAAAATATTTTTGCTGTGTATAATATATCTGGGCCTACGTATTAAAAGGTGGGGCAACTAAATATTATTGGAGTTCGTCAAACTACATTAGGTAGGGAATATAATATACAGGGTTATTCGCGGAACTAGTTCGTTAGAACTTTTCGATGTTCCTGAAATCCTACAATTCTGAAAACTTGTAATTACAGATAATGTCATCTGATCTCATTGGCGAAATTACTTACGCTTTTGTACCACTTCGGGTTTGAACAAGTTAGCTTGAATTGCAAATTGAAACTTAACGTTGAAATTAACCTAAAATCGTTAATTAACTTGTAATAAAAGTAGGTTTCTCTAAGTAGAACACAAAATTACAGCAAAAATTAAGTGTACACGATGGGATTTCAATTAAAGTTGAATATAACAAATATTATACAACGTCGAACATTTTCAGTCGTTGCAATGTATTTCAATTAATATAAAGTTTTATGCAGGCTGTTGATATAGATAAAGATATTTAATCAGTAACTATAATGTAACGAATTTTTCACAGCATTAGTGCTATATATTCATTAAAATTAATCGAACAAAATATTAATGTAATAACGGTTTCGGTAAATATGTCTAAGTGTATCGACAACCATCTCTCACCTCTGAATATAATTGAATTGCATTCAATGCAGTGATTACCTATATCAAATACCTGTAGTGAAATAGGATTTTCTACAGTTATAGAATTGTAATTTTTGTTTTCGAAGGTTTAACATATACATATGTACAACATTTCCAGAAGATTCTCAAGATTATACATCAAAAATACTTCATGTGTTAAGATTCGAACTTTAGGTCAAGGTTTGAAAAATTACGTATGGGCATGAAACTAATATTTGGTAGTTTGAAAAAGAAAGTAATAAAGAAGGATTTAATTATGGTGGAAAAAGGAAAGAATATAGCAAACTACTGTAGGTGTCGAACAAAGCAAGTCGAATTGGAAATCTGGTTAAGACGAAAAATGTTTCACATCAACACACAAGAGATTATCTATTATAAAGTTCAATAACATGAATTAAATTCTCAATGGGCATTAAATAAAGTTTCATTAGGCAGTAATTAGACTGTTGCTATCGATAGTTTTCAACATACATATGTATGTACATATATGCCATGAAATGTATCATATAATACTAATTATATTTCTATCTTTATAATATATATTATTGTATTTTTCTTGCAGTTAAGTTCGTCTTTCGGAAATATACATTATTGTTATTACTATAATTTATTTTTAATTGATACGTGCTGTTTTCAGAGATCCTGTATACATCAATGCAGTCACCAAATGCAATCTAATCTAACATGAGGGTGAGGGTTGTTTGCCTCCTTTATAGCCGGCGTTAAAAATCGCGCTACCTAATAAAACTAAAACCTTTTTTCTGTTATGAAGGAGAAGAATTTGTGTGTTTGTTTCGAAATGCGATCATAAAGAATGGTGGTCAAGTAAGGTATAACTAAGGAAAAAAGCGATATAAAGCAAACAATAATGCGTGATGTGTATACGGCAAGTTTAGCTTTCTCTTTGTTCGACAGTTTAGTGATTTTCACGAAATTTTAACAAACGAGGCGTGTGTATCTCATTCATAAAGTGAAAGTTCTGTTAATGTTAATTTTTTCATCTTTTTTTTCATTTTCAGAAATATAAAAGCGTGATTGATTAAAAACTTCCGCTAGCCTCCGTATTTATACATTCAACCCTCGAAAACCAATATGTATTCCCATCAGATTAGGATTTAAATTTGGAAAATGGTGGTAACACGGTTTTTGTCCGGGAGAAAGATTTAATCTCAAAAGGCTTTTCGTTGAATAACATATTCATTCAATTTTATTTCTCTCGAAGCAATGAGAGGTATTTCCGAATTCAATTGAGAGCTTCCTATTTAAATATGACTTTTTGTGGTATAACACAATCAAATATATTAACGGGTAAATAGTTTCTCTTTTTTGTAAAATTGTAATGTGTCAAAGATAACGATAATGCTTCTAAATTTAAAATAGCTATTTATGTAACAAGTACATAAAGCACTATTTCCTTGGCCGAGCCGACAGAAGAAGAAAGTCCATTTATGTACGAGTTATGTATAGGTATACATAATTTTATGTTCGACTGCCCTTTTTTATACAATAAATAAGTACAGTGATTACTATCTGACAGTTTAGTAAGGCAATGATTAGCTGCTGGGTATGTTCACAGTATTTTGTTATTTGTGCAAACCGTTGATTGAAGGAATACATAAAGATGCGCAACCTATGACAGTTGACAGAAATCTCAGATCCCTTAAATGGAGATTTGCATTTAAGGGATCTGAGATTTCTGTCAACTGTCATAGGTTGCGCATCTTTATGTATTCCTTCAATCAACGGTGCAAACATAATATAGATGCGTCAGATAACGTATGTCAATCATAACCATGTTTTGCGCCATCTACTGAGTACGTTCGCATTATTATGCGAAAGCGCGACCGTTGATTGAAGGAATACATACAGATGCGCAACCTATGACAGTTGACAGAAATTTCAGATCCCATCCAATGCAAATCTCCATTTGATGGGATCTGAAATTTCTGTCAACTGTCATAGGTTGCGCATCTTTATGTATTCCTTCAATCAACGGCGCGACGCTTAAATATACCAAAGCGTACGATGCATTTTATTTCAATTTATATTTAATGAATTAATACAAAACATAAATAACAAATATGTATATATAAGGTATATTGTATTTTTATGAATAAAGTAAATTACAAAAGGATAACATATTTGATAGAAACAAGGGCCGATTTCGTAATAAAACCTAATGCCGTATTATTAAATTTATTATTAAAAAAGTCACTATTAAATACAAATTGACTTTCATAAAAAAAATAGTGTTATGCGATCATTAATTGATATATTCCTAAAGTCCTTTTTGATGTACCGTTAAACTACCATACTCATTACTTAACCGAGAATAAACCGAATGAAGGACAGTATTATGAAATCGGACCGTAAGTACATAAGAATTCTGTATGCAATAGAATTTTTCTATACAATAGAAAAAAGAAACAGAAATTTTAGTTAATGATGAGTAATTATATTATTTATAAGCCATTTAGCCCCCTGCTGCAATTTGTTTATAATATGAACAAAAGTCGGAGTTGATGCTTTTACTGCTCTGGCCGGTTTAAATACAGAGAAATATGAAAATTTTATGGTAAGTATTTCAGATCCGGTTCCATAAGAAGATTTTCATGGCTATAGGTTGAGACCATACATTTTCACTACATATATTGTTGTGTTATAATTTGGCAAATTCTCAGGTGGAACTTCTTCAAAAATTCTCCGAAAAATGATTGTAAGTGAAACCATTTTTCATTAGTATGAAGCAATATCGTAGATGTCTACCAAAATAGGACGCCCATAGAAATAATATAAAAAACATTCAAATCATACTAAAACGATATAATATTAATAACTCAATTCAAAACTACCTTAGTCCACTGATAAAAATCGGTGAAAAGCGCACGATCGCTGAAATGTTAAAATTTTTGGCGCAACAACAAAACGCATAATGGGAATTAGGTCGAAAGCTTACTTGAAATATTTAAAACTGAATATGCAGTAGACAACAATCTATTATTAGACCCAAATTGATCATTAGTAAAATGATTTCCACAAAGTCGTCGATTTTAATACACATTTTCTGGTGGCAAATTACGAATTTCATCATTACAGTACTTGATCCATTTTTTAAACATATCCATATTTTTCGCTGGATTAGGAAAACAGTGTCTGCTACCATATTTTACTGCAAAACCATTTTTATAACGCAGCGTGGACCTTCCATATTAGTTAATTATTAAATTATGATAATATGCTAGAACACTAAAATAATTAACATGCAACTAAATACAAAATGAAACAATAAAACCAAAGTAATTAAATATTGTGTTTGAAGAAAGAAAAGAACTCGAAATAATCAATAATATTGAACACAAAGCTTAAACCAATTATACATTGACAATAATTTGACAAAAGTCAATTAAATCAAAATTAAACAAATTAACATTTGAACAGCATTATTGCATTGCAGCGCCTCTCATGGGGACGTTCGCATTAAAAATATTGGTAGTAGTCATGGTAATCTAGTGAAACCGGCCTGGTGCAAACGTTAGGTATTAGAAATGTCAGGGTGTCATAATCGCAAGATGAATGCGGATCAAGTTATAAAAAAATTAGCTGCAAAAGCTAGAGTCACTTATATCTAATAAATCTAAATTTCAGTACGAAACTATTTATGCCGTATACCGCAAATGGTGTACATCAAATAATATAGCAAAGTTTTGAGCTGATTTCGATATTTATTTGACACTGACATAAGAGTCCATTTTTCAGTTTTTAAAGCATATAGTATATAGGTACTTTAAAGTGGCACTTTGTGGACGTTAAAGTAGTTCATAAAATAGGCAACTATGATGCAGGCGAATATAAACATGATTTTGATAGATAAATTTTAAAATTGCCAGAAAAAGCATTGCTGCAAGTATTAAAAATTTATAGGCGCTATCGGATTTTAACAACGGTAATTCCAAAATTAACTTTGGAAGATTGCATAATGTGAAATACTCGTATTGTACACTAAAATGATGCAGTTACAAAATAGTTTTATTTTTCTCAAAAGTCAGGGATAGTTGAACGTTTTGAAAAAGATCTAAATTGATTTTAACTGCGATTTGCAGGTTAATTGATTGCTGGGAATCATCTTACTGACGACAAGGAAAACGATGGAGTAAGTTCAGATGATTATTCGAAAAAACAACAAAGCATGCAAGTAATTATCTGTTGCAATAAAGGCAATTTGGATAGAATTATTGGTAGCATTAATGGCAATTCTGCTAACATTACATTGGTTTGTAAGATGTTGAAATCAAAAGAAATCTTTTTCCACTGTCAAGATAAAGAAACTATTGAAATATTTAAAATACTGTTTAACCAGTAGACCAGTAAGACCATTTGTAGAGATTTTTGACAGTCGTTTGATATTTGCACTGCATTCATGAACAGATGCCTTTAATGAACAAAAACAGTTTGCAGGGTAGTAATATATGAGTGCAAGTTCTCTCCATTCTTTTTATGTATTGAGTAATATAATAATAACTAACTTTAGCCGTATGAGAGCAATAATTAAAAAAACCTAAAAAATATCTTGCTCACGTACTCTTCTTGATAATATAGCTAGTAATGCTGATGTCGGATTTTGTGGTCTGTCTTAGACCCGGGATTTTCGGACCATTATGCACAACTTCTTGAGTTTACACTTGTCGAAAATCATTTAAAACAAAAAAATATAACTAGTAAACGTCATTTTACAAAAACAAATATTGAAGTTTTTAAAAAAGCTTTGCAAGAAGAGAACTGGAGTGTTTTAACTAATAATAAGTCACTCGATAAGAGTTATAGTAGTTTGTACAATACTTTCTTTTATTACTTTGATCTGTCTTTTCCTATCAGAAGAGTCTCTACAACTGGTTTGATCAAGAATGATTGGGTAACGGCAGAGGTTCAAAAAGCGTCTGAAAAATTAAAGCTTTTAAATAGACTAGTTAAGGAGGGTTTGTGTAGTAAAGAAGGCTATATCAAGTTTAAAAAATACTACAGTAATTTGATTAAAGAAACCAAAGTAAATTATAACAGTAGGTGCATTCTTAATGCTAACAAAAAAAATAAGGGCGCGTGGGAAATTATGGGTAAAACTATTACTACAAATAAAGTAAAACCTTCATTAAAAATCAAATGTCACCAGAAGTATGTGGATAATCCTTCAGAGTTTGCCACATTATTTAGTGAATACTTCAGTAATGCGAGCTTCGATCTGCAAGCTAACTCAAATAACAATAACACTAATATTCCCGCTGACTGTGCAGACACTATGTTCCTTTTCCCAACAGATGAGACTGAAATACATATATAATATAATCATGAGTTTGCCTGGTAAGATATGTGTGGGTATTGATAACGTGCCATGTAGCGTACTGAAGGAGGTAGCAACTTGTGTTGCGGCTCCCCTTGCGCATCTAGTTAATCAATCCTTTGACCAAGGCACTTTTCCAACGGCTTTAAATATTGCCAAGTTGATTCCAGTATACAAAAAGAGGGACCGTGAAAGTGTGGCAAATTATCGCCCCATATCAATATTGTCTAGTTTCTCGAAAATCTTTCAAAAGGTGATGTACTCGCATTTATACGATTACTTTGAACACAATTCATTATTTGCTGAATGTCAGTATGGTTACCTAAAATCTCGATCTATTAAAGACGCGTTGTTTCAAGTTTTGCAGCAGATTCACGACTTGCCGGAGGATAAGTTCATGGTGTCCTCCCTAATGTTTGATTTGGCTCATGCATTTGACCTAGTTGATCATGAGCTGTTGTTGAATAAGTTACAGCGATATGGCGTACGTGGGGTTTGTAGGGACTGGATTGCATCGTATTTGAGAGATCGGAGTCAGGTTGTAAAAATTGATCAGGATGGTAGAGTGGGTTTCTCTGAGTCAAAAACAATAAATGTGGGCGTTCCCCAAGGTTCCGTCTTGGGACCACTGTTGTTTGTAATATACGTGAATGATATGCATAGATCTTTCAACCTTAAGAGTATGTGCCAATATGCGGACGACACTTCGGCAATTATATTCGGAGGAGGGACTCGGGAGTTGTCTATGCGGGGTGCGGAATGCGCACATAAAATGCTCTCCTGGACCTAGTCAAATCGCTTGCATTTAAATGCCCTGAAAACAAGTCTGATTACTTTTGACTGCCATAAAAGACGTGATTCATCGGTTTTGGTGCGTGCGAACGGACTAGCTGTGCCTGAATGTGTAACAAACAGATTTCTAGGTTGCGTGATTGACAAGCATCTGTCTTGGAATAATCATATTGATAGTGTTGCCAGAAAGATAAACTCCTTGCTGTATGCTGTTAAAGTACTAAAACAGAATGTAAACACCGAAACTCTAATAACATTTTACAGGGCCTGCATAGAATCTAGATTAAGATATCGTATATTAGTGTGGGGCAGATCCTGTTCTTTAAAGAGATTATTTATTATTCAAAAGAAAATTATGCGTGTTATTTTTACTTTAAGAAATAGGAGTTCATGTAGGGATAGTTTTGTTGACAACAATATACTTACACTTCCGTCTCTGTACATCTTTGAGTGTGTGGTCTATACCAGGTCTAATATATCAGAGTTCCGTTCCAACAGATATTATAATAAAACTTATAATACACGGGGTGTTGATGATCTTGCTGTACCGTCGCATAAGGGTCAGTTGTTTGAGAGGTCACCGTACTATAACTGCGTTATGGCTTACAATAAGCTTCCAAGGGGTCTGAGAGAGATACATCACCTTAACGGTTTTAAAAACGCTGTTCGAAAATATTTAATTGACAAATGCTTCTATAGCATTGATGAGTTTTATATTTAATATATATATATATAATATATGTTTTATTATTTAATATACACCGAGCTCTTGTCATGGAGGAGGGGCGATGTGATATGTACGTTGTATTTATGTATACATGTTTTATTCTGTTCTATTATTATCTTCGAATAGTTTTCCAAAACTACCTTCCATCTTTTTTCCTAGCGTTTTAATAAATGTTACCAATATTAGTACAATTTAATGTAGGTTTACTATAGTGTATTATAGTATTTTATAATTAAATTGAGTTATTGCGTCTGTTGTTCGTGAAAGATACCACTCCTCACTAAAATTGCTCCATCAGCTATAACCAAACTTTACCAATTGGTACCAACTTGAATATTAAAATACACAGTTGTAAGAGCTAGATTCACATAATTATACACGACGACGATTAAAAAAATGTGTGTTGATTATGCACATTGAATGTTAGTCAATAATTGACATTGCATATACTGTATATAAACACATATACAGTAACATAGAATCACATACGAATGTGTATGTAGATAGATAGTTTATTTAATATTTAGTAGTTTGTCATCATGGCGATCCAAACTCTAAGCCATTACCAAAATTAAAAGCGTATTATTTCTACGAATTTGATGCTGAATACACGCATAGGGGTGATATTCTCTAGTGTCGATTATCTTCTGGTGAGAGCCCTTTTAATTTCGGTAAGTGTTGTTTTAATATTGCTGAATGGTTACATAAGCAGTCAATCTGCAGATATATTTACGAATTCTTTCCGTCATTACGGTAATTTGTTAAATTAATATTATTGCTACTGATAGGTATGTGTCTTGAATGTCTTGTTCTGTCAATATGATTATTGATGGTGGATTTGGGCAGATATCGTAGATATTCGTAGGTAAGAGTAACCGTTCACTATTTGCAAATCGAAGTATACGGTTAAACACAATCAGTATAATGATTGAAGAGTTAGTAGTATGTAATCTTGCAGTATTCATAAAGCCGAAGTACTTATAGTTGCTGCTACAAATTGTGAAGATACCATATTTTAATTATTGTTATACATTGCAGTTATACGTTACAGTTCTGTGTGTTATCTATTACAGCTGTTATATAAAAAAATGCTGAATAAGAACTGTATTA
Source organism: Holotrichia oblita (assembly GCA_023690525.1). Classification (NCBI taxonomy): domain Eukaryota; kingdom Metazoa; phylum Arthropoda; class Insecta; order Coleoptera; family Scarabaeidae; genus Holotrichia; species Holotrichia oblita. Next base: position 65,079,470 of record CM043018.1, read on the forward strand.
CGTTAACAAAAACCGGAAACCATTTGAACTACAGTGATCGATATTTCAGCATGTGTTGAAAACCACATTCAAGAAGTATTCAAGCTAATGCTATATATTAAACTCACACTTATGTTCTTGACGTCAACTTGCGTAATGTAAACATAATTTTTAGAAAAATAAATGCTTAAAACTTATTTGATAGTTAATTTCAACGTAATGGAATTGGTAGGCCAATTTTCAACTTCATGTGAACATTGCACATACGATGAATGTAAATAACAGGAATGTTCTTGTCATATGATTATTATCCGTTTCTACAGGACACAATATTTATAACCAATACTATCAAAACATGGCATTACTGATGTATTCGTTACTCGTCTATTAAAGGCCACTCTGTGTATTGTATCACTCAACATAAAAACAATCAGCAGTTAGCTCCTTTCTACACCGAGCAGAAAGCAAGTCACGGCACTATTTTTCCCGAAAGGAAAAGGAATCGATTGTTTCTCTTTTCTTCAAGAGACATCTAGTGGCAATCCGTCTTTTTTGCTACATTAGCCCATGCTCACTCATTCACTTCACTGATGTACAGTGGTATATACATATGTATATACAGACCTGCGCGCCTAGGTTTCTTTGTTAGAAGGTTCTTCCCTCTAGCGTGGTTTGCATGATGACTTACTGTAACAATCTGGCACCCTCTATCCACTTTTTGCTCCTAAAGAAGCCACTTACATTAGTGGCGAAACGTCGAGTTTAGTTGATTTTGTATTTTATTTTATTTTGTTTTTTTGTTTATTTTTGTATTGTATACACTATTACGACGCGGTCAAAATCTGGAAGCTCTCATAACATATTCCTGTTACCGTTACGTCCCACTACTACCGCTGGACTATTTGAATAAAATTCTGACACGTTGAACATGGTTATTGGGTTATGTTGGAATTAATTATGCACATTATACATAATTCTTGAACCAGAGAAATAAAGCAACATGACAGAACTCAGTCTTAGTTGGTAGAAGTAATTAGGCTAAGGCCTAATTACTTCAGATTCAGTAAAATGGTGGCAGAATTTTATCAAAATCACCCTGACTAAAGCTATTGTTTTTTCTTTCGTTGATATACATAGAAAGAATTATTTAATTATGTTGCAAATTATAGAAGTAGTATTTATACGAATCAAAAGAATTATATAGTACAACAGAAAAAGTATTCTCCAACAACACACAAATGTCATAAAATATTGTAGTTGTTTTGTTTAAAGTACGGTGAGCTTGTATTACTGATTTTTACATTTTTTATAAAATAAAATGTACATAAATACCTAATTATTATTTCCTTTTCTTTAGCATTTTAGTGAAATTCAATTTGTTTGTTTTTCCATCATATGATAATTTGCCGGAAAGTACATATTTATTTTTTTCCCGAATTGTATACATATTTCAACTATATATTTAGTATGTCTTGCAGTATTTTTGGTCGCTCTGAACTCCCTATTCGCAGTTGCCAGGTACTTTTTTATATTATTATTAAACATACAAGATGTCTGGTATAATACATAAGTTCACACACACACATAAGAATTTCACATACTTTTCTATCAACTGATTTTTCATGTGTCAATAAAAGTTAGCATGGAACCTTCAATTTGATTGATAGGAACAGAAAAGAAAACACAATGAGCTGTATGGGCTTTTCCAATTGATTTGAAGTCAGCAAAAGTTGTTGCTTGGCTTTGTGCTTCAAAACAAATAATCGCTTGGTTTGTAGAGATGCACCAGAAAATTATACAGATGTTAATGCTAACACAGATCTTGTTTTTCGCAAGCTTTTGTGTAAATAGCAAACAAAAGCGTCATACTGTATGATGCTAATCTAAACCTTCAGACTGCAATCCTGTTACATTATTAAATTGCTAATGACATCTACTCATGAAGCCGAGATGTATCCGTAATTAACTTGTTCGTGACCTTAAAGGACCGTATATAAAACGCATTCTAATGCTAATCTTCTAATGGTTTGATAATTAATTTAAGTGCATGTCTAGAACTCCACGAGAAGCAATAAATCAATATATTAGATCATAATTTTTATGTCTTTTTTTATAATTGGAAAATCTTGCATGCCAAAATTTTCCAATATTATTTTTGTTGTTTATAAATCTGCTATTTGTCATGCAGTTATTTTTATTAATTTATCTTTGACCAAAAATAGCAGATAGATAAGAAATATTAAATCCTGGTTTTAGAACAAATTTAAAACAGAAGATAATTTGTGTATATATGTTGACTTTATTAAAACTATGTTATAAAATTCAAAGGTATTATGAAAGTTTAACAGTACAGTATTTACTTGGCGTTTAGAAGATACTAATTCGCCGACTGTTTCTTCTTTCTTTTTCTTCATCTAGAACATCCCATCTGGCTCTGTCTGATTTACAAAATATGCAATAGAACACAGTAGTAAAGGTGCATATTAAGAATGTAAACCAGAATACGCTACTCCATTCTCTAAGAGTTTGATGTGGACACATCATCGCAATAATTTGAGGAATTGCTATCCCTAGCACGGACACCACTTGAACTTGTAATCCACTAATAACTCCGCAGTAATGTTTAGTAATATCTAGTACATTAGCTTTCAATCCAGCGTACACTGCTCCTTTGAAAACCATTGCGATTGAAGCACAGGTTATGATCAACGTTTCATTGCACTTCATAGATGTTGACAATAATATAACAAAACTAGATAATGAATTACCTATGGCGAGACAAATACATCTCATATATACTGTAGGAACGAGGTTCTTCTGAATTAGAAGTTCACCAATATATCCACTCATAATTATTGCAACCCAATGACACATATTCGGGAGCATAAATAAATAGAAGTTGTTCTCAATATTAAATTTTAGCACATGTTCAAAAAACTCCGATAATTGCGAATCGAATGTATAGACGGAATAAATGTGGCCTAGTTGTCCCACAAATAAAGCCCACATTGCACTATCACGTAGTATGTACTTCCATGGTATTTTTTCGGCATAAATATACCGACTTGCTTAACCAATAGAGATTTTTCCGATGGACTCATAAACGGATGGCGTACAGGTCTGGAATAGATGAAAACCATAATAACAATAAACCAGATAAATATAATGGTTGCCCAAAAAAAGAACAGACCTTCCCAATATTTCTTTTTTGTCTTAAAATATGTTGATGCAACACCTAATAGTATGTTTCTAAACATTTTCCTGAGTACGCGTATGATACCAGAAAAGTTCGATTATTTTCGGGAATCCATTGCGACAGTAAACTAATTAACGCCGGCACTGCAATACCTTGCATCAATCCCATTAATCCTTGCATAATTGCTGATACATACCATGGACTAGAAGTAAGTACGAATGGTATTGCGATGCAAATTAAACCACAACCTAGTAAGCCAGAACTAAGTATGTATTTTGCTCCGTACAAATCACATAGTACCCCGCTGGGTAGAGGAAGCAGTATAAATCCAACATAAAAGGCGCTAAATACGTAATATTTTTCAGATTGTGACCATTCTATGTAAATATCAGCAAGCATTGGGTCCTGATAATTGAAAATTATTCCACCTACACATGTATCTCCTTCCTGTTTAAGCGTTGGTGGCGGTTTTGAGATATATATTATGTAGGATATACAACTGAATAATGAAAATCTGGCTCCATATAAAAGCAGGAAAGATACGCAGGTAACTGTACATACAAAGTATTTTTGATAGATGATAAAATATCCATATCTACATCCTACGGGATTAAACATTTCTACTTATGTTTATTAATTTCATGCTTTGACACTTAAGAGATTTGTCACGTCATGGTGTGACATGACGCGTCATGAGGTAGCTATTTGACATATTGCTTGACGTATGTTGCTTGGTTGGTACCACAGTTGGTACGGTTGTAAATTTGTCTTGTATGAAGCGGTTTAGAGATTAAGTATGTACCCTCAGCGAGCAAAAAATATTGGGACACGATGTTGCTTTAATCACTTTCAAAATTCTAAAATTTACTTATTGTGTGACATATGCCAAATATTTATTGACGTTTACAAAATTGACGGTGTTGTTTTTCGTAATCAGATCTGATAATCTGTGAAAAAGCATGTTGAATGTAAAAACAAATTCGTGATTTTTTATCTGAAAATACCACATTATCACATAAATTTACATTATCTACAAATTGTTGCGCCAATCCCTATCTTTGCTGCTTGTTAACTTCCGTCAAGTATATTTTGTTAGTTGCACATGAATTTTTCAATTCACTATTTTCAATTCTGTGGCGCACAGTATAAATTGAAGCAACGACATTTATTTGTACCCGTGCACTAATTGCTGTTTCGAATGGGTTCTCACGCAGGAAATTTAGTAAATTTGTGTCTTCCTGTTGAGTCGAAACATTGCACCTTCCAGATCTTTCCCTCCTGACTATTGATTCAAATTCAATAAGTTTCCTATTTTATCACAGTACCGTGTTTTTACTAATTTGTAATTCGGCTGCTATAGTCCTTATTGGAACACCATCGGTCAATCTGACTTGTAACATCACTTTTTGGTGGGCACTCAAATTCGACATGTTTTAATAGCTCTAAATTAAGCCCTGTCACTTTTGACATTTGTTCCCATTTTATCAATCCAGTTTACATTAGGAGAAATTCCTATGTCCCAAGATTTTTTGCTAACTGACCATACATTATATAAAACAACGGAATGAATGTAATAACTTTAATCCTTCAATCAATCAATCCTTTAATAAATAAAGTTGTGTCTGTAAATTTCCTATCCTCTTCTTTTGTTTTTGTAGCTCATACAAATTCTGGCAACGCTGCTTTGGCGGTTTCTTTCATTTTAAGAAGGTGAACCATCGGAATGTGTCACAAGTGTATTTTGTATTTACATACTTGAATTCAAGATTACTTTTATACTACAATAAGAATATTATACATATGTTAAGTAAATATAGAAAATAATGTACTTAACTCATAAGGCTACAAAAAAAACTTAAACAACTGTATTCATTAGTTTATAAATTTATCCATTGTTTGTATTTTGTTTATTTTTGGTATTCATTTGAACAGCATACGGACGGTAACATATCAAATAATGCTGAAAGATAAATATAATTTTCTTTTATCAAAATTTGAGCCTTGGTCAAATCTGTACTCACATTCACCGATACACAAATTAAATCTGTGTATCAGTTTCAGATTGCTTGCCATGATTAATTAACAAGTCACAAGAATCTCTGGCCTAAATCTGAAGCCTGTCATACATTTGCAATTAGTAGGAATTCAAATATATAGAGTATTAGCTAATTTATAATATGTAGAGATACTGCACATTCATCAGAAGTCAGCAGTTGAAAGCGGCTCTCTATCATGGTTGATAGAAATTTAAATTTTGACCAACAACAAAAAACCACAGTGCCACGTAGCAGTTCTCAGTAGGGGATGTGCATGCATTGCAGAGTATATTTATTTACATGGTTTTTGAGTAGAATAATGTTTCTTATTACCGAAAAGTAATAAACATTTGACAAAAATTAATACTGCAACAAATATTCAAGGGTTAAATTAATATTTAAAAATTATGAGTCATCGCAAAACGAACATGAAGTAGAAAGGCACACACACTTTGTTTACTGCCAATCTACATCACAAATGGCAGCCATATTGAATACTGTGTTTTCGCGCCGCTAATAATCCGCCACTTCTTTGTACCCCTTGCCCTTTCGCGCCGTTATTTATCCTAAGTCTCAAATCAACCGGTATACCTGTTGAATTAGTAGCACTCTTGTATGATTGGTGGGTGGAAGTTTAAATTGCGATTAATCGCATCAGAGTGCTATTACTCCATCAGAAATTGTTTCGTTCTACTGAACGCGCCCGTCGTTGTCATATTGCCTGGTGGATATTTTGACTGTTTACTTGGTACAGGTGCTGCAAGTGTTCAAAATGGTCACGATGGTGTTGACTGCATTTCATGTTGCCAAAAATATTATGGAATATATTTGGTGTTCATTACATTTAATTGCAATTGTATTCATCAGGTCATTTAAGTTATTCATTCTTGTCTTATATACTTCATATTTTAGCAATCCGAAAATAGAAAAATCTAACGGAGAAACGTCTGGTGATCCCACTGGTCAAACACGTCTGTTTAGCACTAAATTTTCACGAGTGTGTATGCAGTAGTCCTATCTTGCTGGAAGTAACTCCTATTGAATTCGTCCTGCTTCACTTGTTAAAAATGGTATTAATAACTGTTCTTGCTATCGTTGGCTATTAATGTTATTGTGAAAAAATATTGGTCTTACTATTCTACGACGAGATACAACTAATCATATTCCTACTTTAACAGGATGCAAAGAAACTTCAATGTGATTATTTGGATTATTTATAGACCGTGTTCTATAATTCTGTTTATTTACAAAGCTCCTTAAATAAAACCATGCTTCATCAGTAAAAAAAATAGATCAAGAATTTCGTTATTATTTAAATTTTATTGAAAGAAATTTCAATAATTAAGTCTACTAGCGTAATCACTAGGTAAGATCTGATGAACAACTGATACTTTGTATGCATGCATATGCAAACGACGCTTCAAAAGACTATGAACGGTATTGAAAGATACATTCGCTTGAAGTGATAATCCATGAACTGATAAATGTGGAGGTTTGATTATTTAAAACGTTTTAGTGAATCCTAATTGTTTTGTAAAGTTTCCGTTTTATAATTAATGTAATACAGTAATTAAAGTTGGGGCAATGCGTAATGTAAACTGAAGTCCTATCCACGTAAGGATTGGAAAAAAGGATATTTTCTTTCAAATGCGTGCATACCTAATAACTGATCAGTTTAATAAAAATATTCAAATGTTACAGGTGCCTACGAACAATGCGTATGTTTATAACTTTAAAAACTTATTTGTTTTGTTAAATGTTGTACAACTTTAGAAATGAAAATGTGTCAAATATAGCCTAAAATTGAATTATAAAATCACTAGATTCATTATTAGCAGAAAAGAAGTGAAAACTTTTCAACGGATGCATAATTCTCATGATAGATGGCAGGTGCTGATTTTTTTATGTCTATTAGTAATTAGGAAACTTATCGGAAATCAATCTTATAGTAATCAATAGTAATCGAAATAATATTGTGTGTTCAGATGATAATTTTTTATAGTTTCAATTAATTTATATTCATTTTTATAATCTGATTTAAGATAATTTGTTTAAACCTGTACGAAGATTCCCATCTACTGTGAAGATTTTCGCCCGCTGTTATTAGTTCGATATGATTTGCGATGAAGATCCGTTCAAAAGATTCCGATCACGACCGTTAAGTACAAGAGATTTTACAGTACCGTAAATGACTTGATATTGTAGCAATTATTTTTAAGCGTAATTGCTGTTTTCTAGATTTGTCATTTTGCTGCGAACCGTGATTGTTGGAAGTGCAGTTAAACCTTTAGCCCCCTTGACCGAATAATTACGGTCCAGGCAACTGATTATTTAATATGTCCAAAACAGTTTTTTTTTATTTTTATTGTAGTATGTTACTTATAATTTGCTATTTACGCAAGTAGCGGAGGGTCGATTGATTGCAGAAACCGGAGATATGTTTAGTTAGGAATATAAAAGGCCTTATCTACGTCTTCCCTGTGTAAAGGCATGGCAAAATCAATTGGCTCTTGTAATTGTTTCAATACAGTGTTAACAATTCTAGTCTATAGCTGTAACGCATATTTAAACTTAAATTTTCTAATTAGATCCTTTACATACTACTGTAATTACAAATTACATTTTATAATCTGACGTACATGTATTCTTAATTTTCACATAAACTTTGAAGACAAATCAGAGCTGTGTGCAAAGTAACTAATTGCAGCTATAGTTACTTATTAGCTTTTATTCTCTAATGATATTATATAGACACAGTTGTGTAAAAAGTAATGTAACTGTTACATGTAACTGGCACAGCTCTGAGACGAATAAATCACGACGAATTGAAAAATAAACTTTAATGTCTTATTAGATGATTCAATGAACATTTACTAATACAAATTAACCACAGAATAGCAGATATTTTGCTTCACACTGTACAACGTGAACAAATATTGTTAACTTACATTTTTCAGCGTTAAATACTTGGGGTATTCATGGCTGATTTAGTAAAAAAAATGTATCAATTGGACCATGCATTTATAAATTTTATGTTTATATGTTTTGTTCTTGTTAGTCGAGCTTTCATGCGGCTTCCAATAGTATGTATTTAATTTGAATATGTTTGTATACCTTTATGTGACATAGAAGAATCTCAATCACATAATTTGAATCGAATTATAAGGACCTTGGCCTCCACTCAAGTTTCCAATTGCTTTTTCTTGTATCGGACTTTTGGTAATTTCTAACCGTTGCTCAAATACACGGTCACGTCTCTACTTATTCCACCAAGAGAGGATCACTACTGCTTCCCTACTTTTTCGGCAGGATACTCAAGATCACGAGCGTTGCGGAATACACAAAGGTTTTTATTATAGCTAGGGTTGGCTGTGTATCCTATTTCTTTTTTTTTTTGTGTTATTCGCATTTCTTATGTTCGTTCAGACTTCTTTTGTCTATGGCGATTTGATTCAACTATGTTGCCCTTAAGCGCCGACTCTATTGTTTGGAAAGCAATTCTGAAAGGGTGTACATCTAGTGACACTTACATGCAGACGTGCGAATCAGTATTTCTTCGCAACAAAAGCATCAGTACGTGTACTAAACGAGAACACGAGAGCATGGTATTACATACAATTACATTTTTTGTTGTATATTAATAATTATACAATTTAAGTAAACAGTATGTCACCAAAATTATTGTATACTCTGATTAGTACTGATTTAGTTATAAATTATGCTTAGATTACATTTATTTATAACTACGTCTTTGATTGGGTGTGCCAATTTAGCCTAAATCTTAATTAAAATGTGAAAAGTTTCAAAGGTTAATAAGTTAAATGTAAAAGCTTTTCGTTAGGCATTCGATGTCAGTGCTGCTAGTCCATATAAACAATAATAAAAGTTACACAGATTGTATAATCTGCGAACTAATAGGTGATGTTCAAATTATGTGGTACTGCAAATACCGTAACCTAATGCAACAACAACGTTGCACAAACGCAAGAAATGGTCATATTCATATCATCTGATAAAGACGAACAAAGGGTTTTGTGAAATTTTAACGATGTCATAATTGCGATGATGAAATGAAATCACCACCACAATTTACTAGTGATATATTCCCGATAACAATGCAGGCAATTTTGTAATATATTAAACATTACATATTATTAATTATTATGTGTATAGTTAGTTATACATTACTTGTAATTACATGTATTAAGTACTAAGATAATAATAATAATTCGTAATGTTACTGGTAATTACAACAAAAATCAAAAATAATTATGGAAATGGTATATATTTCGTCTATGATGAGCCGGATATTTTTCTAGTTTTATAGTCTTCTGCCCGTAACAATAAACTCACCGGAGTGATGTTGTTGCAAGACTGGCTATTTTTGAGTAAGACAATTCTGTTCTTACTACCAGACGAACAATGATTAGGTTTCATTAAACGAGTTTCGTAGTATTATGTAGAATGACTATCTCAATCACCTTAGCTGAACCCATCAGAAACCTTTGGAGAACATTAGCAAACTGCACTCAGAAAAATTGAAATGTTTATTAAACTGATTTTAAAATCATAACTGTAATGTGTTCATAAGTGTGGAGTTGACACTGTAAGTGTTTATTTACCTGCATAAAAAAAGAATTCCTATAAGATTAAAACATTTTCACTTTGTGAAATCGAGAGATTCTGGAGGAAGATTTTAATAAGAATTAATGTTACTTCAAACATCCTTCTTCATTCTTTGTTCAATATCTTAAAACATTAAAATAAGAACACACCCAGTGTTAGTGTTGTAGTAACTTTTGTAAATGTAATGTTTTAGGATGGTTTTAGAGTATTTTTGAAGTAAGTTAGAAATTGCATTTTTAGTATCACAATAGCATTACAGGTGTTGGTGTAGACATAATTATTTTCAGCTCATTTTAGGAAAAGTACAGCAATACTATAATTCAAAATAAGCTGGAAGTACTAATTACGCTTATGCCAGCTACTATGTATGTATAATGTTATTGCAGCGATGCAGTTTTGAATTTAATTTGAATATTTCTATTTAAAAAATATTAATAATAAATATTAATATTTAAAATCACTGTTGTTCAGGCAGCACTAAAAATTGTGTGTACATAATTCTTTTTACTCAAACAAATATTTATTGCATAAAAAATGTACGTTGGTTTACCACTTTTCATGTAAATTATTAATGATTTCCTGAAATGATAAATTAATTTTGTGAATGAAATCTCATTAAAAGTTCTTTTGATATTATCAACGTATTCCTCTTTGGTCCCTGGCGCATATCGAACACAAAAGAAGGGTTTCATTTACGTCTTTTTGTATTCAGTAAACTCTTTTTCCTTAAGTGCATTTATTAAGTATTTTAATATGAATAATACAGTAGTCTGTAATACATATGTGAAACATTCATATTACATTATTACGTCTATAAGACGCAAATGTTACACATATTTGATACTGTCATAGTAAGGTTGTTATTTCAGTGAAGAAAATTGTGTTAGAAATAATTTTATAAACACGATATGTATTTTTTGTAGATCTAATTATCAAATAGTTATAATGAATGCTATTTCAATTTGGTTGTCTATAAAAATTGAAATTGCTGGAGGATATTTCTATCCCCATTGAACCATAGCTTCAGATAAAAAGCTGGGTCTAATCATACACAGTACTACTAACAAAATTTCAATTTTCTTGTTCATATTGGGGCTGAAAACCTTTCCTAGTAAGTTGAATTTGGCAGTATTTTGAAAATATAATGTATTAATCTATTCTCCATTCGAATCATCTTTTTACTCACATAGTTAGATGTACTTATAATAAACCTAACTATAAATTGTAATTAAAATATAAAGTAATGTGCATTGAAAACATGCTGAAACGATAAAATCATCATTTCGAAAGCGAATTATAGTGGAACAGAAACTGTTTACATACGTTCATTATTGCGGAGGTTAATATAAAAGTTAGTTAATAATTACTGTACTAACTGCGGTTGCTTCATTAAAGTTTTACAGCAGTGGACTATAAAATTTATAACGGAATCAAATTTAGTGCCCACAAAAGCTTTAAAATTTATTTCGGTATACGCGATAGCCGTTCATCTAAATTGAGAACAAATTACACTGTTTGAAATTACTGTACCTGTCAGAAAGAATAAAACAGTACTGGTAATCGAATGTTTAATTTTCCAACGTTCTTTGGTCAGGTTAAATATATTTCTTAGAAAAAGTAATGTAGATGTTAAGAAGAGAACTTTCAACTAGTTATTTCCTTCGGAATGGTGCGAATAATTCAGTTCATGTTAGCTGTGATGGCAGAGGAGTTTGAGAACATCACTAGGATAATTACTAACACTGAAAAGAAGCTATATCTGTAGTAGTTGTAAATGCAATGAGTAATAGTATACAGCTTATTATATTTCTCTCCACGATAAACAATTAAAACATCACAATCACCAAACACCACAATTTTGATTAATTACTCGGGACACGTGTTTCGAGAACGCATGGGTTCTCATCATCAACCGAATACCGAATGAATAAATAAAATTAAAAAACTATCATTATAAACATCCCCCTCCTTCTAGTATAAACAAGCATCGCGACATCCTTTCTTTACCTACTTAAATTCTTAAACAAGACCGATTTTCCAAGAATCGATGGTTCTCTATTCATGAGATTATTTTCGTATTTCTAAATATAAATACTCTCATAGGCGTCTATACCCAAGTTTATATATGCTTATTTAAGTATACTACCTAAAGTGTTTGATATTTGCGGTGCTATCTGAGTCCTTTCTTTTCTAGGACAACCACCAATAATTTTCTTATACATGTTTAATATAGCTTGCTTTTCCTGTACCGACAAATGTCCACGTCCCAAGGTAGCACGCTTTTTTGGAGGCGATGTTGATAATCCACTTGTACTAGGCTGTGAATCCATTATCACAAGCAAATTGTTAAAAAAAAACTAATTTTATTGCTTGAATACCGTAGGAACACAAAAAAAATTGGAAAATAGTTTCCAAAAATATTTCTTCAATAAGCTGTGTTTCCAATATGGCCGCACTAAAATTGGCAAATTTGAGCAGTATAAACATGACTGGCAATTAACCAATCGTAAGCCAATATTTTGGCGGGCGATTTGAAATTTTGTCCCTCTTAATAAAAAACAAGGTATAGTTCACGTGGTTTATCAACGGCTTTTAATAATTTGACACTGTCTATTTCAATATGATGTCCCTTTTCAATTCGAAAGTGAGCTAGATGTTCTTTATATCTAGTCTCTATTGACCTTTTTGTTTGTCCGATATCTCTCCACGATGTTTAAAAATAGCATCTATTTGATATTACGAATGCACCTTACCTATGTTCACTCGAAGAAACTCGGTGAGATCTTGAATTCTATTGATTTTACCCTAGCGACGAGAAATAGCAAAAAACATTGAATTAGTAATTCTCTATCAAGTAGATGACCACAATAACTATACTGGAATACGGGACCATAAAATAATAAGTATTGTATTACTGAAATAACACATACATATGTACATATGTAGTCTAAATTACTTTTAAAAGAAGTATTAGTTAGAGGGGAGGGGAGAGGGTATGTTATTCGTAGTATTCGGAGTATGTTATTTCGTCTTTGTTCACTACTTTACGCTACAGCAACATAAAGTTGTTGTTGACTAATAAATATAGTATAATCGTAATATTATATTATTATTATTATTATATTATTATTATTATATTATTTCGATTAACATCTCGTTCATAGCAATTTTAAAATTCTGAATTATAATCCGAGAACAGTCGTGATTGCTATGCAAGAAGTATATGTGTTCTTGCTTATAGCACGTGTCCCCATTTGAGTTCTTAGTTTTACAGACCGGGTCACATAATCGAATTATGCTTTTGAATGAATCATTTACTTTTTATGTACTTTTATGGAGTTTTATGGATGGTATTCATATGAAAAAACTGACGACTTTTGATATATTTGGCTTATTATGTTTTTCTAGTATTTTTTGTCAATTATAATATTGCAAATGTTTTGGTTACGCTAATTAACAGAAGCAATATTTTTTGATCAAATTTAGCCAATATTGGTTGCGCAGAAAATGTCAAATTTGACGAAAAAAAATAATGGAAAATCTTCGTTAATTCAAATGGAACGCCCTGTATATTATTAATCAGTAAAACGCAGAATTAAATATTTTACAACTTTGCGTATTTGACATATCTACCAATAACATTCCTGTCATATAAACAGTTGACAATACTAAAATGAATACATTTAATTTTATATCCCACTACCTTCTCCTATCAAGAGGCTTTCTTAGTTCAAGTTGTTATCTTGTACATATACAATAACTAAGTTTAACACTTTAGGTAAAAATCGCAATATCATAGTAAAACGTGAGTAAATTTATGTATCAATTCAATATGCATAGAGTAAATAATATATTATTATATTCAGAATAATGTAGAAATTGTTTAAAAGCATAAATTCATAATATTAATTAGCAATCTAGAGTCAATAAGTAAGTACTTACTTTGGAATCAATTACAAGGAATTACAGACTGTGAAGGAAGAATTCTAAAAATGTTCCCAAACCAAATTGGAAACCCTAGAAAAGTAAACGATCCACTTTAAATTTAAAAATTTCCGCAAATCTCTTGAATCCCGCAACAAACCGAAATTTATTCAAATATCCTATCTCATTCCATTCTCCTGACGCTCGAAAGACACAGTTTCGTAGATGAGGTCGTTTCGCGAAAGCCACGCAAATTCTCTTTCAAGACAAGACGAAGTGCGATGTGTACGTGTCTTTTTGTTATTCTTTTTTATTTGTTCGTTTTTTCTTTTTTGGCTGGGTGCTTTTAATATTCTATTCTGTTACTATCTGCATATTACTTTGTTTTCAGTTGTATGCTAGCCTGTATCAACTGAAATCATTTGAAGATTATTAGTGTAAAACTTGAAATGTTCAGAATCTTTTTGTACCGATTTGGAGCAATCTAATTTCAGCTTGAATGTTTTATATAAACGCGTTATTTCATTATTGTTAAAAACGTACATAATTATAGCTTATGTATGTACACATCAACTTTTTTAATTAAAATAGCGTTGCATATTTTTTTAGTTTCTTAAATAGCGCGTGCAATTCTACATCAAAATTTGCTAAGGTGCCCTATATTAAAAACCAGCCGTTTTTCAGTAACTCTATTTTCTTTAAATATACTGTTTGAGTCAAAATTTAGAAAAAATAGGAAACACTTTGATATTGTTAATAGAATTACTTCAAATGGAGAACAATATCAATGACTGCTTTATGTTGAAGAAGACGCAAACATACTTGTAACAGAAAAGTTCCAGAGAGACCCAGATTTTACTAGTACACTATCAAGGCGATAATAAAAGTTTTATTATCGTCTTGATAATGACACGCATGGGGTTTTATTTAAATTTTTTGGTGTTTAGTGAGTTGAAGTGTTTAGTGTTCTACTTCTACACCAAGAAATCCTATGAAGAGCTTCACAGATTTTACTACTTTAAGAAAAACTTGTGACGGTGCTTGTTCTGGTTGTTAATTGATTTCAAAAATAATTTTTTGACGTTACGTCACTGGATGTATGAACAATTTTTCATAGCTCCGTAACAACACTTTTAGTCTTGTATAGAATGTTAGTTGTCTTTATGGTTGGTTTCATAAAGGAATGTTAAATGTTTAATTAGTAAACAATAAGTTAAATTTAACAAATGTTTAATTTTAGAAGACGTTTCATAAAATTTTCCAACACAATTTAGCAATGTGTTAAGTAACTGTCTGTTAAATTTATTTTGAGCTATTTTGAATGAAAATCGGTGTTGATCTGGTATTGATGGCAACCAGATTCTAATATTACTTCATACGTAAATGACATTTGTCATTTTAATGTTTTGCAATAAAATGCAAATATCGGTTTTCCGATAAGTTATATATGTTTGTGTTGTTTATTATATAGTAGATATGCCACAAAACAGAGATCATAATTATACTAAAGAGAAAATCAGGAGTTGATAACTATTGTATGTAAAAACAGTGATATAATTGAAAATAAAAAAACCGACGGAGTCAAAAAGTATCCCTAAATTTCTAAGAAATATCCCTTATTCAATTTCTAAATAATTCTGCATTATTCCTAAACTTTGACCGGAGACTTTAAACGAACATGGGTACAATCTATTGCATCAATTACATTGGGAAATAAACCAATTTCATAAAATTCTCTTTTAATGGTATTTATAGTCTGCTCTTGAGGCATATTTATAAACATAGGTTTCAATTTCACTATGTGGCTAGTCATCTTCTCTAAAATTCTACAAACAGAGGCCTTACTTATATTAACATGGTCCCCCAAACCAGTTTGAAAAGTACCCGTTCCGTAAAACCAGGTTTATTTCTTTCTGTGATTGTTTTTAAATTAGGTTTAATATGTTCATATAGAAAGTGTACAGTAGCTTTATTAAATCTGAACCTGAATCTGAAATAAATTCTGATTTAAAATCAATTTCATCATATACATCAAACGGATTTGTTCTGTCTCTAAATATTCTGGGACGCCTGACAATTAGAATTGCGTAATCTATAATTTCATCTTCGGAACTAGATTCTTCTTCTTCCCACAAAAAAATTTCAAATTTTTTAGATTTTATTCATACGATACCTATTGTTTATAATTATAAATACTTACATGTACAATTTAAATCAACTTATGTATGTACACACATATTTCGTAATAGTTGTCAACTTTACTTAGGTCTTTTAAAACAATGCTAAAATTTAACAGAGGTTATTACGTCTGCTAAATTAGCATTTGATTTAACAATATGTTATATTTAGCAATTGTTGGTGAAACGCAAAATTGGAATTTAACAAAGTGCTAAAGTTTAGTACCTCTGTTAAAATTTAACATCCCTTTATGAAACCGACCATTAGAATAAAGATGAATAATCGTCGAATATATAATAATTGCTTATAATGTAGGTAACTTTATAATGAACAAAGGTTTCTAGTTTTGTGGAGCTCTGATGGTTACAACGCCGCGGTTTCTAAAAATATATAATAATACCACCATCGTCGTATTCGAAATTTGAGTTTATGTTGGCCGGGACATGGTTGAGGAATGATGGAGACACTAAAGTGGTCGGAGAAATGGGCACTTAAATATATGCATTTTAAGTACATAACACGGCACTGTCATGGTGGTCGACTTCTCTCCGACCACTCGTTTTAATAGGCGACCAACAAGTCCTTGAACCACTCTTAAAGAATTTATATTGAAGTTGATAACATTTTTCACTGGTTGTAAGTATGCTCAGCATTTTTTAAGTCGAGAATACAATCTTATTTATTTAACGAAAACGTATTATTATATGTTATGGAATAAATTGGTATTTAATTATTTATTGTTTTATTGACCTCTAAGTGGAAATAAATCAGGAATTAAAAGATAAGTACATAAAGGTCAAAAAATACATATATTAATTAGTTTTTTTCAAAAACAGTAAGTCGCTACATATTTTTATTGGTATATTATTCTAGGTTATATGGATTGAATGGTGCTGTTGGAACGTCGCATATTACTTTTTTTCCAGGATTTTCTTAATGAGAAATATAAATTGCGTGTTTTTAAAAGATGTAATTTTACTTATTTCTATCATTATTGTCTTGGATTTTTAAACTATTTGAATTTTTCTTTATTTTATTAAAAAAGCTGCTCACAGTATTTCGGCCAGAGAACTGTTTTATTACCTTTTTGCATGTCACGGTTACTGTAATTTTACATTTAAATCAGTGCGACTTGCAAGAGTTAGCAAGAATCAGCTATAGTAACCGTCTAAATAGGGAATCTGGTATGGTATAACGGTACCTCTGCGAATGGTATTCGTCTTTGATCTTAAATTCGATAAGTATGCATTACATTTACTTAAAAGCACATTTATAGTAGCATTAATAAGAGAAGTATTAAACTTGAGTTTTTCATTAGTTTAAAAACATAATCTATACTAATAATATATTTTTAGTAAAAGAGTACGGAAAAGGTACCACTTCAAAATTACAAATTTTAAAATAAAAAGAAATACAAAAGATCTCTCATTCATGCGCTTGATTTGACTATTATCGTACGCAATAGCAGTTATAAATGAGTGTGTCAATGTTATAAATCGTTGCATGATGTTAGTACTCTTCCAGTTCATGTGTATTTGATTGATGATGCACCACTCATGTTGGCATTCATATGTTGATACACTACCATGTGCACGTAACGTTAATTTATTATTCAGTACTAATTGCTTTGTCCGTGCGTTAATTTATCACAAGTGTGATAAAACTATAATCGTGTTAAAAAAATAACATTAACACATCTTTCAAAGAATGCGTTGAAGTTATTGGAATTACAGTCTTACGACAACTTTCTAATAACAGAGATACCAAAGTTTGTGCGGTTTTCGTTGATATATACTTTCAATGACTTCATTTCTTTTCATATTTAGTAAAATATTCCTTATATGTCATTAGGCGAGGAATAATGTTTTTCCCTGAATAAGAGTATGCAATTAGAAAATCAATCGAACTTCGCGTAATCTAGTTATTTGAGAAAATAACATTGTTTTTAATTGAAATACTCTACATATATTATTTTCTATTTTCAAGCATTAATTATTCTAAACAAAAACTCTCTTATTCATGGTAGTTCTAAAATCGAGGTTAACAGTTGTCGCAAAATTAATTACTTACCTTAATATGGCCATAAGTACTAACCTTGATAAAAGGGAAAGTAACCATCAACCCAAAATAGAGACCAGTTTTGTATATTACACAAGCGGGGAAAATTGTTACTTCATAACAATCGTTAAACATTTGAATTTTAATTCAACGCTTTGTATTTGTTGTAATTGCCCAGAATCGTTTTGTAATTCTTTCGGATTCACTTACGTACATCGATCCACAAGATTCCGTTTCATTAATTTCTTTATTCGTTTTTAACGTAGTAGTAAGTGTAGTATATTGTCTTTGTATAGCAGATCATCTTTTGTAGGTGGTAGTATCTAGTTTTATCTTTTAATGTTTTTGATACGTAATCTATCTTATTCATCGCAATAGTACAAATTTGTTTTAATTGCTAATCTTTTATTATTGTAATTGTTTTAGCTGTATCTCCTGATGAAGTCAGTCGAAATACTGAGGTTCATATGAACAATAATTAGTGGTGTTCCTTTTATCACAGACCGAATTACCCATTACACTTAATTTTACTCTATAGGTCTTTTATATTTATATAATTTTTCATCCAGAAACGAAGCAGCACTCTTCACTATTAAAATCAATTAAAATGTTAACTACTTAGTTAAACTGAAAATTCCAATGGCATTTGACAATTTGACATTTGACATATTGCGGCTTTCAGTTACGCAAGTGCATACGATATTTGTATGTTTTCCATTTGTGTTCAATGGTGTAGATGAGAAACAGAGTAGAATAGGAGTATTCCGGTGTAATTACAAGCAAATGAAGAGCAGCAATTGCTATCTTGACATTCAATCTGAACGTTTGCGTCAACTATTTCTGAACGTGTATTAAATTACATTAAATTGAAAAAATGGTATTCAACGCAGGGAAGAAAGTAACAATTTTCGAATGCACATATGAAAGTGTGTAAATGGCGAGTGGCAATATTCAATTCCAGAACGCATAGCTGATTTTCATGAAGAATATCCTGAATTAGTTTTTGACTACAATGGTTTTTACAATATTTTGATAAAATCTTTGCAGTTATTCGGGGAGACTGGTAACGTCGCTCGAAAAACTGGTAGTGGGGCGGCCATTTAAACGTACAGCTAAAAATATTGAAGCCATTCAGAATATTATTGATGAAAATCCAAAAACATTAATTTCAGCAATGGTCCAACAGACGAATCTGTCCTATGGCACATGCCAACTCGTTCGAAAGAAAAGTTTATATTACCACGCATAGAAACTGTAATGTTTTCATGACCTTTTCCGAGTGGAATTTTGTCAATAGTTCCAAAATAATCTAAACAATGGGAATATCCTTAACATTGTTTTTTTTCAGGTAAGGCTTGGTTTTATTTTTCTGGGATATGTAAATTCACAGAATATGAGTTTGTGATTAGCGATAAATTCTCATTTTTTGCTGAAAAATCATTGCATCAAAAGTCGGTATTTGTGTTGGAATATGTCGAAGAAAATTGGCGGCCCTAATTTTTTTTTAAGGCATATTCACTGTTGCACGATATCGTAAAGAAATACTTGGTCTGTTAATAAATCAACTGGACGATGAAGAATTACAACATGGGTTTTTCTAGAAAGATGGTGCAAACAGCACATATTGTACGACCACAGAAGCACTAATATCTGAGAGAAATTTTTGATGACAGAGTAATAAACAGGAACACTGAAATCTCATATCCAACTAGGTCTTACCATTTTAACATGTGCGAATTTTTTGTATGGCCATACATAAAAGGTTCCATTTATTCAACGCCAATACATAATCTGGAAGGGCTTCAACATCGCATAATAGTAAAGTGTGAAGAGATTAATAACTCATAGCAAATGTTGCATAAAGTTTTTGATGGATTATAGAGATGAGTTGGATTATATTTAGACGTAAATGGACAACATTTTCAACAATTTCTATAGCTTTAAGTAAATTATTTTCTACTAAATCAATTCTTTATTTCTGCTTATGTTGAGCATCATCATCAAACGTCAAAATGAATGTCATTAATTAAGTTAAAATAACAATCAAACATTTACAGTCTACACTAAAAGTAATTGTGTTTTCACGATTTATCTCGTTCCGTATCTTTCTCCAGAAAAGCTTTATTGAAAATCGAAAATAATTACTAATTAATATTAAATATATGAAAATATTGTGAGTCTGTGACCGTATGTGCACATTTTAAATTTCCGTCTCTCCGATCTAAACTATTAACTCTGTCAGCTTTGAACTGATTTTTTAAATAATTACGATTTAAAATGAGTGAAAACAATAATGGCCGACGAAATATAAAATCCTTGGGAACTGCAAGAAGAGTTACAAAAGCGCGGACTCAACGTCACCGGTAAAAAATCTGTACTTGTAAAGAAACTAAGAAGTGCCTTAAATTCAAATGAAATACGCGAGGACAACGTCAATAACTCAATTAATACAACATTTGATAAACAGAATGTATGTAATGTAAAAATTAGAAGTGCAGCAAAATATTACACTTCTTCCTATGGGTATACATGAAAGAGTTAGTACACCGAACGCCACCGACGATTGAATAAAATATGCGAGAAAGAATTGCATAAGCTTTTACATCAATAACTCCTAAAATGTCGAGGCGAGTTGAAATCAATTTTCAAAGAAAAATTAATATTTCTGTAAGAGAAAAGGCATGATTTTTCCACATTTATTATAATTTCTTTTTGTTTTTAATGATTGATGAACATTATGTATGTATATTCTGTTATTTTTGAAATATTTTCAAGGTTACCTCGAAATTGAAGGCAACTTTTTTGTAGCTTGCGAAAAAACTATGAAATATCTACTATGAAAATTTAAAAGAAAACATAATACTTAATATATATATGGAAAGGTATTAGAATGAGAAATCTATCGATCTAACAAAAGACGTAGGGTGCCATTTAAAAAAATGAAGTTATCTAGAGACGAAGTTCCGGAAATGCGTTAAATCATTTCTGGCAACCGGAAGTAGGTATTCATCTTCTGTTGATGTCATTGTCTATACCGGACTATATAGTTTAGATATTCTTGATTTCATTTCGATACCACTTTTCAGGATCAAGCTATCGCGGCATACGAAAAACACCGAATCGGGATAGTTTTTACAAAAACGTATAATATCTCCATAACTATTAAGAAGGTGGTTTGTATAAAGTGGGAATATTTTTTAGCGTACTATTTAAAAATGCCAAAATATATCCCATTTAAAATAACGGAGCAAGTATATGTTTACCTACTTTAGAGACACTCTGTATAGTTAAAAATATTTTTAGATTATGCAAGACATAAATTGGGATAACTCTTCTTTATAACTTTTTTCTCTATTTTCACAAATGCGGCAGATATCTAAGATCCACGTTGAAACTGGACATCCTGTATGTAAATGTAGTTGCGATAAAATTGAGGGTACTAGCAAACAATAAACCGCGACCACCGTAAAATCGTTGAATATTGCGCGGCAAATGAAATCCTCAGTGAAAAATACCATAGTTAAAAACTCGGAATCAACAAAAACTGTTTTCAATAACAAGAGGAATGTGCTAATTTTTGCGGATAGCCACGGAAGGAAATTGAGCGGTATGTTGAAAGATAAATTACCAGAATATAATATCCGGTCAATTTTTAAGCCAAACGCTCTGTGGAAAGATGTTGTTGTTGAAGCAAAGACTATGACGAAAAATTATAATAAGTATGATTATGTTATAATATGTGCCGGTACCAATGACGCGGTAAATGGGCGTGAACTATCAATTGACTCAAGCGTGCAAACATTTGATGAACTGAAACATACAAACATCATACATTTAACTGTTCCTCCCGTTAACGGAAGGCCGGTTCTAAATAAATTTATACGTGATATAAATGATACTTTACATACATCAATAAATTTAACAAACAATGGGGTGAGCATTACTGCCGGGAAATCTCAACGCGAGCGACTTTGGTAAGTCTAGTATTCATCTAAATCAAGCAGGAAAAAGTAAATTAATTGAGGCAATTCACCAGTCAATTATGAGAGATAACAGTTATCAATTTTATAATCCAAAACTAAAAAAAAAACATATAAACTATCAAAATCTAATAACATCAGTAAGTGGGCCAGATGACCACGCGTCAAATATTTCCGTAACACCCTTTCCATTGGCCGGTAATAGGAATAGTAACAACAGTAATACTACAAATAAAAAAATAAACAACAATGAGCACGCTGGAATAACATTATCTCTTTAATATCGCGAATGCGATACGGAGTTCAACCAATGTGACACACTGCTCAACAAATAAATGCGTAACAGAGCCAACGGAAGTACGAATATACAAGAATAGCAAAGACTACGAAGATACCTCCTGTAGTGAGAGATCTACTGAAGATGAGGAATCTGAAGTAGACGATACGACAACAAATGAAGAGCTGGAAGAGTTTTTGTAGCGTGCAGCGACGAGGAGTGTTGAAGGTGCTCAGTCTAGTACAATTTGGCTAATAATTAACTTATTAAACAAATATTTCGTATTTAAGGTGATGTTTTATTTATTCTATTGCTGTGACAAAAACAATGTCAATCTCTATCTAAGAGCAAATGTTTATAATTGGACATTATGATTTTTATGAGACTCACCAGCGCCTAAAATAATTATGGCTTTTATGGAGTTTTTAAAAATAAAATAAAACGTCTTATTCCATAAGAAAAAACCCACCGTGATTATGCTCTTTGAATTACCTTGTATAATGTAAAATATTAAATTATTTCTCATATTAAACAATTTTACAACTTAGGGAAGTTATATTCATATTTGAATTTTTTAATAATAAAGTTAAATTCTCCTCATTTAAACTCCTTGAAACTGTATTTCTGTTTACATTAAATCGAGTTCCAGTATGTCACAAAAACGACTATAAACTTTTTTTTTTTGCTAATACGCCGCCCGTAACATTATTAGTTTAAACCTATGCACAAAGCAGTTGGATTTTAGACGGGATGTGGGGAAGATGCTTTCGTTATTCATTTAATTTAATATAAATTGTAAAAGTGATAAAAATGAACATTTTTTTAATTAACTTAAAACTGTGTGCAAATTAGTGCAGTGTTACATCATACCATAGAGCGATCTAAGGTAGGTCAAATTATTATTTCTACAAAACATTTCTAAAAATATTTCCTTTGTTTAATTGCTTGAAAACAGTGTTATCTCCAAAAATGTTTAATTCGTTTTTACATTAAATGAACGCTACAATATGTGGCTAAATGGATCCGTAGTTCTAATTTGAAATTTAATCCGTGCAAATTATTTATATTGAGGTATGCCCTTCAAGCGTATTACATATTATGTAATAAACATGTCTTCACTTTACTCTTTCATATGGTTGAATCGCTGTTCGATTGAATTTTTTGTGTAATCAAGAATAGCGAAATAAAAAAAAATATTTAAAATGATCTTTAGGGTTTACCACTGGTTTATCTGTCGGCTCATATACAAAAAGACGTTTTTTTCTTCTAGTCCTGTTTGTAGAAACTGGTGGGAAATTGTGTCTTCATCAATTTCATTGTTAATAGTTTTTGCCTTTCTCATTAAAATATCAAAATTTTTATCTGTTTTCTGAGTGGAAACAAATTGTATAAAATCTTCTAAAGCGTTAAGACACTTCTTTTATTGTTGTAGACGTGTTCTGAATGAGTTTACTGACAACGTTTATTTTTTCCAAAAGACAATGCCATATTGTTGAGGAACAAACGAATTTAAAAGATTTAATTTTTGTAGCCAAAGAATCAGCAGTGTGTCTTATATTAGTATCCCTAGACTGATCTGTAGATAATTCCATTAGACTGGAAAAAAAGTCTGATAGCTTTTATTCTACTTTCCCAACGAGTTCCTGATACAGGTTAAATATAAGAGAACTGACATTTGATTTTTGTATATTCTCTCTAAGCAGAGATGACGAAAAAAAATTATATAGTAATACGGTTCTGTACCCCAGCATTTGCGTCACACATATTAGAGCCATTCTCGTATCCTTGGCCACGCATATCCTTAATATTTAAATTAAATTTAGGTAGGATAGTACCAGTCAAATACTCGAAAATTCCTTCACATGTTGTCGTTATCGAAGGGAAAAATCCTAAAAACCTTTCTCTTATATTTGCCACACCCTTTGAGCAATCAAGGAACTTTACAATAAAAGTTAACTGCTCTGTATGACCGATCAGGAGTACTATCCATAATAATTGAATAATATTTAGCATTCTCAAGTTCATTTCTTATATTTTTTGTAACAGCATCATCACCTAGGAGATTAATAGTTTCATTTTGAAAATCAGTGCTAATGAGGCATGTGTTTTTTCAGTACAAGAGATTTTTTTTTCATTTGTTAAGTGTTTTATCACTACCGGATCAAACTGACCAATCAATTCCGCTGCTTTCAGAAAATTACCGTTATTGTAGTCATATAACTTGCTAGAATAGTCCCGAAACGCTAAACATGGTCTCGCCAACTACTGAACAATTGTCTTTCAATAATTGCATGCCATCGTTTGTTTCTAAATTAAATAATTTTTGCTGTTCGGAGTCATTGTCAAATTTAATTTTTAACGGCGGCGCAAATCAAACCAATTTGAATAAGATTTTAAATGAGAAGTAGCTGTGTCATGACGTTTTAAATTAATTGAAGAGTGGATCTAATCACTGTATCCATTTTTACTAGTGAAAGATAGAGGTCTGCGAAGTTGGCACCACAAGGTGGTCAAAAATCGACAAAAATGCTAGATCGGATTGACCATTTATTGACCACTATTGACCATCAGCGATTTCGATTGACCACCTTTTGTTTAGGCTACAGCCGCTATACCCATATTTTGGGGTCTAATGGCGAAAATGCTAAAATTATCCAATATAGACATTTTGTTTATCGGATACGATTGACCATCGTTTGACCATGTTTGACCACCCTTCACATTTTCAAAATTTTCAAAAAAAAATTTTTTTCGAATTTTTTTTTACTGCAAACTGTAAAATTTTGTTGCAGTATAGGATTGACCAACGTTTGACCATGATTGACCACCAAATAATTTTTTCGAAAACTTAAAAATATTCGAAAAGAATCATATCTTCAATGAAATGACATAATAGAACTTATTGTGTCGTGTCTCTAGACCACACAAAACTGAAAATTGTCGTTTGACCACCCTCCGGTTAAATTTTATCCAGATCAGAGGCAACAGATGTCTGGGAAATACGATATGTGTAAGAAATGATCAAAAGTTTGGAAAATAAAAAAAGGAAATAAAGCCTAGTTGTATAATACCTATATACGCAATTATATTATATATATTATTATTATTATAAATTGTTAAACATTTGCCACCAAAATTTGATTTACGGAGAATTTTGAGCTATGGGAGTAGAACTACAGATGTTTGGCTGTATCTTGTAACAAATGTTGCCTCAGATCTGGATAAAATTTAACCGGAGGGTGGTCAAACGATAATTTTCAGTTTTGTGTGGTCTAGAGACACCAGACAATAAGTTCTATTATTTTCAGCGTTTGACCATCTCTCAAAATTTGTGAAAAATGCGAAAAACTTTGAAACTGTTAAACGTAACTTTAAGATCGGATAAAATTTAACCGGAGAGTGGTCAAACGATAATTTTCAGTTTTCTGTGGTCTAGAGACACGGGACAATAAGTTCTATTATTTTCAGCGTTTGACCATCTCTCAAAATTTGTGAAAAATGCGAAAAACTTTGAAACTGTTAAACGTAACTTTAAGATCGGATAAAATTTAACCGGAAGGTGGTCAAACTATAATTTTCAGTTTTGTGTGGTCTAGAGACACCAGACAATAAGTTCTATTATTTTCAGCGTTTGACCATCTCTCAAAAATTGTGAAAAAGGCGAAAAACTTTGAAACTGTTAAACGTAACTTTAAGATCGGATAAAATTTAACCGGAGAGTGGTCAAACGATAATTTTCAGTTTTCTGTGGTCTAGAGACACGGGACAATAAGTTCTATTATTTTCAGCGTTTGACCACCTCTCGAAATTTGTGAAATATGCGACGCAAGAGGTTATAACATTATCTGGGTTTGATGTCATTTCATTGAAGATATGATTCTTTTCGAATATTTTTAAGTTTTCGAAAAAATTATTTGGTGGTCAATCATGGTCAAACGTTGGTCAATCCTATACTGCAACAAAATTTTAGAGTTTGCAGTAAAAAAATTCGAAAAAATTTTTTTGAAAATTTTGTGGGTTGATGGTCAATCGTATCCGATGAACAAAATGTCTATATTGACTAATTTTAGCATTTTCGCCATTAGACCCCAAAATATGGGTATAGCGGCTGTAGCCTAAACGAAATGTGGTCAAACGAAATCGCTGATGGTCAATAGTGGTCAATAAATGGTCAATCCTTTCTAGCATTTTTGTCGATTTTTGACCACTTTGTGGTGCCAACTTCACGGACCTGAAAGATAGGTATATCAGAAGAGCAAAACAATTTATAACAAAAGCAAAAAATTGCATTGGCTTTGTCGGAGTAAACTAATCAGTCTGTTAATACTTTTTGAAGATTTGTTAAAATTCTGAAGTAATAAGTATTTGAAACTTCCAGCAAAACATTTTCACGTAACGTGTATTTGCCCGCGCGTGCGTAACGTATTTATTGTAATTGTTTTTTCTATGCATAAATGCGCGCCTAAATGAAGGCGCCTGCGTAAAAATCACGCTCTAGACGCTTATCAGCTATGGCGCTGGATCTACCAATACTGCCCTAACGAATATTATCGACGAAGTTCTACGCAATATAAACCAGGGGCAACATGTTGCTTGCATTGCGTGTGAGGGAACGAAAGCATTTGATCTAGTTGATCACAGTGTTCTAATGAACAAGTTTCACAGATTTGGCGTAAGAGGAATAGCAGGCGATCAATTGGAGTCATATTTAGACCGGCGGATCCACTTTGTTGAAACAAAACATTTACACACTGATCTATTTGTACGATCACATCGATCTGCGGTTATTGAGAATGGTGTAGGAGTACCTCAGGCCTCGATTTTAGGGCCGCTATTGTTTCGTCGTACGTATCCGGGAATATAACACTATACGCGGACGGCACGACAATCGTTGTTACCGGAAATAATCATGATAATCTCCTTGTTAATATTAAAAAAAATATTAAACGAACTGGTTTACTGGCTGTCTATAAACAAGTTAATACTTAAGGTTGAAAAGACAAAAATATTGACATTTGAGGGGGAAGAAACGGGTGAGTCAATAGAGGTAGAAAGCATAGCCTTCAACACTGCATCGGAACAATAAATTAAACTGGGATTCGCATATTAATGGCGTTACATCCAAATTAAATAAAAGTCTATACATATTAAGAAAAATGAAAAATTCCTGTAATATCACGACTCTTAGAATTATATACTTTGCCCATTTCAACTAACATTTAAATCAAGGTTTAATCCTATGAGGTTCCAATAAAAATCTGAAACCAATTTTACTGTTGCAAAAGAAGGCTATTCGAATTATTAAAGATTTATTGCCCACGCAAACATGTAGAACTTCTTTCTTAGAGTTGGGTATACCAACGGTTTATCATCTCTATATATTACAAGCAGCCTTATATATATATAATACTTTCAATAGATTCCAAACTAATGCTGACGCACATAATTACTCCAGGAGGCATCCGAATCTTTCGTTATGAATTTCCAAAATGTTGTAAATATTATAACTCGCATATACGGATGAGCGTAAAAATATACAACTCTCTACCAATTGCAGAAAAATATGATTGTAAAAAAAATTTTGGCGGGTCAGATCTTTTATTCTCTGGATGAGTTTTTTGACGTTGGTGCAACTCTGAGCGGTGAGACTGGGTAACTGTTTGCACACATTCTATATGTATTGTGATTGTGACTGTAGCTATTATTATATGTATTATTGTATACTCTGTGAATATGTATGTAAAATTTGTACACCACTGGTATTTTTCAAATACATATATACTAATACTATACTAATACTAATTAGTACGTGATGACGTGCAGCCTCATCTGATTGTCACCACAACAGTCTCATTATGTTTAAGCGATTCAATCAAATATTTTCACAAGTTTGTTCTTAAGAATATATTTTGGAAAAGCCATTCCATGGATTAATCTTTACTCTTCATTGACTCCGTTGTCTGACTAGCGTTAAACTTCCATTACATGTCTAGTATACTGACAGCATCTTGCTTACCAACACACATGCACACATGTTTATAATAAATTAACAGATTAATTAGAAAAAGTAAAATTATATAATTATATTACGTTAATTGATGATAATATTTGCGTTCAATTCAAAAAGAAATTGTCAAAATATAGCAAAGTTGTATTTTTTTTTAAATGGTGCACTCTTTTTGACTTAATAATCGATGCTTTCTTTTAAAGATTGTTGCAATTTTAATTTTATTTATTTTAAGGTACTTTTTTGTTATTTTAATTTGTAGCCTTGAAGAAGGAATAAGATTATCCTCAATATTTGGAAAAAAATCGAAAAACGTACTAACTTTTATAGAAGCAGCTATTTCAATTAAATTATATTATTTACTATATACATATATACATATGTATGTGTATAGAACTTCGCAATATTATTATTTCTGAGTTACGCTTAATTGTATCTCGCTAAATCTACAGCTACAAGTCAATGCAATAAATAATTGCAGATAATGTAGATATAAAAGTAATAGCAGTACTCCTATAGCGTTTGCATGGTCTAGCACTATTGAAAATATCCATTCTGCACATTTGCTATCTATTACGTATTTGATAAAAATATTAAAACTAATTAAAAAAGATTTAGTTTCAATTTCCTGTATCTTAATAAATACAAAGAATGGCGAGAAAACTTTGAAACGGCGCGTATACACGGTCAAATTTCCCAACATTTTTACAACTTTTTAATATTTGTTTTTCTAAGTCTTTTGTTTTTAAATGGCGTAAAAATATCTTTGCGCACGCATGTTGTAGACATCCTTACAGTGATCGTGGGTGGTTAAATCATATTTTATATAACACCCGGTTTCAGTGAATCGACTAGTTTAACTTCTGCATCACGTTTCAGCCGTTGCTTCTAATATTACCTCTGCTATTTATGACAATCCCAATTCTACGAAAAGAAGGTGAGCGACACAAAACGCTTTTCTTCCATATTTGAACGAAATCGTCGAGAACACGGAAGCTTTTTGTGGAAAATTTATATCGCGTCTACAAAAGATTATCGTAAATTACTTAAGAGGAAATCGAAATTTATGTAGGGTAAAAGTTATAACAGTAACAAATAGTAGGGTGATAAAGTAATAGTTATAATTTAAATAATAGGTTTATTTCTAATTTATGTATTTATTTGTTAAGCTATATTTTCTTCTCTTCAAGAACTCCATTAGTAATTTAATTAGATTTTATCATTAAAAACCCAAAGGCAGAAAACATTTTATTTTCAAAAGTATAATATATGCAAATATAAATCGATTTCTAGTAAAAGCATTTATACAACATGATACAGTCGGTGTCTTAGAAATCTGGGCACTTAAGTTATTGTATTGAAATTTTGTGAATAAGGGGGATTCAAATATCTCTTACGTTTGTGATCCATACAGCCATTTTCGTGTGTGTACTCTAAATTGTTTAAAGCTGCTAGATCTAATAAATTCTATTCGTTAAGAGAAATCGTATCCGGGTGGACATTTGGTTTGTCAGGTGTGTGGAAGGAGCTTAATTTGGTCTGATTCTACTTTTAATAGGTAATATATAATTATGTAGTAATTTTTAAGGTTCGATTAGAACCCTTTATAAATAACTCTGTTGTGCTTTGGTTTGCATGGCAAGCCGATCTGTCAGATCTAAGTTAATTTAAAGGTGGAAAGAGTCTGATAATGCAAACAAACAAATTTCAAGTCTACATTATTGATAATACGGTGCTAAATACGTTAAAGTATATTATACACTTTGTTACAGAAAAGTTTTACTTACATTAACAGTTGCAAAAAATTGGAACAAGTTAATCTGTTTACAGATAAATAATAATAAAACCAGATAATAATTCTTTTCAAAAATCAGAAAATTTACATATTTTAATTTCTTTAACGCCCTCTAGCGGTGATGGAAAAAATAATATTAAATAGTTTGAATCGTTAAATGTAGACCAAGGAAAATACTTTACAATAAGACCAAATTTGCTAAATTTTCTTCAGGGGAAGCAGAATAATTTAAATTTATTGAAGAAATTCTTGCCATTCATACGTTCTTCATGATATCTTCCGATAGGTAAAAGATAGCGATACCAGATTTTCGCTGATTTGTTGGTAATTTAGCCTAGATTTCGAATCTGTAGTCAAACATGTATGTTTCTTTTAATATTTTCGATAAAAAACAAAATTTCCGAAAAAAATTAAGCAGCGCCCTCTAGCCTGCATGTCACTTATTAGATTGGTTCGAATTTGTAAGCGTCAGGTTGGAGGAGTAATGCTGTTTCCAACGAGACTAAGTTTGCAAAATTCGGTTCAACAGAACAGGAGTTATAAGCGCCCTTATTTGGCAAAATATAGAAAAATGGTCGGTGTAGAATTTAAATTTTTGATTTTCAGTTACGCCATTTAGCGGTCATCCTACACTTCCCTAAATAATTTCCAGATGTTTCTCGGTGCCACTTTAGTCAGTGATTTTTTTTTCCCGAAGCTGTACTATAGATCGTTCTTGAAATATGGCCGACCACCATTCTTAGTTGGCCTCCCGGTACATGCATAATTTTTTTAGAAATATGGTCGTTTTTAATAGCGCGTTCCTGTTAATGCACCTTCTACAAATATATTTAGATTACAAAATTGATTATACTATATCATGCTAATTGTATCCATAAGCATTATATTTTTTGTAAAATTCTGTTTCCATAATCTGCCCCTAAGATTTATCAAATGTCGTTGGATTATTTCATTTTCATCAGCTACCTAATTTTTTAGTACTCTTAGTGGTTATTTTATATTTATAATTAGACATACTTATATAAATGGTATAATTTTATTTTCTTTACCAAGAACAGAATGAACAGAATAAGAAAAACGTTAAAGTTGTTTAACAAATTTTTAATTAATTAATTATTCAACTTCAGTAAACTCAACAACTGTTACATATTTTGTACAAATTGTAATCAATCCTTCATATTTGAAGTATGTTCACTTGATTTAGTAACTAAACTCAAACTTTCGAACTCTGTTTTGACTGTATATCTTTTAGGCATAACTTGATCGTTGCTTCGTCTTCGTAAGAATATTTCCTTGAAAGCTTCCCTAAATTTATAGGATACGATGTTATAGAGAATAGGATTGATTGTTGTAGACACGGAATAGAATAAAAATCCGCAGAGTATCTCTATATACGGGGCAATAGAATGCAATTTGCCTAGAAAGTGGTACATCGGTCTAAATACTTGCAAGGGCGTCCAACAGATGCAGAGAGCGACTACGACTATAGCTGTAACAGAAGAAAGCTTCATATTAGTTTAGGTACATACAGTCGAATTTTTGGATCTTATCCTTTACGTCATGTTGACATTTCTCTCTAATGTACGTTAAATCATAGCGTTAAATGGCGGCGATTAATATTTTTTTGTACTCGCTTATCAAAACCTGTCATTTCACGATTCGATTTGCGTGCGTAAAAAGTCACTTTAAGCACGAGTGCGTAAAAGTAAAGTTGGTACTTACTGGAACTTGATTAATTTAGTGACATTTTAAAATCATAAATCCCTAACCTTAATAATATGGTCATAAACGATAACGTACATTAACAATATGTACCAAGTGACTATAAATGTTTGTAACAAATATTTACTTTGGCAACACTGAAAAATTGGCTTGCCTGGTTATTCGCATATAGGTACAACTTTGTAGGTTATGTCATTTGTATCATATGGATGCGTTATGCATGTTTGTTTACTGATACCAGAAGGAAGATTTATAGAAAACGAGTTTTTTGAACACATATTTTAAACGAGTAAACAAAAATTATTCAAAGAATATGCTCAAAGTGTCGACCTTCCACTGCTAAACAACACTGCACTCGTCGTGATAAATTGTTAAATACATTAGTTAACGTTTCAGGTGCTATATTTGCTATTGCCACCTCAATAGCGTTCCGTAACTGTTGTAAATTCTGTATTTTATTCCGGTATATTGTGTTTTTCAAATAAGGGAACAAAAAGAATTCTAGTAGCGTCAAATCGGGAGATCTACTTGACCACAAACCTACACTAATCAAACGGTCTGGGAAGAATTGGTGTAAATAATTAATTGTTATTTATGCAGTGTCTGCTGTAGCTGAATCTTGCTGAAAATAACCACTGGTTATCTCTATGTCATCCAACTAATTTATAAATGATTCCAAAATAATGGTTTGGTAGCGTTGAGCATTAATCGTTTCTTGAAAGAATATCGGACCAATAATTCTTTGTCGTGACATTGCCACCCAAACACCGATTTTAACTAGATGCAATGGCACTTGGACTAAGTTCTGCGGATCCTCTGCCAACCAAGTTCTGAAGTTCTGGGAATTAATATAACCAGACAGATGATACCAAGCCTCAGATTGTTATTATACCAGTAACAAAACTGTGTTCATTATACGAAATCAGGAGGATGAAGTTGCTGAACAATCGTAAATTTATATGGATGTAAATGTAAATGCTTTTTTAGGATCTTACGAGTGGATTCATAGGAGAGTTCTGGAAAGGACGTAAAAAAGGTTAAAAGGAAATAATAGTAATTGATAATGGGACTTTACTTATTTGTTGAGATAAACGACGTACTGAAATATGAGGATTTTCTGCAACACGTTCATTAACATTATTCAAAACATCAGGTGTAGCAACAGTGGAACGGCCAGTAGATTTACCTTTAGCCACATTACTGGTGTTCAAAAACTTTTAAACAATTCTTGTAGTGTGTATAGTAAAGCTACGGTAATCAACTTCGTCCTCTGGATACATTGCAACAAATTGCTCAAAAGTTGATTGCAGCGAATATATCCAATTACCGTCATCATTTTGTAAGCCGCTTCGAAAATAAGCCATTACAATAAATGTGTTTTGCTCAATAATAAATACCATTGTTAAAATGAAATTGAGTGGCTTTATTCGTATGACTTTTGCTTTGACAAATATGACAAATTTAAATTTAAAAATCAGCTGTGCTAACCTAAAATTACAGAAGTTTTGCCAACTTAAGTCGAAAATTTACAATCATTTATAGTCGCATTGTATTATTATTATAGTTCTCGTACAAAAAATATTGTACAAACTTCGTGCGTGAAACATTTCGCGAATTCGTGCCCATAAAGCGCTCGCCTCCGGCTCGCGCTTTAAACTGGTCACTCATTCGCGAAATATGATTTTACGCACTTGGTTCGTAAATAACTATTTTTGTACTCGCTTATTAAAACCTGTCATTTCACGATTCGATTTGCGTGCGTAAAAAGTCACTTTAAGCACGAGTGCGTAAAAGTAAAGTTGGTACTTACTGGAACTTGATTAATTTAGTGACATTTTAAAATCATAAATCCCTAACCTTAATACTATGGTCATAAACGATAACGTACATTAACAATATGTATTATTATTATAGTTCTCGTACAAAAAATATTGTACAAACTTCGTGCGTGAAACATTTCGCGAATTCGTGTCCATAAAGCGCGAGCCGGAGGAGAGCGCTTTAAACTGATCACTCATTCGCGAAATATGATTTCACGCACTTGGTTCGTAAATAACTATTACGTATGTATATCTGTGTTTAATTACGCTGTTACTGACGTAACGGACAAGATCCAAAAATTCGACTGTTTATACATATGTATATTGCTCATTGATAAAATAATTTTGAAATGAACAAGCTGTTATTAGAAAAAAATGTTTGAAAAATGTTTGAAATGCGAAAATCTGCATTTTCTCAAATTGAAATACTATATTTTTATGGGTTAGTTGAAAGCGAAATTTAATTATCTATTAGTTGGAATAAAGCATATATCTGTCAAAATATGATGGTGTCTAAATACTTCCTGACAACTATCGCGGTATTGAATAAAAAAAAAAAATGAGACGTATCGTACGCTTCTGTGCTATGAATATTCTGTTCCAATTCACAGCTTGACCCCATGTATTATATTATACGATATAATACAGTACACCATAGCATAATAGACGTTAACTAGACTCGACACATCTAGAGTGGAGTTTAGTTGTAAAATCGCGTAATATACGGAATTAAGTTTTTCAGCAAGATACTGAATATGGTCGTCAAAAGTGATAAAAAACACCTAGAACTTGTAGAAAGAAATATGAGTTTATCCAGTTCAGCGCGAAACCACAAGTATCTGATTGATTCAACTTGGGATACAATATCTCAGGATCAATACAGTCAAATGCTCTAGTTAAATCAAAAAAGATACCAAAAAATATACCTATACATATATAGTGGGTTACATCTATCAACGCTGTTTCTATAGACTTATGTTGTCTGAAGCCGTGCTGCTTGTTAGTTATTATGTTATATTTAGCTAAAAAAGAGACAAGCTGATTGTATGCCACACGTTCAAAAACCTTAGAAAATGTATTAATAACTGAAATAGGTCGATAATTCATTATGTTAGACTCACTACTTTTTTTGTGAACGGGCACAACAATGGCCGTTTTCCATCATGCAGGAAATTTGCCTTCGGTAAATGACAAATTGACTATATAGGCCAGGTGAACAGCTATATCATCGATAATTAAGGTTCTTCACTGGATCTCTTGGTGTTTTGTGTGTTAAAGTGTTCATTGTTCATCAATAATTAATTTAAGAACTGCTGATTCCATCGTCCCAGGATGACGTTTTATTAGTATCTATATAGTATATTTATCTTAGTAGTTATAACAGTAATATCTTTATTACATACATGACTAAACATAAAAGAATGCCAAGGTGTGGGGACCAAGCATAGTAGGAAGTAAGGTCCGCGCACCAAACTGGTTAGCAACCAGTCCCTCCGCGACCGATGAAAAATAGTTACCAAACTCTCTCGATACATTCACGAATTATTTGAATGAACTATTCAGCAATACTGTTAGTTGGGAATGATCTGTTACATGACAAGATATCCAGATTTAATTCTTCTGATTTTATTTTTGGGAATACTTGAAAGAACTTGTTTGCGTCTCTGAAACATAGAAGATGACTTTTGGACAGACAATTATTATAGGTGCCTGTCATCAACTAAAAAATCTAAATGTTTACAACTAATTGCACGAGACTCCGCAAAGATGATTGCAATTTTCTATTCAATATCAAGGGCAAACATTTGAAAATATGCTGTGATAAAGATAAGTTTACCAATACTGTATATATGTATATGTGCAAAGTTGTTTTATTGAGTCATGTCTCGAAATTACTGTAATTGTATTACACATTTTTTCTTGTTTTCATCTTTAGTGTCATCGGGAAAGGTGTGTATAGTTTCTTTCTTAATACCCTGTATACTTTGAAGGAAGTAAACTCTAAAATGTTAATTTCCTTGTTGGTGGTTAAATATAACTCTTAAAAAATAATTTCTGTGAATCACACGTATATTTGTATTAAGAAACTAAAGTTATCACACGACATTTGTGGTTTAGCTTTCCATTATTTTAAAACTAAAAACCCATATAAAGATACTGTTGCTTCTTTTACTATAATATAAGGTGTAACAGTACGTCACAGTTTTAAATTAGATGCTTTGAACGTTATTTCACTTCTTGGTTGGTTGAATATTGTAGCTAGAATAGATATTTCTATTAGTTTGAAGTTATCTTGTAAATGTGGCCAGTTGCTGCCTCCTTTAGTTGCTAATGTCATCACATTAGCCTCGCATTCCATTTTTGCATATTGTAGCCATTGCACTACAACTTATTTACTTTTTACTATGTTTTGCTATGTTGAGAATAATTTTTTTAGTCATATATTTGTCTTAAATTTAGCGGCAAATTGTTGTAAAAAATTTAAATGCCATGCACTAAACAGTTACAGTTTTCTTGGAATTTGAATATACGATTCAGACATAACTGGTTTATTGAATTAGTATTTTGATCAAATAGAATTATGATGAATAAATACTCTTATCATAGGAAACATGATTCGCTTTTATATTTTGAAATTCTTTAGTGTGTTTGTTTGGATAAAATTGTTTAGAAAATGCTTTCTCACGTACATCGTAAAAAACAGCCATTGTAAAAATAATTTAATGTCTAATATCTGTATTGTGTTGGGAAATACTATGTATATTTTGGAAGGTTTGAAGAAAATAATCAGTTAAATGAAATTCCAGTTCAAAGCAAGAAAATTCTTATTTTGAAGTTCAATAACAATTGAGAGGAACTGCTAAATTTGTTTATGCATTTGAGTATTTTGAGTATACAAGGATACTAAATACACGATATAATCAGAATCAGGTTTTAACATAACGTATGAAATAGCCAAACATAATTGTCGTAATAAACAATGATAATCATTTTGCAAATTTGAATCTCATCTCGTTGTCATTCGGAAAATGTATGTATCTTTTGAAGATGAATTAAATTCGTGAAAGAATATTTTGATCCTAGCTATTCTAAATTTTAAATAACGTTCAAGATGAGAATCAAATAAAATTTAAAGATTTTCCGCAAATGTACAAATTTACAGCAACTATCTATTGCTTTGGTTCCATCGGAATTCGCGGCGGCCTAGCATTACATCACTTGTATAAAATGATATGTATTAATTACTACTTCTTTCATCAACTGACAATGTGGCGTTGTTATGCATGAAAGTTGTAAGTTTATGGAAAATAAATTCTACACAAAAGTTTGGAAGTAGAGTGAAATATATAAGTACTTACCAAGCATTCTAATCACTTTTCGATTTTCATCATTGCTAGGCTCCGTGGATGTCGTTACTAGTATAGATCCTTTCAATTCTGTACTTGTTAACTTGTAGATTACACAGATGAAAATTACAAGTCCTGAATACAGAAGTAGCATCCATAGCGAAGTGATGAATTTCTGCAAATTGGTGATTATGATCTCATTACTGGCCGTATTACAACTCTCTAGCTCACTAATTGCGGATGGAATAGCTAAACAGCTAGCTAACACGGTAATCGCTATAATAATAATAATAGTTTTAGGAACATTGTTAATCATGTTGTATCGAAAATGTGGATGGCAAATAGCGATGTATCTAGCTAAGTTGACAGCTGTAACAATCAATAAACTGTTGTGTATAGCGAATTCGGCGAGAAAAACTTCGAATAGACAATAAGATCTACCGAAAAGATTTGGGCTGATACCGAAACACGCTAAAATCCAAGAATTTAGATCGCAGATGATTATCACTATATCAGATACCGCGAGAGCAAACAAATAACAGTTTGTTGACGTTTGCATGGTTTTGTTATAAATAATCACTATACAAACGCAGATATTTCCAATTAAACCGATAACGAAGAGTAAACTAAATAGCACTCCAAAAACGAAAGAATACGTTTCTAAATCCATGGTTTCGAAAAATATTGCTACAAAAAATACTAATTGAATGAAATCAGAATGCACGAAGATGTACGCGGTTAAAAATGTTACCAGCAACTGTTTGACTATTATTATATGTAGTTGTTATCAGTTATGAGTTCATAGGCCGGAAATTATATATCATTAATTAGAGATACAAATGTCAAATTTGTGTACCGAAATATTTACGTATATATGTAAGTTTTCAGAAAACTGTAAACTATAAAGTTAGCTAAAAACATTAATTGAGCTTATTTCACAACATTTTAGTAACTTTTAAATTGTGGTTGTTTTGTAAATACTGTAATCTATTCTTGAGATGTCCGTTGGCCCAATTGTTTTCTGGGTCCAATTTCAACACATCTTTCTAAACTGTTGTGGCAAATACTTACTTTTATTATTATTATTATTATGTCGCATCTAATTCCAAAGTATATATTCTATTTCTTATAACTAATATAGCAAATATAATTTCTATAAATATTATTTATTATATTAGGATACCATTGTAAGATGAAAATTTAGATGTTTAAACAAAGAATAGGTTTGCGTTTTTAATTTTTTTTACACATGTTATCGTTATTTTCTACTTATCAAGAAACGTTTTCGGGTGCTAGATTCAGGTCTTAATGAATCTCGAAGAACGTCTTGAGACTTGAAAATAATTTTTTTTTGTTTGCGTTGAAATTTCCTCTGAAAGACAAACGCCTCTGCAAAAATTTAGATTTTCATTCTCCTTGATGTAACCCTTGAATGGAAGTAGATAGGACAAAGATTTGAACGTAAAAGTTGTATCATATTGAAAGGTCTTTCAGAACACGAAGATGTGGTATATGTATGTGATATTTAAGCACAACTTCTTTATGGTGGAGTTTATTAGAGTAATATAGAAAATAAATTACAAAAAGTTGCTGATCTTTAACTCTTTTATTGATTTCAAAGCATTGCAAGCATGCATCTGAGATAAAATCGGTTGTTATCGTTTCAAGTTAGGCAGTTTACAGTGCTGCTCAATTTGGTACTTCTTTTTAACTAAATTTTATTGAAATAGCTAACTGCAATTGCGAATTGATATGGTTTCAGATTTAAAATCCAACAAAATTGTTATAAATATTCAGAAATATTACATTTGTTTGTAAATAAAAATTACCATTAAATAAAAAAAAACCATGTCTTGTTATTTGAAAACATAATAAAGGTATTATTCTCTTTTAATGCTAATTTCAAGGGCTTACATATTTTGGTATAGGTTGTTCGATTCTACATATTTTCATTAATTACTACAAAATTAGTTTCTGTGATTAAGTTACAAGTATAGCCAGCACAGTCCTATAAGCAAACCAAAATTGTAAAATATGATTAATAAATGACTTGAATATTATTCACTTATTAATAGAGTCGTTAATAATACTGAGCGCACACAAACACCCGTAAATTGACGCGAAATAGAACTAATAAACCACATAGTAAAAACAATTTTAGAATTTTTTCAACTGTTTAAACTGGGCTCCATTGAATTGATCGGCCGTGAATATCCAATTTCTCAAGTAGATCTAGAAGAGTATTTACAAAAGGAATCGCGGTCGTGTACATCAGAAGATGCTGAACTATGAAGTATAAAGAATACAGAGTGAAAGAGTAGGTAAAAACGCCTCTCTTTAGAATCGGTGCAAAAGAGGTTTAGACATTTATTAATGAAGTTAAACCAGTAAATTAGAGTTGTGGTGCCGACCATTGATAGAAAGCAGATTTTATTTTCCAAGGTACGAGGATAGTCAAAGTTGCTGTTTAATTAATAGAAACAACTATCCACATATAACCTATTATCTCAATAATATCTATATTGCGTAAACTTATATCTCCACTACTCATACTACTATAAGAATTTGGCGGAAAATTTGGCTCCAAGTATAAAAAATTGTATTTCATGCTGCAAACGTTGTTATTGAAGTCTCATCTTTTGGTAAATTACCACTAATCTATTTAATAGTTGCTTAGCTAATACTTACTTATCAAGTACTGGGACACAGTACTGTGTAGACACATTGTTGTTCAGAGTACTTGACGAAAGATATTTCTTCTTACAAATATTAAAAACACCAAAAGAAACAACAGGTATGATTTAACCACTAGCTGTCTATGGATTTCGAATATGTGAGGGACTTATACGGCTATTTTCTGGTCTGATTCTTCTCTTAAATTGTAATGTTAATCACCATTTGTGAAACAATATCATAAAATTACCATCACTGATACACAACTAACCAACTTTTGTTTGTATACGCTAGGTACAAGAATTGTTACACAGACAATTGAGCTGTACTGTTTCAACATTTCACAAATTGTTTAAATTATGACTTTCCATATCATTCCATATCATTAATGTGATGTTTGCATTCGTTCGTTGTTCTTGGTGCAAGCATTAGCGCACGAAACCATTCATAAATTCGTAATTTAAGTACGTATTGCAATAAATACCTTATTTGTATGAATTTGTTTATTTTATAGGCTTTGTTAATTCTCTGTTTACATTTATATTAATTATGAATGTTAGTTAGTAACCAATGCAATTTTACTAGCTAATGGTCGTCTTTTTAGATCTATGTATTGCATGCATACGGCAATACATAGATGATAGTTGATAAAAGATAGTTGATGTGCTTAACTGCAACACCCTGTATATACCATATTCGCGTCTTATGTCTGACGATAAGTTGTACACCTACATTTTTTCCGATCTGTTTCTGTTTAAAGAAGCTGCAAATCTGTACACTTTTGAAACGGTCATTTACCCATCCACAGTGAATTTCGGCAGAAACAAAAGAATGTTTGCAACATACTTTACTCGTCTACCATATTTCAATAAGATATGAATTTGACACTCAGGAAACCTTGTTGGTATGTATGTATATTAGAAGAAGATTGACAAGTAGAAGTACGGTATTTACAGGGACACAACATAAATATATGGAACAAATATGATGTATATTGAGAATGAAATCTGAAGTATAGAAACGTTGTTTACATATTATCACGAGGTACACTCGGTACGACTTAATCTTCGAACGATTTTAATGAGTTATCTTACTAAAATCGTTCGAAGACTAAGTCGTACCGACCGTACGTTACGAAGAAATATTGAGTTCCATTTTATTGATACCGTTGATTGGTTACGATTATGGAGGAAGTTTCTGGAATGTTTCAGACCTATACTGTAACAAGAATAATTCTCAGGTTAATTCTAAATAATAATATATTCGCTGTAACCAATACATAAGTCACTGTATGAATGTATTGAATATTTTTTAATTCGCGAACGTTCAATCAAGGATAATGTACGGCAGGTGAAACCAACCCTTGGCGTAAAAATTTATAATAAGGGCTCTAATTGGCGATTCTACAAAATAAAACTTATTACACATGCTGTATAATATCCCTGAAGCTAAAATATTTATCTAGTGAAGTATGTAAATACATAATGCACTTACTTTTAAACGTACTATGCAATAGAACTAAAAATATTAGTTGCTCTTCGAAAATAATAGGATATCGATATTTTCTTGATAAAAAGTTTGCAACTCTTCCGAACACCCGATTTAATTTTGTTAAGTTTATAATACTGCATTTGATATAACACAGCGTCCTAAATAATTACTTAGGTAGTCTGAAAATTCGTCTCGTCAATCAAATCAATAAAAAAACTAGGTGAAACGTTTATTTTTAGATCCATGTTATGAAATTCTTGGTGCAGAAGTAGAACACACTTCAACCCACAAAACTCTAAAAAACTTTAGTAACAAGTTTTTTGGTGTTTTGTGGGTTGAAGTGTTTAGTGATCCATGTTATTGCAACCAAATAGGTGAAAAGTGTATTATTTTATGAAAATGGGAAGGTATCTTAAACGATATATAAAGCTTTTAAAATTATTGGTATTTGCCAGAATTTTTAATAGTTAAATAACCAACACTTACTCCCTCAACGTACAAACAATAATAATATACTTTTGTACTATTCAATACGACTATTCAATGAGCGAGAAGTTATCTTTTCGGGTTAAATATTAGAGAGTCCTGTACCTTAACAACCGAAACTCGTCGTGACATATCCTGCTGTAGATAGACACAGTATTTTTGTAGAACACCCGAAAGACAAACAAAACCTGATATTAACCATGTAAAATCTATAATTGGGTTACGTAATGAAACATACAAAACGACATTTTACTGATTTCAATATTTGTGACACAATACAAGTTAAATACTCATTTTTTAATTGTGTATTTAGTATCGATTGCATCAAGTGTATGAATCAATATTTAGAATGAAGGGTGGCGATGGAATATTTTTCGAAATCGTATGACAAATAGAAAATGATTGCTTTTCTGGCGTTTGCCAATGTATTATTGCCAAGCTATATAATTGTTTACATCTACTGGATTTACGATACACGGTTAACGATTTTGTGTTTATATGATGTTAGTAAATATTTAATTCCATAATGTTTATACTAGCTTTTAAGCAGTGAATAATTAAAATCTTATCACGTTAGCGCTATATTTGAAGTAGTTTGCTATAACTAAGTATGTGCGCCTATGTTGACAAGTCTTGAAAATGTGGTTACAGTTTTGAGAACAATATTTCACTATACTGTTTGTGCCAATCTAATGTCAGAATTTCAGTTAGTCGTTTCAAAACGGGTTATTCTTTCAGGTGGTTAGTAAAAAGATCTAGCGCATAAATTTGTGTAATGTAGAACTTTTGAAAACTTGTGTCATATACAGACTTAAACAACAGTGTAATTTTGTAAAATTTTTGATGCATTTATTTTTTATGCTGTTACGTTTAATTCTGTACATGGCAAAATGCTAAGAAAGAAAATCGCGAATATGTTTAGAGACAAAAATATGCTTCTGTCGACAATATTTCACACAATTTGTTAATGCTAAGAATATATAGTACCTATGTGGCAACTTACGAGGGAGCGTTTTTATATTCGCGGAATGGGGGATAAGGGGTGGAAATAAAAAAAAACAAATTATTTTTCTTTTTCAATATCTTCACCTGCAAGACAGATACATTTTTCACATCTTTCAATTAATTTATGTATACCCTCATAAAAAAATGATTTCTCTTTATCTGCAAAATACGCCGAAACTGCCTCCTTGACTTCATCATCGGCAGTAAATTTTTTACCCCGCAGCTCTTTTTTCATTTTCGGAAACAGGTAATAATCACTCGGGGCCAGGTCTGGGCTGTAGGGTGGGTGATTCACAATTTCGAAGCTCACCTTATGCAGGGCAGCTAACGCAACGCGGCTCTTGTGGACGGGCGCGTTGTCGTGCAAAAGCAGCACACCTTTCGTCAATTTTCCCCGTCTTTTCTCTTTAATGGCTTCTTTTAGTCGCTCTAATATTGAAGTGTAATATTCTCCGGTTATAGAAACACCTTTATCTTTATAATCAATCAACAATATTCCTTCCGAGTCCCAAAATACCGTTGCCATGAGTTTCCCAGCTCGGGTCGTCTTCAAGGGATTCCCTTCGTTGTTTAAATAAACTATGCCACTTGTACACCACGGTTTTTCCTGGACAAGAGTCGCCGTAAACCAATGACATCTCATTCATTATGGTCGCGACTGATTTTCCTTGCCCGATATTCGATTTTTCCATATTTCACTTTTCACTCCTGATTATGTTACTTGGTTGACGATAGCTCAAAGACTAACTGTCTAATAACAATGAAACTGCGTATTTATACTAATTATGAGTCGCTGCACAGACCACGCCCCCAATGCGCCTAATCACCCCCCTACAACCCGCTCATTCCGCGAATATAAAAACGCTCCCTCGTACCAGAAAGTGGACGGATAATTTCAATGTGGCTTCTGACAATGTCAGTTTTTAGATAATATTACGGTGTGGTGTGCTGAAGCAAGTGTTTCCACAGCATATGTATGTTGGACATGTTAAGAGGCAGGTAGTTAAAAATTGTCTTTCCAAAATACACGAATTTATTAATCTATGATGATACTATGTTTTGACCTTTTTCGTCCACATTTTCCTCTCCTTTGACTAGAGGTGCTAGCGCCTTGATTTAGTTTTGTTAGTAAGCGCTGCACAGAACTTCGCGATACATTTTGTAACCGAGCAATCTCTCTTATAGAATGCTTGCCAGACTCTAGAAGAGCCTGCATAGCAGATTTTTTAGAC
The DNA here is from genome assembly GCA_023690525.1 of Holotrichia oblita. Classification (NCBI taxonomy): domain Eukaryota; kingdom Metazoa; phylum Arthropoda; class Insecta; order Coleoptera; family Scarabaeidae; genus Holotrichia; species Holotrichia oblita. The sequence goes on from CM043018.1 coordinate 65,123,302, forward strand.
TCCGTTAAATTACGGCCAGGCATTTTATTGCACTGCTGCAAATAATTCAAATAAAATTTTCAACACAGTCAGCAGAAGAAGTCTAGTCGAAAAGGTTCTTCAAAATATCAAAAGAATTTCAAAGATAACTACTATATAATATATAAAAGTTACAACAATTACGAATTTGTACGTCTCCTTTGAAACTGCGACGTACACACTAAAGGAAACAATCGATAACTACAGTAGTTGTCGATTGTTTCTACAGTAACTGCACTGCGTTCATTTCTAGGTCTGCTGATATAAATAATACCCCGTATTTCCCATTTATTTGTGATGCTCCTTAATGCCTCTTGCAATGAATCCCTTCACCTGCGGTCGCTTAGCAATTGTATTCAATGTTTACCAAAATAGACGAAGTGTCCCAAGTAATATGAACAGGGACTGTATGTTGGACATGTTAAGAGGCAGGTAGTTAAAAATTGTCTTTCCAAAATACACGAATTTATTAATTTATGATGATACTATGTTTTGACCTAACGTTGCTTGGTATCAGTATGCCTGTGCAACAACAGAGCAGTTAGAAGCAAAGAACGCAGTATTTGTATGTTTCCAAAACAATGGTGCTAATGTATCACAGAGGAGATCCTTTGGGCTTTGTTTACAAGAAAGGCATACGATGATGGATGGAAGCTACAAAATGTTTGTGTTCTTAAATCTGCAACTTGTGCAGAAATGTAAATCACGAATGCTTATCAATGCACAAATAACCCAAATAAAACTACAAAATCAAAATAATACAAAGAAGACTTTCAATTTTATTAATCAAATTAAAAAATTATATAGCATGAATGGCATCACAAGATAAAATTTAAGTTTTTATATAAAATATTGAAAATTTTGTTAGCAGACAATGTACACCCCCCTTTTACATTAAGCAGGTGTTAAGCAAAATCTCCCATTTCTATGAGAGTAATGCGTTGTATCGGTGATACCAAATCGAAAAAAACTATATTTTTCTTAACATAGTGACAATTTAAATTAGTGAAACTATTGAACTAAAATATATTATGCTTATATGTGTGCCGGCAGTGATGCTACATTAATAAATAAAGTTAGATTCAATTTCAAAATTGATAGATTATATATCAAAGTCAATATTTTACTAATGAAATATCTTTCAATTTTCTAAATGCAAGGATGCAAAGGATATGTCAAATTAATACGGAGTTAAACATTGAATTTATCTGTTGACGACCCGAAGTTACGGATAATCATTACAATAAAGTAAATAGAATTCCATCCAAAATAGAGCCTTGTGGGACCGCAGAAGATAACATTGAATTCGATACATCCTCACCAAATGTAACGGGTTGTGAAATGTTACACAAATAATTTGCAAAAATCGCAACGTAACATCATTTTAACACCGCTAACAAAATTTGGAGCGAAATTTTTTTAAAATATTTTGTTCGTAAATGTTATAACTGTTGCAGGTGTAAGTTTTGACATTGTTATTTTGAGTTATCCACCACTCCAAAAGAGAGCAAATTTATTTGACGATATAAATGACTATCAATGAAAAACGCTTACGAATACAGTTGATTTCATGTGTGCACTTAGTTGATAAGAAACTACTTACAACTATTAACGAAAGATTTTTCTTAAAATTAAATATAACTTCTGCAAAAAAAGATTAAAGTAGCATTTTTCTGCAGTAAAATTAAATTCTCTTCAAGGTAACGCTTTTATTTATCAAATTCTTAACTGCAAAAGTCACGTTTGATTAGTTACTGATTGTACATACACACATACATATATGTATGTAAACGAGCTCCAGATATGAATAGAACAAATATGGCCAAATGTCTACAGTAGTTACTAGGAAGATCGAACTGATAGGTACGTTTAATTGGCGGCAGTAATATAATAAGTCACAACTATATCTAGGACAGAAGGGTGCAAACGTATAGAACGTAGGTACAATCTTAACACATAAAAGCCATTAAAATGTAGTAGCAGTGTTGGGAACCCCCGTCTCATTATGGAAACATTAACGGTTCCAGCGCGAGGTGATAATATTGAAATCTAACGCTAAGGGAGTGTGGAGGAAGAGAGGGGCATGCTGATAAAATTACGGCTGTTACCGCCACCCCTGTTCGAGTGGAACACGTTGAAATGATGGTGTGCAAGAGGTTATTAACTGGCAGTAGCGTCGTCACAGAAGAGATCTTAATTAGGTCGAAATATAGTGTAAATCATATTTTAGTGGAAATAGTATTCAGCTGTAAAGTTAGGGATAATATTAATACTTAGAAGTAATAACGCAACGTATGTATATCTTTGTATATACACCCATATGAGGAAATTCATTAAAATCTAATTTATATGAATCGAGCCAACCATTTAATAAATAAATATTTTGTTTGAAATATATTAACAATTACGGCATTGTTCATCTATCTTGAAAGTATTTGCTTTCCGTGTAGCATGCAACACACAGTGACTGACATAGTACTTGTTTCCTTTAAATTTATTAGGTATAATTATAGCATTAAACTGTAGGTGGTAAATATCACGAAAAATCTAAATCATAGCTGTTAGTTACACACATGAATACTGTGGCCCATTTCATACTATGTAAGATTGAGACAATAACGATATGATCGCGTCAAATATTATTCACTTTTTAGTAGGAACACACAAATTTTTGATACATTTGTCGGAATTGGATACATAGGATGAAAGTAGTTTGCATAATTACTAACTTTTCGAAGGAAACAATAACCTCATCTTAAGAAAACTTTTCGTGTAATGACTGATGGTGTATTTATTTAAAAGTAAAAGACGTTTCTTCAGGTAACCTTGGTTCCAATCTTTTCAAAAATTAAATAGATTTATACGTGCAATATATAACTGAAGATTATGCAATAACAATCAATTAACAAATTACAAAGACTTACTAGCGAAATGAAATCGGCACGATGCAACTATTGCTATAAAAAACAAAATCAAACGAAAGTTTTAATTTATCAGTTATCACACAGAAAATCTACACATCGCTTCAGTCATTAAACCTGTAGTGGACAATCATCATACTGCTAGTGTAATAAATTATATTAGTATATGATACTAGATAGTGCAATCAATTGTAGTGCTAATTTAACATTAGACATGGAACTATTATAATGTTTCATTGTTAATATTATTAGTATGCACTACCCACAACAAGTCGTAATGAAATTTTAGTGTCTAATTATTATGTTGCAATGCAAATCGATTAGTCGAAGAACGGCTACAAAGTTGTTTGATCTTTTTGGTGGACATTTTGAACATTTATTGTGAAATCCGTTATATCGCGAACATTTGCCTTAAATAATTAAACATTAATTACCGGTATAAGTTTAACATTTTGTAGTTATGTTGTATTTAATAAGTTTATCCCAATTTATGATTGAATAGCTTTTTACTGTCATTTTCTGATGGCTAATTTGTCATCTTACAACTATTTTGAAAAAGCTCACCTTTCATTAAGAAAATATTAAATATCTGAGAAATTAACGATTTTAGATACAGGGAGTGGTTAATAAAAATGAAAATGCATAGTGTCCTTCCCTTTCTTAATATGAAATAGAGGATGTTCCATTTAAATAAGATGAGAAAATAAGCCATTTGTATTTTGAATCGCCGTGTACACAGTTTTTGTAATATTGGCAAAATATCACTCACTAGCTCTTTTCCATGGTTGTCGAAGAAAAAAACTCTCCGTCTCGTAGCAAACAATTCAAATTTGGATTCGTCGGTCCACAAGACTGCTTTTCAATCATCCCGTAACCAGCTAGCATGCTGTCTTGCCCATATTAACCATTTCTGTTTATGCACGTGTTAAACCTGCTGCCAATAATCGTCTCTTGACGGTAGTAAGAGAAACATTTTTTCTCGTTGTGTATTAACGCGCAATAAAATATTCGGTGCCGTTAGATATTGATCTCGTTTCGAGATTGTGCTATAAACCTATCTTCAGCTCCAGAAGTCACTCGTGGTCGCCCATTTCGTCTTCTATCAAGATTTTGCCCTGAGTGTACTATCTGCGTTTTGACATTTTTACGCTCAGTAAAGAAAATTGTTATAATTGCGCACTGAATTAAAAAAAAAACTAATTCGCACAGGAATGTAAGGCATTAAGGATTAATATTTTACCATATACACTAAACGATTACGAAGTAGTACTAAGCGTTTGATAGAAAGTAATTACTGTATGTATCCTACCTTATTCCTATCAAACAATAGTCGTATTCTTGCAAAAGAGCAATAAAATGTATTCAGGTGAAATTTGTACGTAAATGTTTGGAATTTTGGGATTATGTGTAACAATTTTATATTTACATAAAATAATTTATAATAGAGATCAACGATTTCACGGCATGCCTAACAGTTGTATTATTGTACGGACGCTAGTGTATATCTAAATTTGACGTAACAAATGTATTTTTCTAGCAAATAAAAATTTTTGATTTATGAAATAAATGGGAGGTGGGTAACGGTTCTCCGAAAGAAGGAGTGGCTATAGAAAATGCACCCGCTATCATATACTCTATGGCTAACAGATAGCAAATTTGTCAACGTGTTTTTAAACATTTTGTATAGATTCGTTAATATTCACGTAAATTGCTAAGGGTGGCACTCTGCTTAGAGGACCCTACTCAAAAAAGAAAAACAAAAAAAAATGGGCATACCTTGTTGGGTTTTAGGATGAGTTGCGTTCAATTGTCAGCAATATTTTCTTCCAGTATGAAATGTGGCAGAAATATTAAATCTGGCTCTAGTGTATGTGTTTAGATGAAATTAACATTGTTTAATGTTACCGATGATTTGTTGGTAAGATCCATAATTGGGTAATATTGGAAATAAATTTACTAATTATTTTTTTTATTTGCTATTCAACCGGTTTCGGCTGTTTAAACATTCTATATATAATCTTTTTTATGGCTAAGTATTGACTATTATACCATACCTGAACAAGACTTAAAAAGACCAAAACCGATGGTATAGTAAATACATAAAAAATTGGAAACTACATACAATTAGCGAATTATAGATAATTAGTCGAACGCGAGCGTATCATTTGTATTTAGCATTATGTTGTGATGTTTTATTTAAGTTTATTAAGCGCTTTTAAACATATTGGTTGGTTTCGTGCTACGAACTTTTAATTACGAACGCGAGGAAGACATATTAGGTAATGTATTGATTCTGCTTTGTATTTCGCTGCAAATATATTGTCTGGGCCGTCAATTTCTGGAAGTAAAAGGAATTTTAATACCTCTTTCTTAATCTATGTATTTCAATATTGTTCAGTTGATATGTATCCCAAACTCTGTAAACACTCCTCTACATTGAAATTACGGCAGATTTAATTAGTTTGAGTATATTAGTTTGATTTCCCATATGAGTTTAGTATACAGTCTTCAAGAGTATGCAGAGCTTTCCTAAAGAGGTCTATGTAGATGGAAGCGATAGCCAAGTAAATAAAACTATCCACTATGTTCAGTAGTTTTTCTAATCCTTCGTAAAATAACATTAGCATCTAAATTATTGGTAATAATAGTGAATTGCTTCAATTTATACGAACACTTGAAACATAATCTGTCGTTCGTTGGCAATGTGTAAAAAAACTTCTTTATTTATTTGTCTAGTCTGTGGTAAGCTCGTCTGAAAATTTTATTCGAGCGCATCTGTGAAGACAATCTCGTAGTCCCGTATGTCACGTATGAGGTTGAGACGTAGCAGTTATCGAAGTCAGAAATCCTATTGTCTGGAAATGAACGTAGATATGTGTGGGATGCAACACATGAGTTCGCTTCAAGTTTATACGAAACGTTTCGATTGTATCATAATATTCTACACCTTTTCATGGATTTTCTCTATTTTCCTGGTGTATTATCCCTTCATATGCGGTAGAGCATTATATATGTAGTATCCCATTATTTCCATGAAATATAAGTAGAAAAAGTATACCAATAGTTACATTATTGTGGTGCAGATTATTTTAAGGCGAAAATTAAAGGACATAACACAATGTCTGTAATTGTAACGAGTAAATAATATCTATTTGCTTTCTTTATATATGTATATATTTATGAATTCTTAGCTTGTGGCAAAATAATTAAAAAATATATAAAAGATGTATGTATATACGAATATAATACTTACCAGGGAATTACTTTTAATGGTTAGCAATCGTTTCATACGGATAATTCTTAGGTGTAATAAATATACTAAGTTAACGATTGATTTTTGAAACTTCAAGTATGATTTGCAAAGTATTAAATGGACAGTTATCTAGCTATTTATTCGATCATCTTGTATTTGATAATAGTATTCATACTCATAGTACAAACCTTAGTAATAAACCGTTTATGCAAGCTGTAAATAAATAGAAATCCCACCATTTATTATTTTTATAGAATATTAAAAAACAATTAAGAAATTATGTCATACCTGAGCATTATTAGGGCCGCAGCTTCTAATATTTATAGCTTTAGATTTGATGTTGACTTATAGATAGCATTTCACTAAATAACCGGTTATTATTATTAAAATCCACAAAAAACGGATCAAATTACCTACTACGGCCTGGCTAGATAAATTCTTAACTTAGTTGAAATTTTGAAATTTTAAAAATTAAATACTTCCACTTTATTGTCTTAAAATTAATTATTTGAAATGCCAACCCTCTTATACCCTAGTTTCTTCGAAGCTCGCAAAAGTTCTTGACTGCAATAGCGGTATCTTCCGAACTCAAATCCCTGACCCTTCTGGGACCAGAGAAACAAAAAGTAACTTTCCCTCTCGTCTCGGTAGTGAAATCCCCATCATCATCAAATACTCATTTAAAATGGAAGAATGCATAATTAAATATCCAAATAAACTAATTTTCTCTAGAGACGGCGAAAGAAAAACACTTTAATTTTTAATAAGGTAGTTAAATTAAAGTTGATTGTCAGCTGCAATGTAATACTATCGTCTTTGATGTAAATTTATCTTCTAGGAAAATTGATTTGTTTTCATAGTTTTTCAAATGTCAGTGTAATACATTTATAATTAAACTTTTTTACAATTTTTTAATGAAATAAAACCATGTTAAGTGTTGTACATGTGTTTCTAAATCCTCTCTTTTCAGTTACTTTATTTTCTAAGAAGATGAACACATTGCTGCACAGTGGTGACCTCTATGAATGATGTGGACTTATCTATACCTAATAATAAAATAAATGTACTCGAATATTGATAACACCACAATATATTAATATGCGTGGAACTTCTGCTTTCTTTGTAATAATTTGTTTTGTTCAAAACCTGGAATTAATGGTACTGGTGATTCAACGGTTAAAAATTCCTCACTTTTGTAACTACTGATTGATGAATTTTATCCTATTGAAATAAAACTGCTCATATTTTATTTGGAGTGTATATTTTTACAAGACAGAAGCATTTCTAATTTTGAGATTATTAAATATTTAGCTTTTGCGACTTTTAAAATATTTAAGTGAACCTATATCATTCTGACAGTGATTGTATACTTTCAGATCCACATTGGATCGTTTAAATTAAAGAGAGCAAATATGCAATATCTAAGTTATTTACAACACCTCATTTATCACCAAACAGAATATACAATCCAACCAACAAGAGCAGTCGGCGGCGCAATTCCCAAAAACGTTCTGTTTGTTTTATATGGGGAAATATATCACACGTTTTCGCTTTTTTCTACACTCATACGGCATACACTGGTGCAGCGCTTTGGAGGAGTATTTATTCTAGTCAAACGAGATAGAACCAGTAATCGATAGGTAATAAAAAGGCATGTTTAACACATGTACCACGACAATCGATCCGATAAACGACTCGAAAACGTTCTCTGCGCTCGTTGTATAAACGAAAATAAATCTTTTTAACCGTTTTTTCGCTTCTTCTCTTCTCTATCGCCTTTCGCCGAAATCAATCACTTCTTCGCGTGGGTTTGTGTATTTTTGCCAAGAAGGGTTTCAGAAACTGATTCGATCTTCTTGAATGAATTTTATATGTAGCAAGCTTTGCTGTGAAAGTATTTTGAATAATGCATGCAATCGCGAGGCGTTGTACCTCTATATTCTGTCGACATAGCGAAACCAGTGACGAATTTTACGCGAGCACAAACGCTTTGTTAGCTAATATTAAACTAATATGAAGCTGTATAACTAGCATTGGCATACATGTAGAGGAGAAGGATTCGCTCTACTTGACTAACAATATTAGCTTGAATGTATGCAGACTTTCGACAATATTGGTTACGAAAACACATTACAAATTATAAAAAAATAAATTCAATAAATCCTAATAAATCTACAGTTTGAAAAGACAACATACATAGTAGAATGAATACCTGGCGTACGTATTTAAGTTTCATGTTTCAAGTTGTATTATTTCATTGGAACAACCATTGTATCTAATGCTAAAATAAAGATGGTTTCTAAAAATTATACAGGGTGATTAAAAACTTACCTGCAACTGTGGGTACCATTAATGCTCCGTAACTTGCTTATTTTAAATGGAACACGCTCTATCTAACATCGTCATTCGATTTTAACTTTATTTCTCCTTTCAATGTTATTAAGGTTCCCTATACCTATCACTAGTTTCTTTGTGAAAGTCAATTTAGTGTTTTAATTGACAATTATCTATTAAAAATCATTGAATCGACCTAGCTTTGACATGACAACATTATTTTTTTGTATGACATTACTTACCTGTCAGTTATATAATCCGCTATCGTGATTCGAGGTTTAATTGCTATCTTATTTATTTATTGAAAATGAAAACTTACCCGAAACAAGAGCGAATTGATATGGTCTTGGTAATTGGAGAATGTGAAGAAAATTGTTTATTAGCATCGAGAGTTTATACGCAAAAGTATCCAAACAGACCTCATCCAAACAAACGTTCGTTTACTAATTTGCTACAAACGTTTCGGAGAACTGGAAGTGTGGCATATAAACATCATGTTTGGCAAAAACCTGTTACCGGACAAGAACAAAATAAATACGCTGTTATTGAATCGATTATTGAAGATCCGTACATCAGTCAACGAAAAATAGAGAACAATACAAGAATAACGAAGCGTAGTATCGGACGAATACTAAAGAAGCACAAATTTCACCCATTTCGCCTGCAATTGCACCAAGAACTCCTAGAGGCAGTTTACCATCGACGATTAGAATTTGTGTGTGGGCTCTAGAGAGATTAGAAGACGATAAAGATTTCTTTGACGTTGTGCTATTCTCCGACGAGTCAACATTCCACAGCAATGGATTGGTAAACAGACATAATTACCATTATTATAGTGATGAAAAGCCCAATCTATTTAGAACCGTTAATCGTCAATATAGATGGTCTCTCAACGTTTGGGGTGGCATTATTGGAACTCATGTCGTAGGACCATATTTTTTTGATGGGCATTTAAATGGGGCAGGGTTCTTTAGATTTATTACTGAAGTTTTACCCATATTGTTAGAAAACATACCGCTGAATATTCGACAAAAGATGTGGTTACAGCTAGACGTTGCTCCCGCACACTTCTACATTAATGTCCGAAATAAATTAGATAGGCAATACCCTAATAAGTGGATAGGACGTGGTGGTTCACAGAACTGGCCAGCGAGATCTCCGGATCTAACGAGTTTAGATTTTTTTGTGGGGATACGTCAAAAATATGGTATACAATGTACCACCAACAACACTTGAGAATATGAAAGAACGTATAAGATTAGCATTCCGTTCTATAACACCGGATATGTTGACTAAAGTTAAACAGTCATTTCATCATAGAATTTATTTATGTATTGAACATGACGGGCATCAATTTGAGCAATATTTAAATCATTAGTTTTTTTCGTTTTGTATTAAGTTTATGGCGTAGATTTGTATGAATAAAATATGTTTGTTAAGTTTTGTCTAGTTTTAAATAAATATCAAACAACGTCCATGATGCATGACTGCCTACCTTTTATGAATAAATTAGACAAAGTTAATATCTGAAATTATTGTCATCATCAAAGCTACGTTGATTTAACCAAATTTTTAGTACATAATCGCCGATTAAAACACTAAATTGACTTTTACAAAGAAGCTATAAGAGATAGGTATAGGGAACCTTAATAACATTCAAAAGAGAAATAAAATTGAAATCGAATGATGATGTTAGATACAGCGTGTTCCATTTAAAATAAGCAAGTTATGGAGCATTAATGGTATCCACAGTTGTAGGTAAGTTTTTAACCACCTTGTATAATTTTTAGAAACCATCTTTATTTTAGCATTAGATATAATGGTTGTTCTAATGAAATAATACAACTTGAAACACGTAACTTAAATACGTACGCCAGGTATTCATTCTAAATATTGATCTACATTTTCAAAAATTGTTAAATATCTCAGAAATTGTTGAACGTAGGTATACATTTTGATAACTTTGATGTGTAACTTTCTTTTGGGACATCCTGTATATTTCAAAATAATTTTAGAACGTGGTCCCAATGGACCTACACATGCTCCAACAAAAAGATTTTAAATATGTGTTATCGTTTTTTGTATATCAACCGAGGCGAATGTGGCGCCCCACCCTGTATAGATGTAATATTAGTTTGTAGCACTGCATTCTTCTATTTGAGTCCTGCGCTTTGAAAGTAGTATCAATGTGTAATGAGAAACATAAATTGCATCTTGACCAGTCAGTGCACAAAGTTTGCATTATTCTTCAAGCTGATTGCACAAGTTACATACAAAATGTAATGTTAGCTGTTATGTAGAAAACTATTTAAAATTACAGTTACTTAAATTCAGTTTGTTCAAGTAATTAGTTAGAGTTACACAATACAAGACATTCTTTTAAATACAACTACTTTACATGAGTAAAAGTACAGCTAAAGCAACTTGATTGTAAATTCACGAAGAATTTACAATCATATTCAATTTTTAACTTAAAATGTATGCTATTAATTTTTAGCTAGGTTTGCAAGCCCTTTTCTTTTCTTTCATATATGAAAGATCCCGAACAGCAACTTGGTTTTTTGATCAATTATGGCGCTTATTATAGAGTTCAGTAATTCATTGTATAATCCTAGACCAGATACACACTTCTACTTCTTTCTCCGTATTGTAAGATTGTACAAAGAATTGCAGCTACTTCTAATAAAATAGTTCAGGATTTTTATCAATTAAGTACTAGAGTAGAAACTGAATTATTTTTAGTGAAATATGAGGAGTCAAGTTATTTATATCATGTATCTACTTCTGTGTCATTAATAATATAATGAAAATGATAAGTCTCTCAAGAACATCTTAGTGGCAATACAACTTTTAACGGGTCAATTGCCGCAGTGGTTAGGCTGCGGACTATCGTTGTGGAACGATAGGAGCCGAGTTTCAATTCGCTGGAGAGATGGTGACATTTTTCTCGGAGAATTGAAGTACGGGTCGACTTACTATTTGCTGTTGGGAGCAAAGTAATTAACAGCGCGGCGATATGATTGCTGTCACAAAGCCATTTGAACATAATTTACACTCAAAAAACTGCACCGCAAGAGTTGCATTTATAGTCATACAAGCGAGACAATCACTACAACTAAGTAGTCACTACACATTAAAAAAAAACTATATTTCGTAGCTCAATAACTGAAACGATAAATGCGATTAATGAGATTTAAAAATATTACGTCCAAAAATGTTCTAATAATTAAGGTACAAATAAAAAACAGAGCAAATTGCTAGTGATAACATTTTTGTAGAACAAACTAACGAACAACAACAAATAATACTGAGCTCGTGTAAGCAAACTTTTATAACTATAGGTATTGTAAATAGTTCAATGTGGCTTAGAGGCATATTTACAAATATAGCACTATATTAAGTTTTATCAGGCTATTATATTACTTCCAACGGCAAAAATAAAATAATTAAGCTTGATTAAGGTACCACCTTTTCAAGTGTTAGTTTTATGTGTTTTCCCATACTAAAATAATCAAAAGCAACAGTCGGTCCAAAGACGTAAGCATTATAAGAACAGATGGAAAGGCGAAGTTTCTAGTAATTGTCATAATGAATTATTATTATTGAACGTTAAAATAATCCACCAGGTTCTTCGAAGCACACCTCATAGTTGTCGAATTATTGCAAAGGTACAATGAATCGGCTCAGTACTATTTGTGGTTGAGACATAATTAAGAACGTAACAGTATTTACGACGAGGTAATGTACCGAGGTAATGATCTGACAAGCCATAAGCTTAGAAGGAACTGCAGTTCTATCCACCACAGATAAAAAATCACTGCTTCACACGGCGTTGGCAAAAATTTCGCCTTATTAAGATAGCAGTAGAAATTTGGTTTAAACCGTTTTATGGAATAGAGAATTTCAGGATTATCTTCATTGGCTGTATGATATAGATTTTTTATTACACGGATTATATGATTTTTGCAGATATCTTAATTTCTTCTCCCAGTTCACAACAACTTTAGAATATTAATTACTGTCATTCTAAAAGATTACTGTAGTATTGTAGTAATGTATATTTTCCCTTAAAAAATTGTTTTATTAAATGCTACATATAAAATTGTAGTTGTAGCTGCTTTAGCTGTACTTTTACTCATGTAAAGTAGTTGTATTTAAAAGAATATCTTGTATTGTGTAACTGTAACTAATTACTTGAACAAACTGAATTTAAGTAACTGTAATTTTAAATAGTTTTCTACTTAGCAGCTAACATTACATTTTGTATGTAACTGACAGAGCTCTGATAGCAGTCAATGAATTCTTCACTAACTAAGATATGCACAGAAGCAAGCAACAATTAACTGATATTGTAGAATTCATTGGTAAAGTTTAGAGAAAAAACGAAATACCGATAGTTACAAGTCAATACTACAAGAAGTCATCCTAAGTCCTAACCTAACATCACAGTAATTATATAGATATAACTAACATTAAGTTCACCAACACGACATTTTTGTCCTTGTTTTTTCTTTGTTTTCTAGATAGGGGCTGACTATTCCATCGCAGCTCCCAGAAAATACTTCTTACTACTGAACGTATCCTATTTGGACCATGGTTACTACTAAATCCCCGCTTTGCTTCTAGTTGCACGATATTCTTGTTACCATACTTAAATCAGGCAGCCTTTGCAATTGCCTTTGGCAATCGTGATTACTGTACTAGACTCGATCGGGGTACATTTAACAGAGAGATTGATCTAGTTCTTCGGCTTATACTGGTTGTGGAGATATGTAGTCATTATTTATTGTAATACGCAGAATAAAATGTTCACTGAAATCTTTATACACATATAAGTATGTATATATTTATGTGTAATATTACTTGTGCTAAATATATGAAAAATAATTAATTCAATCTAAATAGCCGGCGCATCCACCAAAAAATGTCACTCGTTGACAACTGTCAAATAATTGCTTAATCGAAAGGTAGCCGTAGGTATAAGAACAGAACACATCAATATCATACATTTGTTATTTATATCCACCAATTTCGGCTAAATTTAGGTCGTTGATGTTCATAGGCGGATTCTCCGATTTTCAATGTTGTGATCTTAACCTACAATTAGCAGCATATTTGCTGATATTTCATTCCAAACGACGATTCTCGAGACCATAATCGATATGCGACCAAGAGAAACTTGTGTCAGATATCGGTCGTCGGTTAATATCACTAAATGGCTGGCTCAATAACGTATAGGAAGAAAAATTGATTTGAGCCAGTATTTAACAAAAAATCTGTTTGGCTGTGTGTGGGGATAAATCGGTACGCTGTTAACCAAGTAGCCTTTAAATGCTATGTTGATGGGCTTTTTTGGAATCTACATTTTTTGTAAATAGTATTATTAAATCAGTGTAATTTTTGACAACTTGAGATATTTTTAAAATGAGACACATTAGATGTACAATTAAATTAAAGTTAGATTTTCAAAAACGGAAGTTAGTATATTGAAAGTAAGTCTTATAGTAAACAGTACGAAAAATTAATGGACTATGGATTATAAATAATATATTGTATATCAACATTTTTGTTTGGAATGAAAATCAACGTTTAAAAGTCACATTTGAGCAACTAACGTACGAATCTTCTTTGTTAATCTAGTGTAAAAATAATAAATGTTCTTCATAGTATTCGTAATGGTAGCTAAAAGTTGATGTTTTTCTTATATTTACCACATTACACTATAGTTAAAATCGCGCGATTCATTTTGTTTCCAATTTATTAGCGACATATGACAGGATACACTCGCCACTTCTCTTAATAGGAACATCTATTGACTAGCGTCATCTAAAATGCTCTATTATGTTCAGTATGGAATGCACGATGCATGTATGTGTGTGTAAGCATGGGTTTAATATTGGCGTACTTCATCCATACGATGAGAAATTACGGAACATGCTGGAACACAAACTATTCCTGCATTCATTTAATTTACGATGGTAATAAGAAACCACTCTCGTCTATGTAACGTATCTCTCGTGTTACAGTATTAGCTAATTCGTTGAACATAAATGTAGGAAGTAAAGTACTTACATAGTTGTGCTGTGTAGTCGTTTATGGTTATGTATATACATACATATACATATGGCGGTATATATTCAGTAAACCATATACCACTGTAGGCACCAGAAAATGTGTCCATGTTAATCGGCCATATTTGTAAATGTAAATGAGTGGAGACTTTGTTGGTATACGGATAGATATATCATATGTTAAAGCTTCATAAATCTATAATATTGTGATAATATCAGTACTATTGCCATTGCGAGCTCAACACAAGTTATACACAGGAATATAAATGAATGAATGACTTGGTTAAAATGCCATTACAACCCGATATTAAGACGCATTTATAATACTCTGGGTAAAACTATTTAAATACATACATACATAAGCATGTTATAGATATAGAATCAGCGTTAAAATGGCGATTTCCTTGTATTTACATATTTCTACAAACTGTGTTAATTATACTGGCATAAAAGAATTTTGTGATTTGCAAATAACAATTAAATGCATCTTTGTACAATACTTCCTTACTAATTTGTAACCTATTGTGGCGGTGTTTGGTTGTAGTACTTTGACACGCTAATAAGGCGGCTTTTCATCTAGATTGTAGTACTACATAGAGAGATCTAAAAGATAAATCTGCCGCACTTGGAAGTGATGCTACGATCCGCTTTACGAATGTATACAAATGCATACACACATATTATATACTGGTGTGGAGATGTAACTTTTATTACAGTATTATAGTACTGTAGTCTTTATTTGTAATACTTTATTACATTACATGTTGTCTTTATTTGTAATGTAATAAAGTATTACAAATAAAGACTACAAACGCCTACTTCTTTAGCAGCTGCATTAATTTGAAAATTGCAAATAATGTGACGTTGAAACCATATAAATAAAATGATTTGGTTAGGGAGCAAATTAAAAAATATAATCATTATGCAGCGATAGTATAACTGTCTTGGTTCTCTTCTGGCTGTTTATATCCTGACTTCTTTTTATTCTTAACCTTTGATAAATAAAATATTAAATAAAGTTGCACTAAACCAGAAGTGACATATTTTATTTTCTAATATATTTAATAAATGTAATATTGCGCAACTTATAACATACATTACTATTCACATGTACGACAATAGAATTTTGAAAATTGTGTAACTTTTAATATGTCCTGCAAGTAATACATCGCCAGATTCAAACTGTATACAAAGACGAACAAATCTGGAATCAAAGAATTATACGCCTTTCAAATAATTTCTCTAACTAAGGCAAATGTTTGTTTTTCAAACAATATTTCTTGAAAACAACAAATTGAATGCTTTCTTGATGCTTCCTCTATTTTGTATCCTCCAATAGATGCCATACGAAAGACATATTTATTAAAAAAATTCATTCGAATCCAAAATATTTTATTTGAACATGGTAATTTAATATCAATTTCACTATTTTTCTCGTCCTAAAAATAATTTACTATGTCAATGTCTAGAAACCGAACTTAAATAATAACTGGATTGTCTGGACTTACATTTTAATAACTTCAAATCAAAGGTATAAATTATTAACTGTACTGTGGATAAAGCTATTACAATTAAGTAAATCTTTTCAATTCATAAAAATTGTTGCATTAAAAATATATTTTATGAAAAGAAAGAAATATATAAATTGGATAAATTGATACAAGGAAATATTTCCAATGAAATCTTTTTCTCGGTGCATAAAGATATATCTTTGAGCAAATGATGTTATCTAAACTGTATTTGTGGCTTAAATAAGTGTAATTTTGCCGGTATTTAAATCTACGGTTTGGCTAACTGAATGTATTTTTGATTTAAGACCTTTTTCTCTCTTTGTATACAAGTGTATGGGCGCGTTCACTCGGGCCTATATCTTATAGTTGTTCTTGTTTAACTATAGGCCGATACCTATGTAGCTAGTGTAACTTTACAGATAGATGTAGGTAGATATATTAAGCAAAAGTACAGTTTATTTTGAAAAGTATATACCACAGATTTCAAAGCTCTTCAAGTTTTGTACATAATTATAAATAGTATACCTTTCATAGATTGATTACCTATATCAATGTTTTGTGGTGGGATGACATTATTTAGTATTTTGGTAATTTATATTGTAATCATACTAAGAAAATCTGTAGGGGGTATCAATAGTAATCATAACCGTGATTATTCATTAGAATGTATAGTAAACGATGCACATATACTTTTATAAAATATTTATTACCTTGTACTAAATTGATTCAAACTTTTTGACAATAATTCTCACATTAATCAGATATGAAACAATTAAAATAATTTATTTCGATATGAAGTTGAATATAATGACTGAATTATAATAAGAGGTCTCTTAGAAAGACATACAAATATCAAGTTTATTGTTGTCTGCAAGGCAATTGTTACAATCGTACTTGGAGGATCGACAACAATGCGTGAAATTAAACAACTGCTATTCACAGTTTAGAGTGGTTTCACGTGGGGTGCCGCAGGGATCCATCCTCGGGCCACTACTATTTAATATTTACACCTCTTATTTTCATAGATTCATTGAAACTTGTAGAGTTCATATGTACGCCGATGATGTGCAGCTTTACCATTCCTTTGAATTAGGTGATGCCCAGTCTGAGTTGGTAAATATTCAACATGATTTAAATAGGATAGCTGAAGCTGTCTAGTAAACACTCTTTATTTATAAACCAGTCTAAATCAGTTGTTTTTTCATTAGATAATACACTCAGATTTAATACGCATGTGGTGAACTCTATAAGAAAAGCGTATATGAATTTAAAATTAATTTATCCTCACCGTCATTATTTGTCACTTAACACCAAAAGATACTTGTGTGACTCTCTAGTTCTTTCAAGTTTTCAATATTGTGCGCGGAGAATTCAGCGCGAATACAGCGGGTACAGAATTCATGCCTCCGCATGATTTTCGGTATCCGTAAGCGAGATCATTTGTCGAATAAATTGAGTACATTAAATTGGCTGACCATGAAAAGTCGGGGATTTCTCCAGAGTGCCACTTTGTGCCATAAAATAATAGTAGAAAAACAGCAAATGTACTTATATAATAAAATAAAATTTCGTACGGACGTTCATACTCTAAATTTACGATTTCGAGGCTCCCTAACTCCTCCAATGCATCGAACCGCACTGATTCGGCGATCATTTTAATTTTCAGATAGTCCAAATCTATAATAAAATACCTAACCATCTCAAGCAGTTGTGTAAAGGGTCTTTTAAAAAGAATTTAAGACGGGTAATGTTTAGTCAGGGTACTGTGTGACGCTGTTGGCGTGCGCTGCGATTGTTCAGGTGTGGTTTTTTTTCTTTTTATTTTTTTAATGTTCTTTTTTTTTCTTTTTCTACTTACGGATCTTTCATTACATGTACGTGTATGTAATATACGACTAGCTATGTATTGCATTTGTAGTTAAGTTTTGTTAGATAGTATCTGCTTTCTTTTCAATTTTTTTGCACGCAGAGTGATAGACTTTTTAGACATTAAATGACAACATATTCAATTATATACATCCGGGGTCCTTGGGAAGAGCAAGTTCAGTTACGACTGAAGTTGACAAGGATCCAAGGGAGATTTGCTAGATCTTTTATTCTGTTTATGTACTATAAACTAATTTATATCATATTACATTATATTGTATATTTTGGTCGGATGAAATGTTGTATAGGTTGGAAATAAATTATTATTATTATTATTATAATTATCACATATTAGATTATTTTGTCAATACGATCACAAAATATTAATTTTAGTTAATAAATTTCCCTATGTAGTTTAATAGTGGTTGAAATGTTTTGATATATTATTATTATTATTATATTATTACTGAGAGAAGCTATATTATTGTTGAAAATCTTACTATTACATAAAGATGCGTACATTTATGGCATTCATTATATAAATGTATTCACTTGTATTGTATTACAGATAACCACTTAATGTATCAGTCACCTATTTTTTTAGAGTATGCGTATAATTTGCAACAGACTCGCCAGTATAGTCAAAGCCAGTATCGTTCTTAAAAAATTCAGAAAATAGTCTTGCGATCTTGTATTCTGACCTGCGATAGAGCACTGCTTTATTTTATTTTTCATGTCGAATATATAACTAGGTATATTGTATTTAATAATGACAAATTAACAGTTTTACATTTTAATATTTCAAGAAATATATAAATACTAAATAATATTAAATGAAATTCTGAAATTATAATTAAAAATACCGTTGTCTTTTTGTTTGAAAAGACTTTTTAATCGTATTTCTTTTATGCACAAACGCAGGTACATATATATTCTAATTGAACTTCTCTCCTTAATATTCGTCGATTTGTTTAAGAAACAATGAAGTTGGGCATGTAAAAAAGGAATTTTACTGCTCATTTGCAGTTTTCATCGTAAAGCTTTTGCAGTATAGTTTGAACAGCTTTCTGAACTTAGTAGTAGTTTTAAAGTGAATATCCAAGCCAATTTTTTAATTTGGGAATCTGTGTAGGCGGTAAAATGGAAAACACAATGGTACTTAAAGTAGTTCAGTAATTTTTTAACATGTGAATAAACGTGTAAAGTAATTAATACCAATACAAAGGTTTCTTAAACCGAGGTTTACAATTAAATACCGCATCTTATCTGTCTAGGAAGCGATTCCAGTGATATGTAGCGGAATATTGCAAATGACCTATTCTTAGTCTGGGAGGCTAATCATTGTAATTAGTATCATTATTCTTGATATCAAAATCCTGAAAATAAAATACACTTTCACTCTTAATTCATTTAATTGTAGAATATGTATGACCCTTTCAGTCTTCTTTCCACCTCATTATCTGCTTAATCCTAACGTACCTAATGTTTCGTTTAACTTCCGTTCTAACGTAATGTCCGTAGTAAGCGTGGACATTTTTTATGTGAACAGCGATTTGTCATCATTACATCGGACACTTTTCTTTAGACTTGATGTTTACTTTTCTGCTTCGTAGGGTGTAGATACTTTGTATTCGGGCGTTTTAGATGTATTCGTGCATACATACAATCGTTTATACGTGTAAGGTGTAGTTTTATTTGTAACAATATTTTAAGGATACTTGAAATAATTGTACAATTGCATGTACAAGAAAAATATAGTTGTGTTTTTAGAATCTAATTTAATGGATGTGATCGGATCTGTAAGGTACAATATAAATGATGTTAATCATTATTTATGGCTGTCACTGTGTCTTGTTTCTAATTTTATTAATAGTAATAAGTCGTTTATTTATAGTACTTTGCATTTTTTAGATATTCTAAAAGTGCTGGTTTCTCTTGCGCAGCAGTGTATGTAAATGTTACATTAAACTATTTAGACTGTATGATTGTTACGTTTTGTAGCCGCTCTTGGAGTGTTTGCATTAGTGAGGTTTAGCTTCATCCCTGTAGTTTGTTTTTTCGTGAAGTTGTCTCCTCTCGTCTCGGCCGGTGGGATCAAGAATTCGAGGCATATATCATATGTGGAGAGTCAAGTTTGATGATAATCGAGCTTTCGGAAGAAGTTCACCATCGATATCGTTTGTCCAATTACAGCTATAGTCACTCTGCTAAGTAAAATAAAATGTGTGTGTACAACTACACGTAGTTAAACTATCAGGAACCCAAGAACTTATTCACTTACCGATCTTATTTACAGAACAGCGTAATACGACTTCGGCATAATTAAGATTATTGAATTCTACTTGCAGACAACATACGAATTCGAATTCAATTAAAACTTTACCATCTCCGGTGTCGGGTGCGCCAAACCAGTTGAAAAGTGAAACAGAGAAAAAACATACAATCAAATTACAGGAGCGAGACAGAAAGGAAGTAAGATAGCAGGGACACAATAAGCTTCCAAACGACTGGCTTTATATCGATACATTAAGCTGTTTAATTGGTATATGGTAAAGTTTTACCCCTTTCATCCACTACTGTTACATTTGTTATTAGATTACCGTTTAGGGAGGGAATATAATAAACTTCAGTATTTCGAATTGTGATAACTTTAGTAAAAATGTAGACGCATAAACCGAAATTGTGTATCAATACTACAACAATTTAATGTCGATATTATTTTCGTAATGCGATTTATTCATATAGTAAGCATATAGCGGACATATGTTCGCTAAACGATAGTTTAATGTCAAATAGGAGGCCCATGTATGTCACTTTATTTTCTCTTGTTATCAGTTGAGTTGCTATGGTATAATTGTGATACAAAGAATTGCGGCACTTTGTGTAAGACACAACAAGGCAAGAATATGTTTGCACCAACCTTTAATAATTAACAAGTTTCTTTGTAACAAAAAACAATCATCTGTAGATCTAATGCGACTATATATCTTCAGATCCGTATCCAAATGCATTACATGTCAAACTTAAAAAGCTTGGAAGGTATTTTATAAATATGTATATTAAAGAGTAAAGGTTCCAAGTTTGATCCTTGTAGAACACCCGCGAAATACTTCTTTGACGAATATCCATTGTAAAACACGTAACCGTTTCTATAATTCTATTCTCTTTAGTTTTTCCAGTAAAATGCTATGATAAATAGTATCAAATGCTTTAGTTAAATTTGTATAAAGTGCGGCAACTTGTCAACGTTGGTCGTGTTCCTCAGAAATGTACTGAGCAATATACGTCAAATTCGTTACCGTAGATCTACCACTCATGAATCTGTCCTGTTAAATAGAAATGATTTGCCGAGCATTACTGTATTCTAGTATACAGGGTGATTCATGGAACTGGTTTGTTAAACTTTGTCGATGATTTTGAAATCCTATCATTCCACACAGTTCTTTTCAAACATCACAAAATTTACGTATTTAAATTTCTTTATCGCCCTCTAGCGGTGACGGACAAGATAAAATTAAACAGCTTCAATCACTAAATACAGGAGAATAAAAATCCTTTTTAATAAGACCAAATTTGCTAAATTTCGTTAAGGAGAATCAGAATAATCTAAATTTATAGAAGAAATTTTTACCATCCACATGTTTCTGAAGATATCTTCGGATTGGTAAAAGATAGCGATACCTGGTTTTCGCTAATTTGTTGGTAGTTTAGCCTACTTTTCTAATCTGCAGTCAAAAATGTATATAAGCTGTATGTATGTTTCCGTTTAATATTTTCGAGAAAAACAAAATTCCCGAAAAAATTTAAACAGCTCCCTCTAGTATGCCAGTTTGCAAAATTCAATTCAACAGAATCGAAGTTATAAGCGTTCCTTCAAGACCCTCCCCTCCTTCCCTCCTCTTATTTGACATAATACAAAAAAGTTGTCCGATGTAAAATATGCTAAATTTTCAGTAGATTCCGATTTTCATATTTATGATAGACCTTAACTTGATAAATTTTGCGTAAAATTTTAATAAAATTTTAATCAGTTACGCCCTCTAGCGGTTATCCTACACTTTTCTAAATAATTTCCAGATGTTTTTCGGGGTCATTGTAGTCAGTAATATTTTTTTCCCAAAGCTCTACTGTAAACCGTTCCTGAGATATGGCCGAGCAAGATTCTTAGTTGGCCACCCGGTACATGTCGAGTATTCAGCGACAGATATTCAAATTTATACACAATGACCTAAAAATATTTCAATACAAAAGCTTAAACAAAAAAATTAAACAAAAAAGTAGCAAAGCAATATGTTAAATATCATCAGATCTGGATGATGGCCATATAAAAGACATTACATTATACACATGAATACAAAAACCTAAAAAAGAATGTTAAAAAACATTGGAAACGAGTATTAAACTTACTCCTTTTCACTGTATTTTAACATTCTTTTTTAGGTTAATGATGCAATTTTCCACCGCCAATTAAGTAAGCAATATATATATATTTTTAAATATCTTCCAACTGTTATCTGCACAATTCTTGTGAAGATAACAGTTGGAGTCGTGTCGTTAGTGGCATGATGGTTTTGAGGGTATGCCGCGCAAGCATATTTGATAGTTCGAGACACAGACGCTATATTTAAAAAAATTAAATTATTGCTTATTTAATTGGTGGTGGTAAATTATATATTTATTATATACATGTATACGCCAAGAAATCCTGTTAAAATTTTGTATTCATGTGTTTTTAGGTCATTTTGCATAAATTTGGATATCTGTAGTCAAAATGTCATGATTGCAACACTAAGTTGTTGAACAATTACAGAGAACGTGCTCAATATATTCTTAAATATATGGAGAGCTAACGAAATAGAAACAAGAGATATTTAGTTATTTGGCACAGCATAAGGCTTTGAAAAGTATTTGGCGTAATTTTCTTTTTAGCATACGTTATTTGTGGTCTAATGAAATAGAATTTGTCTATTTTTGTGTCGTAGTATGTCGTTCATTTTAATTACTACATTTGCAAATACTATCGTAAAATAGTGTAAAATTATAATGTGTCCTTTTCCTTTTTTTAAGTTCTAGACCAACTCCATTTTTGTAATGTCCAAGTCTTTTATTCTGTTGCATGGCATGATATACCTATACTTATTTAAGAAATGCATCGGTAGTAAATGGCATTATACTTGAATTGGTAATGAGTCTTTAAGGTTTTGATTTAACCTCTATAGAAATCATGAAGTCCTTATTTTGATTAATTTCATGTTGGAATACGTTAATATATAAATGCAGAACAGTATTAATAGATTGTGCCTATGTTAATTTTTCATTAATTATTACTAATATTTTCATTAATATTTAATGCAGCGGCAGTGGTAATTTCGAAATTTTCCCATGGATAAATATAGACAACTAATACATATTAAAATATCGATCACTATATATGAAGTAATATGCTACAAATTATTGATATACAAGTGCACTTGTACGTACGTTTATATTATAATACATTTCATATAAATATTTTAAATTATTAATGAGAATGGTCAATCTTCATAAGTATTCACAAACCGAAAGAGATATAAAGCGTCGAATGTCATGGAAACTGTCCATCATCACGTCACTGTCATTAGACCGCCCGCTAAGAGTTTAGAATTCACAGCAACGCGATGTCTAAGCAAAAACAGAAGTATTCTGTATAAAGCGAAACCTTGTGTGGTAAGTTTCTCGCTTCGTTCCTCCTTTTTGTGCCATCGATTTGAGTTACAAATACTAACTTGAAAAATATACAACAAATTCTTCACATGTCACTTAATCGTTGTTGAATGCCGGTGCTGAGCTGTAAGTTACTTTAAGGCGACAGAAATAACTCTTTGAAGTACATGGGTATACACTTCACGTAAAACGTACACCAGCTGTCTTAGTAATTCGGAGCCATATCCTCGTACTCTTTGATAAAAAATCAGTAGGTAAAAAATACTTGATGTATATCATTATTCATTTTTGGAAAATTGCTAATTGCAGTAATATTACATCCATTCTATATAATTTTTTCTTACAGTTGATTAATTTCTTGCCGTCACGTTACTTTAAGGTCGATTTAGGTATTGCCATAAATAATTTTCTGTTGGCTCGAATTGCTTGGATATCACTGCATAGTTGTTGATCTAACAGTAAGTTAGATTTTTCTTATATCTATATCTTTAATTTGTTGTTAAATAGTTACATTCTCGTTGAGTGTGAAACAAAGATAAAATAAAAACTCCCAAGCCTGTGTATGGAATAACTCTTTTACCGCAGTTATCTTCTTAGTCCTGCAACCTGTTTATTTTTTTCTGCAGTCTGGCGGTCAGCTCTTCTTCGACTTAACATGTAGAGAAGCTGGCTGTAACATTAGCTATTCGTTCCAGGTGATTTCGCATGATATTCTTTTACTTACGCGACAGTCTGCAAATCGCAAAGACGTCGCCCTCCCTTAATTGGAAAGTGTGATCTTTCAAGTGGGAATCCAAAGAGGTGGTCAATAGCTATGTAATTACTGCTCAGTGTACGTTACACAGCAATTTTTTTATTCCGCATTATCTTGAAGGCTTCTGAAAGGTTAAGAAATATTGCGTCCGTTACTTGTGCATGTAGGAAGTTCTACGGATAGTAGATAGCTAAAGCCCAACTCCTCATCAAATTAAGTTGTTTTATGTTCTCCTTTACCCTGGTTCTTCAGCAATTCTGTGTTTGTTCATAGTATCATCTTTCTATTCAATGATAAATAATGTCCGAAATAGTTATTTACAAACCAAGTGCGTGAAATCATATTTCGCGAATGAGTGACCAGTTTAAAGCGCGAGCCGTAGGCGAGCGCTTTAAACACGCTTTAAACACCAATTCGCGAAATGTTTCACGCATGAAGTTTGTACAATATTTTTTGTACGAGAACTATAATAATAATACATATTGTTAAATACGTTATCGTTTACGACACACTAGTAATCTCTTGATATTAATTAAAAAAACTTTGAGTTGGCAGTATTGATTATTTGAAGTGACATTTAATTTAAAATTATTAAATTCAAAATGGTAATTTATATAATATTTTTTGCTGTTCTGATATTGAATTACATACCTTCCAAATATAACAATTTCTATTTCATTTCCTTTTATTTTCATAGAAAGACAACGAACTGGGTAGCATATTATTAAGTTAGAGATTTAAGATTTTAAAATGTCACTAAATTAATCAAGTTCCAGGAAGAACCAACTTTACTTTTACGCACTCGTGTTTAAAGTGACTTTTTACGCACGCAAATCGATTCGTGAAATGACAGGTTTTGATAAGCGAGTACAAAAAATTGTTTTAAGTATTGATAAGATTTCTTTATTATGATTCTTAGACGAATTAAAGATTTGCATTTGTAAATACTACGGCCAAGAAAAGGAATTATTTATTTAAGTTTTTGAGTATTATGGAATCATGGTTGACGCAGATCATGCACAGAATAACAAATAATCAGATATATAATAGATATAGATAGATAATAATCAGAATATATTCGCATACAATGTTTTAGTTGCATGGTGGATATAATCTATTTTTCGAAAACACTGACTAGGTACTCTTTATTCATATAAGGCTTCTAAATGATGTAGACCATAGTAATGTGAACTGACTGTAGAATATAAGTTTCATTCAGAGCACATATCAATTTATTACTTCTATATGATGCAGAATTATGTATCTAGAACATCATTGTATGTTTAGTATTTACAATATGGTCCAAAATACAGCTGTCTGCCACCGATAAAAATTTTTATCTGATTGATGTGTTGCACTCTACCACAGCTGTACATAATTTTTCGAATGAACATTTTTATGGTAAGTGGATTTCAAAATAGTGGCTGGTATCGATAACAGCTTGGGGATTTAACACTTTCCGGTGTTTTCATTGGAAGGTATATAAAAAATATTGTTTATGAGGGGTTCTGTAAAAAATAGTAGAGATACGTGGATGAAACCATGTAGCAGTGCTGTTTGCAAGATAATGAATCAAGAACGAAGCTAAAAATGCAGTGGCGATAACCTTATTGCATCAATAAAATAACAACGTGAATGTAGTTTATTATTTGTATGAAATAGCAATATACATGGTCCAAATACCTCGGAGCGAGAATAACCGCGAACAATGGTATTACAGAGGAGATAAAAGGGATAATTTAGGTGGCAAATGTATGTATGTTAGCTTCAATAACATCATGAAGTCTAAGAACCTAACATGAACTTCGAAAATTAAGATATATAAATAAAGTGATGAGACCAACGCAAGTCATGGATGATGAGCAAAGCAATGACAGTGAAACTCTGATGTTTCGAGAGAAATATCTTCCAATAGATCTTTGGCCAAAGAACAAATGTTGAGATTAAAACAACAATGCCAGCGATATTGTTTAAGAGATCAAGTCACGGCAACTCGGATGAGCCGGCCACATGCATAGGCTCCCTGACAATCGCTTTACCAGGCTGGTCTCAGATGAGGCGACGACTAGGACAAGGCCGTCGGAACGTCCACGTATATGGCGGAGAGACAATATCTGGTCAGATTTAACAACAATGGGGCTACCCATCGACTCAACCTTTATGGACGACCGAGTAAGGTGGAAGCATGTTGTGCAGTCAGCCAGGACCCGCCTTGGGTTGTGGTGCTACGATAAGAAGAGAAAAAGAAGCAAAAATACGAGCTTTCATTAAATACCAAATATGGCGTTTGAATACCGACTCATTTTTTGTGATTCTGTCGAAATATTTAGTTAAACTCTTTAAAATTCTGGCAGTGTCCTATTTCTTTAAATGTTTTGTCTATTTGTCTAAATGTATACACTATATCTCTGGTAGAAAAATCAGGCTGAACGTGTGCTGTACCGCTGGCTGGTATCTTGTTTAATTCGTTAATTACCAGATTTACATAATAACCGGAAACAATCTTATGCAGAACCTTTTCCAAATCACTTTGTAAAACAAAAAGTAACCTATGTGGTGATGTGTAGTGTTCCTATACGTTTTATATTTTTTGTTGTTAATTTGAATAAAATAGTATGTAATATCTCGGAAAAGATCAGTTTACAAATTAGTGAACTTCTCTTTAGTCATCAAAAACATTTGTCCCATCACTTCTAAACATTGAACATTATTATTTCACTGTTGTTTTATACGTTTTATTGGAAACACAATTAACAACGGAAGACCGACACAGCGGAAATTTAAATTTACTTTACAGATTGACAGAGTAAAGATAAGTTAATAAGATGTTTCTGATCTAACTACGGCTACCTAAATTTGAAAAAAAAGCGATAAGTATGTAGTACATACTTTGTATTCAGTGCTTTTCCTTTTTTGGCAATTGTGTTTTATTATTTTGTCAATAAGTTTCCCCCATTTCTATTAAAACATGTTGCATGTAAAATAATATCCTCATATATCAAATAATCAAGTCACTTTTTGTCAGTTTAGTTTCACACGTTTAGCTGGAAATAACATGATGAGTGTTGAAAGACGAAGGAAAGCTGTAATAAGTGATGAAGTGTGTTCTCTTATTATTAGAGGTATTAATAGTGGGCATCTGTTAACCATTATAGGGCAAGAGTTTAATGTACGACCCAATACGGTAAAAAAATTTATGCTAATTATCGAAAAACATCATCGGCCAAAAAAATTAACTATAGAGCAAAAGGAAACTTTTTGCAATTGGATTGATGAATTTTGTTCCCTAACACTACTAGAACTAAATCATTAGAAGAAAATACTTAATTGCAAATTAGCATATCCACCATAAGTAGGGCTTTCAGGAAATTTTACTATTCCATGAAACGAACGGATATTTCCCAATACAGTCAATTTTTAAATCCTATAGAACAATTAATTAATCTGTGGAAAGAGAAACTATAAAGATTGGATTGATGAATTTTGTTCCCTAACACTACTAGAACTAAATCATTAGAAGAAAATACTTAATTGCAAATTAGCATATCCACCATAAGTAGGGCTTTCAGGAAATTTTACTATTCCATGAAACGAACGGATATTTCCCAATACAGTCAATTTTTAAATCCTATAGAACAATTAATTAATCTGTGGAAAGAGAAACTATAAAGATGAATTATACGACGCGGTACATAACACATCCGAAGCAATTACTAAACAACATTGCAATAATTACATTCGGCACATGGAATCCTATTTGGGACATTATTTAAACAGAAATGAGATATTAAATTAATATAGTTATACAAAGTTTATTTCAATGTTTAAGTAATACTAACCAGACAGTTTTGTTTGCATACTGTTTTTCTTTTTACGGAACATAATGTATTTTTATGTTGTGTTCAATAAATGGTAAAAGCATTTGATATAAAGTTAATCTGTTTTCATAAAGGAGGAATTTTATTTAACATGCAATTTTAATTTGACAAGAGTGGGGAAACTAATTTGAAAAATAGTGAAACACAATAGACAAAAGGAGAAAAAGATATGTTGATATAAACCCAGGCAATCTGTTATGTATGTATCATCTTTGGCAAATTAAATGCGACTTTTTTTTATCGAGGAATGTTGATTTTGTAAATAAAGGCTTTGCTTTAAAGTGAATTTAATTACTCTAAAGAAGTTCATCAAAGCAGTATTCTCTTTTAGAGAAATGAAATTTGCTTCAGTGTATAGCCTTTATTTAGTAAATCGAAATTCCTCGCTGAAAAATTTGCATTTAATTTGCCAAAGATGGTACATACATACATATATCATAATTTAGTACAGAAGGGTAGTTCCATATTACGGCAAAAGTATGTGTATTATTAGTGTTAGAGTTATGCAGATGTAGATAAGTAGATAAAATAATTTCAAGACTAAGAATAGAATGATGCAAAACTAACAGTTATGTTGCGTGCGCGATAAACGGTTCTTCTGCCAAACCTAAGCTCACAATGCACAATAATAAAAACTTGACGGAAGTGCTTTGTAAATTTTATCTGATTATTTACATTTGTTAATACAATTTTAAGCCACACTTGTGTAGTTACTGTAGAATATTGTAGTATATAATTTAGATATTTAAAACATTGTTTATGGGCTATTTATCGTACAAATGGAATTCAAAGGTATGTACATACTTTATAACCTTTTATTTAAGCGGTAATGTCCGATTACTGTTTTTTATTTTTAAATTTACGACTGATTAAATTTTATGTAATCAAGAAATCACATCACATGTGTGTACATACCTATATACATACATTTTTCCGTTTATATTTTTAGTTTCATTTATATGGCGTTATGAAACAACACTAATCATCATGTAGATGTCGTGATGAGCCATGATATGGCACGTAGACCTATGGCAATTTTTTAGTGTCAAATAAACCTTTTCGTCAGCGAAGACATGTTCACATGCGCACGTAAGTTACAGTGAGTATTTTCTAAAACAATACATAAGTTATGCAAAATTTGACTTACGTCATAATACTCCTACTTTATTTGGAAGCTGCAGAATAACCTGCAGCATAAATTAAACCTTAAAGCAATAAATGTTTAATTTCGATGCCAGAAATAAGCTATAGCTTCCTTAAACACTATTGCTTTTTTATGTTATGATAGCGAATTGCTTCCGGAAGCCCAAACTTTGTCAATTAATATTGTGTTAGGGTACTGTGTGTTTCTGTGTTTTCTGTAGATATACAAGGCGAAGATAACAGATAATAGCACACACGCATACGTAGTATACGTAGCCACACACATTTACCCAAGGAAAGTATGATCGGAATTTACATCAGCAATCCCAATAGTATATATTAATTTACCATCTCCAGCGCTAGTCTCCCAATCGGCAAGAGAGAAAGACTGGGCGAG
Source organism: Holotrichia oblita (assembly GCA_023690525.1). Taxonomy (NCBI): domain Eukaryota; kingdom Metazoa; phylum Arthropoda; class Insecta; order Coleoptera; family Scarabaeidae; genus Holotrichia; species Holotrichia oblita. Next base: position 65,153,151 of record CM043018.1, read on the forward strand.
CGACTTCGGGAAAAGCATTTTCCACTTGAATTATTACTTCCGCAAAGGTACCAACGTGGGCCGTTAGAGGGCTACGTGTCTCCCTTATGAGACTTCTCTATCTAATGGTGCGTAATGTTGTACGTTCTGTGGTAGTACCACGGTATATGATGACTAGACAGAGATATGTTTTACTATGCTGGCGCGGTAAACAAGTCGGTTGCTCAGTCAGTAACAGGGATGTATGAATTGTAATAGTTTTGAAAGTAAAAATTGAATACCTAAGCATACTATAATGTTGGCATTAAAGATGAAAAAACGAAGTTGAATTCCACTACCCTTGAATTCCATTTCGGTATTCCCTCGCGACTATGCTTTGAAGAAGTCTCATGAGTTAGATATTTTATTCTTAAACAGAAGAAACTATGAAGGTAACTGTATCTGTCGAGAAAGTAATAATATATGCTGTGCGAATAACATTTCCTCCTTTAGCATGCAAATTCAATACTGTTTCAGAGATAATTGTTATGGATGATATTATCTCCGTAGCAGATGGCATGGTTTCTGTTTAGGATATTATTTTGTTCAGTGAAATTAATGATATTAGGTGTTTACCTTTTATTAGCGAAGTATGAAGGAAAAAGCGACATTTCAATTATTTGACAAACAATGTAGACTGGTCGTTTAATGTCAACTCTAAGATCGACTGACAGAAACATATTCGGTGGCCATAGTTAATTACGGGAACAAAATGTTTTTTGTTGATCAAAATCTTGGTCGGATGGTTTATCAAAATAGAAAGAGAGAGTATTCTTTAAGATTATTACCTTTGAAAACACACATTTTTATTGAATGGTAACTCTGCAAAGATTTGTAAGAATTTATTTGGAAATTAAGCTACTTATCGCTGGGTAATATTTATAAGATCAATTTGTTTATATTATGTTTTTTCTCATGTTTTCTATTTCTCAAAGAGCCGGGCGATAGATGGCGGGAATATAGGTACATTTTTGAGTTGATTTTATGCTATTTTGGTTGAGGGTTCTGTTTCGAGTTTAGTAGTCGGTTTCCGAGTTGTTTTTCATGTCAAGACTACTGCTGCAGTTGTTGCAGTGGTTGCTCATGGTAGTGCAGTATTTATGGTACACGTTTTAAATATTATCCCTATTACTTGTTGGGGCATAATTAACAACGCAGTAGAGTAACAAAGCTATGGAAATATACTTACACATATCATTTATACAGCAAAAGTTTCGTGGTACCGCCACAAAAAAAAATCTTTTTTTACGGTGAATTTAATAAATTCATTATGTAACGACACTTTAACGACTTTGACTTTATTCACCAGTTTCAAACGGTTTCGTTCAGTGAAGATTGGCATGATATCTACATTAATAGCATCCATTGTAATGAAATGTTTAAAATATTGTGTACTTAATTGCTTGCTGTACTATTTTGAGCTTTGATTTCCTCCAAAAGGCTGAGCAGTAGTAGCATTTTTTGAGGATCGGTAGCAGCATCAGTTGCCATTGATGTCATAGTATAACCAAACAAGTAACCAAGATGATTTTGTTAAGAAACGAAGATGTATACAGTGACATGAAGACGCGTCATTGTTATGTTTTCAGTATTCCACAGCATAGCCATGCCATAAGGTTGGTTTTACGAACAATCTGCAGCTGCAAGACACATTTTGGATGCATTGATAAACTCGTCTTAATTAAGGGTCGCTGTCTTTTAAAGATGGCCAATTTTTTATGATAGCTAGAAAATAAATCCCATTTTAGACAAAACCATTGGTTTATGTATTTATTTATCATAAGGAGCTTTGCGACATGTTATTATTAGAGTAGGTAGTAGTAGGAAAAATTGAAAGTAAACGTTACTTTAGAAGAATCTGTTTATTAAAATCAAGTATTTAAGTGTTCGTTTAGGATATGCAGAAAAACTGATTTGACAATATTATACCGTTCATATTTGTAAAAAGTTTTATCTCATTTTTATGCTTTCCGATTTTAATTTAATGGAAAACTTCGAAATTACTAAACTTCAATTTAACATATGATTACAAAATTAAATTTTAAAATTTTCAATTGGTCATAAATTTTCATATACTAACTGCAAACTTACCACATGAATAATTCAGATCCAGTTACAAATTCTAACAGTTTGGAAACGAAATTATTAAAAACAAACGTCACCCCTTAGTTTCCAACATTTCTCTCGATGGCTATAAAGTTTTCCACACCGCTGCCGTCTCTAAATATAAATTTTAAAACGATCTCATCTTTTCGTATCAGAAATCTAGATGAAGTGGCGTTGGTGACGGTATATTTACTAACCTCCTAGCGTATAGATATGTAGTTGCTAGGATTTCGGGAAATCTATTACAGGAAGTATACATTATCTATGTTTGCAAGATCAAAGATTTAGTTTGTTGATTCTGAACGACTGCAGACGAGGGAATATGATAAGTATGAGACGCAATTTAAACTGGAGGTGCGCATTCTGAATTATAGAAACGAATAAGTATATAGTATTATTGCAGTATTATTATAATACGCATTGCAGTGGCAGAAATAAAAGCATTATTGAAAAGCCGCTAAGCTACATTTTTTTTCATTCCTTCAAATTCATAATGTATGTTATATGTCTACCAATTACTTCTATAGAAGTACCGGTGGATATACCCTTTCTGTATCTTTTAGTAGAGGTAGATGCAAAAAAAGTAAGTATCAAATTAAAGGGAAAACAAGAATTATAACTAATCCAAAAAGGGCACTCCTCAATTGTTAAACTTACGCCTCCTCATCCCATATTAGATATGGTGACCGATAGAACAGATAAAACCTTTTGTTTCACTAAACATTTTAGCGTTGTCACCGCAAGTAGGGGAGACTATGAGGCAAAGATGGACGATCTGATAGTATGTACAGACGGATCTAGGTTTGCAAACAAATCTGATTTGGAGGTATGGTCGGTAAGCAGGAACGAGCTCAGGCTGGATTGGGGCAGTACGTTGACATACTACGAGCAAAAATATACGCTATAATTAAGGCGACCCATTTGCTATTGGGAGAAATCATTTCGGTAGAAAAATTGTCGTAGTGACAGTCATCAAGCCTGTTTTCGTTGATTTGGGGTCATACAAGGTTACTCCAGGAGCCATTTTTGAGTGTCTAGGGTACTACCCGACCTATCTGTGGAAAACACAGTCCAATCAGTCTGGGCTATTGGACATTTTAGTGTAGAAGAAAATCAGAAAGCTGATTCGCCAATAATAAATATTTTAAATGTAGAGCCAGAACCAACCTGCGGGATAATCCGGGAGGCGATAATCGGGCGATAAGTACAATGCTAAGGCCAAAATTTGGGATTACAAGTGCGAGTGCGAGAAAACACAAGATATTGATTATTTGAGGTTATATGTTGTATGTTTTGAGGAAATACATACATATGTATATAGAAACATGAAATAACTTGAATGCTTTTTATTTTGAAACAGTTTATTGCCTAATTTTGTTATAATGAATACATATATATATATCAAAAATCGTAGTTGTATGTTGAAATGGTCTATAACTAAATTTATTTTATAGTGATGATATAGAGGTAGTTAATACTCTAAACACCGTTGCAATTAGTTAGCGATAGAGACTAAATTGTGCAACTAGACAAGCGGTAACCGTTAATGACTCGTTGGGCGAAGTAGATAGGAAATATCCACACAGACTACGTCAGTAGAAGCCGTAGAATACAGAAGAGAGACGGGGAAGAGCATGGAAGCCCTAATGCGGCAATCCTGGCTAATGGGTAATTAAAATACGAGGCGTCGACACGGTCCTAGTGTGAGTTACCGGTCTCTTGAACTACCTGCATTTAGTATGACACCAATCTCGTAATGGACGGTATGTATCTGGTAACTACAGTGGAGAAGGCATACCCGATGTTCGAATGTGATTTGTCAACGGTAATGGGTCGGTAAAATCGTAGGTATTAAATACTATTTATGTGCGTACCTACGCTTTGAATTTTAAACGACATCATATTATTGAGTATTTTCACAAAGTGAAAAGCATTAGGTGTAATTGTCGTTAACATTGTTGATATTTCTGAGTACCGACAAAACCAATATATGCTCTAACGTTTGTTTGCAAACATACTTAGTACTTAACATCAATAGAAAAATGTAGAAAAATTGATTGAATATGTGCGTATTCCCTGCGGAAAAGCATCCACTTGATTAAGCTGTTCTTATGGCATAATATGTAGTTAAATTGAATTTTGTCTATTACATTTTAGGAAAAACGAACTTAATTCTCATAACAACAGAAAAGGGTTCACTCTTAACGTCATTATTTACACAGCAATGTGCTTATCATCATAACTCTATAAATTCTCGATAAATTCTGTTTTGATTAACGTTTCTTGTTTGTGCATAGTGTTTGTTATCCATATTAGCTTAGAGTTTGTTTTTGGTATGACAATTTTTTCTAAACTATAAAGGCATTTGTTCTGTTTTCTAATGAATTTAGTTAACTCAGATCATATTGTGATAAAGCCTTACATCTACTCGGTAAATTGTCAAAATATATTTTCTAAATATATCTATATGCTTAATGCGATGTCGCTCATTCTGCAACAAAGTCAAAGCAATAAATAATTGCAGACTTTGTAGAAACAAAAGTAGATAGACAATAGTCAGTTTCGACATAACTTAAGATATATATAGGTATATAAGTACTTAGTATACAATGTTGTATATACAGTACATTTAGGGTAACTAGGACCAGAGTGAAAAGAGAAGGAAGAGGTGGGAGGACTGCAGAGGCGATCGAAACTTATCACAGCGAGGAAAGAGGAATAGCACGCTTGCCAATGCCTTAATTCCGTATATGTTTTACAACAGCCCCACTCTAGATCTATCTCTTTTCTTGCTGGCCTTAGTCGCTCTAAATGTTCTGTATAGAGAGTGTACGTAAATGATTGTACTTGACGTCATGTGTCTCTTAGGAAAGTTAACGTTCTAGAATTTAATACCTATCTAAAGTTACTAAATTTGACAAAAATTATTCATTGGCGTAACTATAAACATATCTTAATCGTGTATTTTTAATTTATGGCATAAGTATAATATATCATTTCATATGTTCAAACAGATCTTCTCGAATTAACTGCTGAAATGTACTAATATTATCTGTAAGTAACCCTTTCGACATACATTTCCATCTGTAAAGCACAATTAAAGGTAAAATTGATTTTAAGGTTCGAAGCTGCAATGCAGCGTTAAATAACTACATTTATATTGAGACACACTATCGTAGAAGAAGTTAAAATACATGTAGCATATGTTTTTACGTATTGCGAACTTGTTTCGATCAATTTAATAATGTTATTCTTGTTAGACATATTGATTACGAAGCGCTTGATACATACCGTACATATATTTTCGAAAAGAATGTTTATTGATCAAGTATACAATGATAAATTAGTTCAGTGTTATCTTTAACAGGATCATATGCTAATATGCACAACTATGCATTTGAAATTTCAACCCAATTTTATGGTAATCACCTAATAGCATGTATGTTGCGCTTCTTTTCTTCTCACATTTGACACCTCACAATTATGTACTATTTATTTGGCAAATTGAAGACTAGTATTTACAGAAAGCAGCTGTATAATCTATGTAGATGCAATTATAGAAGCGAATAAACATGAGACGTAACAGATCATAAGAAAAAAAAACTACATCTTGTGCTGGACAATATGAATAAACATTTTATTTATAGTAATGTTTTATTTACCTTATATTCTTACATACTTAAAACAGTAATATTTGCCAATATTCCAAACTGAAAATGTTGCATAATGTCACGTACAATCATTTACGTACATTCTCTATATGACTTTTTAAAAATTACTGTCATTCTCACAAAGGCAATCGGATGAGGTTTATAAAACCGAAACGCGTCATTGCGTGGTGAGGAATGACAGTGATATTAATTAATTCTAATAAATGATGCTGGACTGCCAAAAATTGATGTTTGCAAAGAAAATATTGATCTGTCCATGACATGATCCTGAAAGGTAAACGAATCACTGTGAAATTCATAGCTCAGACTTGTGGCTTTTCAATAGGTAGCGTAGCGACCATTTTACATAAAGAATTATGTGTCAAAAAGGTGGCTGCACGATGGGTACCGAAAATGTTGACGCCAGAGCAAAAGCGCGTTCCACATGTTACTTTAGACGAGTTCACCATAATTAAGCGAGATCCTGAACACTTCCTAGCAAGATTCATTACCGTGGATGAAACCTGGGTACACCATTGTGATCTTGAATCCAAAAAGCAGAGCATGAGATGGAGGCACAAGGTTTCATCACCTTGTCCTAGCTACACTTAGTATGCTGAAGAAATTATCCTTATAGACTTTTTACCACATGGTCAGACTATAAGTGAGCAATATTATGCTGCTTTAATTTCAAAACTGTGTGCTTCCATAAAAATCAGAAAAAAGAGGGTAAAACTCGGACATGGTGTGCTGTTTCATTGGCACAGCGTTACTCCCCACAGGACTCCTGTTTCAATTACCTCAATTCATAATGCAGGCTTCGAAATTTTCCAACAGACGCCTTATCCTCCAGATTTGACCTCTATAGTTGACTTTCATGTATTTCCCAAACTCAAAGAATACCTTCCTTTGTGGAATTCACTATCAGGACGATGATACACCGATGATAGAGGTGAACGAGTGATTTGCAGCCCAAGACAAAACATTTTTTTCTGAAGACGTTAAAGCTCTACTATCGTTATACCAAATGCGTCAACGTCTTAGGAGATTATGTTGGAAAATAGAAAATTCCACTTTTCCAAGTCGTTTGATTCTAGGTTAGGGTCAATAATATCTCAACTGCCCTCGTATATTTATTTGCAATTATCTAGTTAAATCATTTTGACGATTTTATAAAAAATAGCCATAGCTGTGAAATTTGTTAGCGATCTCTAGATCATCCTGTATCGGCAGCAAATGGCCTCGGCAATGACTTTCCTTTTAATACTACGTACTTAATCCATCAAAAATACATTAAGTGTCCGTAGATAAGAAAAGTTGATGAAATTTTGCTGGCGCCGCAATGCCACAAGTACTTGAATGATACATTAACTTTCTATTGTTCTTAATAAAGGAGAAGGCAAGACACGTTTTTGCCTTTTTGGCTAAAGAGTTTCCCCCTATAGACAAAAATCAAACTGTCTCGGCGTTTGTTCATATACCCCTTGATGATTTCGTCTTATTTGAGGTGGATCATCATTGGAATGTTCTGTATATTAAAATTAGTGATGCCCTAAATTGATTGATTTTAAGAATCGAATTAATAGTATTAGTTACACTATCATTCAAATTATTTTACTAATCGGATTCATCCCATAAAATGAGCATAATCTAGCTCATCACTAAATAAAGTAGGAAAAAAGTAATGGACTAATGAAAGTACATATAAGAACAGCTTTGTTACATTTTGAAAAAAATAAGTACATAGTATAAGCAAAGTAGTACTTTTTGTTGTTAATAGTTTGGGAGAATTTAGTTTACTAAAAAAAGTAGAAAGGCATATCTTGTTTAATTATTTCACGAAATATCCTACCCTTAATCTACCTATGTATATCAAAATCTTCTCAAATATTGTTAAAGAAGTGTTCCCCTAAGTAGATAGGTATGAATTATTCATTACACTGAGATAACTATTTAGGATCAATAATTCAACAAATACAAAGTTTGTTCATACATACCAATATTGAACAACACCTTCTTAAGTCTAACGAATACATTTTCCTCCAAACTTGGTGAAAGCTTCTTGTCTAGTTAATAAGAGGATTACGTCAAAGTGTGGTTACATTGTTCAGGTAATACATATGTATATTTTCCGAACAAAATCATACCGTCATCTACTCCGTCGCTTACTCTTTCAATTTCTAGTTCTCTCTCATTTAATGTAACCAAGTTATTTCGCCAAAAACGAATTTCATCCTGTTAAAATATCGGATGTGATCTTTGTCTGTCATTTTTCAATTATTAGAAGAGGAAAAGGAGCAAAGTAAAAGAAGCGCTTATCAAATGGTAAATAAGTAAGTAATAACAATGATTCGTTGTCGAAGAATTACCACGATATTTCGAAATTGTGATGCTTTCACTGTAATAATATGAAATAGATAATTATATACAGGCTGTCCCAGTTGACGCGGTTTCTTTGATAATTTATTTATTTTACAGGACAGAGAAAACAGTTTCAAATAAAAGTTGTCCCTATTAGCCCCGCATAGCTAGAAAATATTTTCAAATATACAGGCTGTCCCAATTATAGAAAAAGCGTATGTAACTTTATTATTTTAAATGGATCATCCTATGTATTATATATTTTCGAGATTCTACATGATATTTTAAGTAACTTTTGTCAAGACCTCCCTAGACTTGTGCTTGTGCTTTTGTTTTCGAGAAAATAAATATTTCATCAAAATTTTGCAATTGCAGCGCTCTCGTTCATGAGCTGTAGGATCAAAACTAAAAAACGTAGAAAATTTTGGTTTGCGCAAATTGATACGTTTTCAATTGCTTTACTATTTCTAGTATTAACATGTGCGGATCCTTTTGTTGACACACAGTTACTGGTGCCAACCTTTGGAAACATTTTAATGCCAATAACTCTGTTTTTTTAATGGGACACCCTATATCTATTTACAGGTGGGATGTAGAACTAAATTCTCTTTCTCTTTATATAAGAACCGTTTCATTCATTCGTTCAACCGTTTTAGAGAAAAATGTATATTTCTTCTGCTACTGTCGAAAAAACCACTTCAATTTGCACGAAGTAGGCTACGTAACAATGATATTATGGCAGATATTATATTTAATAACCATTTGTATCATTTATAATTATACACAAGTAATAAGATTATGTAAATTTGTATTATAAAGCAATTTCTAAGGATTTGTTCAGAATCTTTTTATAAAACATGTAATTACTTTCTATTTTGTGACAAAATTCAGCTGAGAGGATATGTGTCAGCAAATTATCTTGGCGTTTCAAGAAATCAGCCTAATCATACTGAGAAATGTTGAACAATCATTTAAAAAACGTGTTCGTAATTGTTTCGACCAAAACGGCAGACATTTCAAAAAATAAACTAATAAATTTAATAACATTATATTTATATATATATGTATGTATATCTTTTTTAGTTTTGATCCTACAGCTCATTAACGAGAGCGCTGCAATTGCAAAATTTTTGATAAAATATTTATTTTCTCGAAAACAAAAGCACATAGTTCTAGGAAGGTTCTAATAAAAATTACTTAAAATATAATGTAGAATCTAAAAAAATATATAATATTGGGGTGATCCATTTAAAATAATAAAGTTACAAACGCTTTTTCTATAATTGGGATAGCCTGTATATTTGAAAATATTTTCTAGCTATGCGCCGTTTAAGTAGGGACAACTTTTATTTGAAACTTTTTTCTCTCTATACTGTAAAATAAACAAATCATCAAAGAAACCGCGTCAGCTGGGACAGCCTGTATACAACCGACGGGATACAACATTAAAGGGCCCATTCGACTGCTATATCTTTTTAATTGCTTCAGTTTATTTTAGTTTAATTTAGACGTATTTTTTCTCCGGAGCATTAACGATGGATATTGCACACAATAGAACAATTGCTGATTTTTTTACTTCGGTTAGTAAAATAATAACCCCGCAACACGCAACTGAAAATTAAGAAAACTAATAAATTATAAATAATATTTCGTTGCAAAAAAGTTTACGTGAAGACGTGATTAACTAAAATTAATATTACCGATCATCAATAAATGTATTGTTTGAGGGCATTTGGCAGCTCTGGTATATATATATGTATATCCCTAAATATGCCATCGAATATCCAACTTGTATAGAACTGTTTAAGTTTGAAATTAATTTAACTATTGAACATGTTGCCCATGTTTTTGAGTACATAAAGCGACTCTCCTTTTCATATTATTGAACACATTTATCAACATATCGTGCGTGATTTGATTCGCCGCATTAATTATAGCCTCTTGCAACTCCTTTAGATTATGTAATCAATTTTTGTGGACATGTGGAATTTTAAGTAGCAAGCATAACAAATCTAAAGGAGTGAGATCAGGTGACCATGGTTGCTCAATAAATGGTTCCAAAATATGTTCACAATAATTAGGAGCATTAATGTTATTATTAAAAAAATTGGAACGATTATTCTTCTCCTCGACATTGCTATCCATACACCTATTTTGATAGAGCGCAATGGCGTTTCTTTATAAACGTGTGGATTTCCTGTTTTCCGTATTCTATAATTTTGAGAATTGACATAGCCATTTAGGTAAAATTACGCCTTGTCATTAAAGAAACTTAGATCTAGTATATCATCATTCAAATTTCCATTAAACCACGTACAATAATCTATCTGCTTTTGAAAGTCTGTAGGATATACATAACACATATAAATTTATATGGATGCAAATGCAAAACTTTATGGACTGCCTTTCGACAAGAACCATGTGAGATACCTACAAGTGATTAAATACATTATTATTCAAATATTTGTTTATTTGCCAAAATAGCCGTTTACATGTTTCAGCAGACAATTGTCTTAAAGGTTTTGTGGACTTGCTTGTAATATGTGTTCGGTATCACCCACAACTGCTTCTGTTAGAACAGTCTCTCTACCAGTAGATTTTCCTGTCTCACGATAGCATGCAGTCGATGAACATATTGGGGAAATATATATGTATCACCATATACAAATTGCTCACTTGGAAACTCCGCCAAAAATTGGTTAAAACAAGAATGAATAGAGTACTGCCAAATACCATTATCATCGGAATTTCTACGGAAATAAGCTTCCAAAAGAAACTTATTTCCTTAAGAAACTTATCGTGTATGTAGTTTCATTTACTACTGTTAAAAGTAACCTACTTTAAGATACCATTCAAGACTAGATGTACTAAAACGGTATTGGTTTTTGTAGTTATTTATCATAACTATCATATGTAAGTAGTTATTATTTATTATAATATAAAAAACTATGCTCCCAAAGATTTCCCAGGTTTGATTCTACAGAGTTCTTGGACCACCCTCAACTTCATAATAATTGAATGACTATTCTTATCACGATATAATTTTAACAACAATTTCCATGTTAGTGTAATTATTGAAATTGAAATACAGATATTCTGGATTACCTAAACAGCTACCTGTGCGTCATATGGCTTTGTTTTTTTTCTTCAATAATTCATTACTTTGTGTATATACTCGTACTTAATATGAGAGCTGTTGCAAACATTGTTGGAATGTGGAATTTGTTGGATCCTGTACAAATTGATAAACGCTTATCAACATAATCGCGTCAAATCATAGAGAAGCGCTAAAAACACAACCAAAACTATTTTGAGTACAACATCGTTGTTAGTAATAAAATGTGGATTTATTGATACTGGCTTGATAATAGTTCATTGTTTAGATCTTCTAAACTATGCTACAGGCAGCAAACCGGTTTGTTCGATTTTAGTAGAAATATGTCAACCATTCCGAATAACTCTTAACGCTAATTGATACACTACAATTTGATTATTTGAAGCCATCGATGAAATAACAACAATAGTCGAAATCGATGCCAATTATTATTCATTACGACAAGGAATTCTGTCAGTAACAATATTGTAATTCACAACCAGTTCGCGGTTACCTGATTTTTCACCTTGTGATTGATTTATTCTGAACATGATCAATAAACTGTTTTCTGAAAACTTGTTTGAAAGCCTATATTTGCATTTGCTCTTTTTGTGAAAAATATTGTTCTTAATGTGGGAGTGCTGTTATAATCTTTCACATAAGCATATTAATTGCACACAATACATTATTTAATTAATGTATGCATTAGCATTATGTGAACCTACCTCACTTTGTTAAAAGTATTTGTTTGTGGCTTTGTCATTATCTACCTTTTATAATCAAATTTATGAAAAAAATATTCCCAACCATATTTCAAAATAAGTAAAGTGTAGATGCTTATTAGATTTGTTATAATTATAATAAAGCAAAATGTATTTCTATACTTCTTATTTTGTAAAACATCCTCATAAAGAAATGTAAATCCTGATTTGAAAGATATGCTGCGAAGCATCTTTGATGCGTTCCCCATTTTGCGTCTACATATACATATATTGGCTTTGCATCGTTAGTATACAACATATTTTTTCCCGTATAACCTTAAAAGAAAATTTGTTATTATGCCAAGATAAAAATAAATTAGACAACCTCAATAAATATAAGACTGTACAAAGAGAATCAAAGAACCGACATTCTACAAGTATACACGTTACTGAGGAATTTTATTGGAAAAAAAATCGTCCGTTATATCGTTACTAAAACGACCATATTAATTCAATTTATATCGAGGAAGGAAGTAAGCAAATCTCTCTTTATATCTTTCCTAATTATCTATACCGTGATTCAAAGTTAATTTCGTTGAAACCATAGAAAATATTTACTATCTATACACCGATCCCTATATAAGGGCATTGAATAAGTTCATCCCTAGCATCAAAATACCAATTGTGACTCGAAATAGGCGGATAAAGCGTCGAATGTAGAAGACAGACAGATAGAGGAAGTGAAAAGGCAAGTTAGGGAGACTCCTTTCATCGTAAATAACACGGCAAACATTTACAAGACGATGAATGAGAAAGCAGCTTGGAGAATGGGAAAAATGATAGAAGGAGATGAGACGGAGTCGTCTTGCACCCTATTTCAGAGACAGTGTTAAATTAACCTTCTTACACTTTTTTCTTTGGCTGAGATTGCCGTAACCTTTCAACGTGAGGGAAGTACGTGTACGTAAATGTGATGAGGAAGATTGAGACATTACTGTGTAAGTAAACGTAGTTACATATTTATGCGTGTAGACAAGATAGCTTAGTGATGATGACTCTTCGTTTAGAGCCGCTGTTAGAAATGGAGTCAAATGGTTAGAGATATGAATTTGAAAATAGACAGATTTAAATTAGTAATCTTTTTCCACAGCTTAAAACCAAAAATAATATTTTACGTAGAAGTTTGATACAGGGCTATATTAAAATGCTAATTTATACGAATCGCCGCTTGGTTATATACTGTTTATATAGTGTTGGGCAAAAAAGACGGACGCTTTTTAAAACGTCACAGAAAAGAATACTTTTGTTTACAAAAACATTGGCACATTTACGTTCGTTATGATACAAAATTTGACACAATCAAGCTTGAAAAACAACATCTAACATGCGGTGTCCGTCATCGTTAACGAATGGAGGTGTTCTACGAAGTTTGCAAACACTCTTTCCCAACATGCGGCTTTGTGAATTGTTCTTCGTCTTTCTTATTTCAATAAGAACTGTAGAGGGTGCGGGTTTTGACCAAACTTATTTACTAGTTCCTTGTTTTTGATAAGTCGTCGTTTAAGACAATATTGGAACTGAAATATTGAGAACAGAAATATGGAGACGATTTGTAATGTTCTAGCGGGTTAAATGAACCAAACAGATAATTTAATAATTTAACATAACCATATTGAATTCGGTAATTTCAGAAAGTTTGCCACTTTGGACGGCAGCTTTTTGTTTCAAATAGTTGAAAACTGTAAATGTAGTTGAGATACTTCAGAAGAAAAGGTTGTGAGTAAATTCAAATAGATATAAGGGAGCATAATTACAATAACTTTTGTAAATCCAATGGTTTTTATGTGTCTTCATAAGAGTATATTGTTTCAATAAATAATTGTACAAGAATTTGCTCGCTTTATTTCGTAGTTACCTTCTTTTTTTCATTTTTGCGGTAGGTGTAGCTGTAATTTTATAAGCTGTATAGCTTGCCATCACTATGGCTACCATTCTTGTGTAATTTACATGTATTTGCCGTAAGTGATATAACACTATTAATTATATCCCTATAGCGATTGGTTACTTAAAAGCGTACCGAATCGTCTGCATAATTCTCTCACTTTTACCACAGTATATTAAACAACCAGTAATGACACTGTCGGTAGTGGGGGTGTTCCACGCATTTTCTATTGCGCGTACTATCCGCCATATTGTTACACTAACTTGGGCCGTATTGGAAAATTTTCTTCGACAGGTTAAAGGTGGTAATTACTTATTCTCGGTACTAAGGACAATAGTTTTCTTCTGTTAGTCTTTCCTAGGCACGTATGTACTCTATTTAAGAGAAAATGCGTTTAAAAATAACTAAAAAGCAATTGTAAATACAGTGACTCTCTTATTTATTATTAGTCCGGACCTGCTCTTTAGTTTTACAATATAGCCGCTACTATGCACAAAAATGTCTACTGTACGAATAGAAAGTTTCGCTACTGGTTGTTTAATATACTGTGCTTCTACATAGTATTTATCCGATTGTACTGCTTGAACTATCAAGCTTTTTAAGAAATGCTTTTAATACTACTAATACGACATATTGCCATTATTCTAAAACCGCCTTCTATCATACAAATGTATATAAAAAAGTAATGTCTGTTATAGTTTTCGAAACATTTAAACTAATATAAATTTTTGGAGAAGCTATATCCGAAAATTGGACGATTTGGCGGTATTTTATACCAAAGTAATCTATCGGTTTTTGAAAACCTAAATTACCGGATTGCTACTGTAACTAGTGAATTACTATCAAATAAGTAACTGCAAGTAATCATACAAAAATGATTGCTATTATTAAGACAAAATTATATATGAACATTCACAACCAGGGTGTTACCCATCCGACTTTATAATTAATTGAATAAGATAAGACAGTCACGTTTGAAACAGATTTGTATCCCCACATGTGTTACAAAATTGCATTGACTTCCATTTAAATGCAAATGTAAATCTTTGTATGTTACGAATTGCTTAAGAGATGCGTTACAACATCGAAGCGTAGCGGGTGTAACTAAACTAAATAGATGAACAATTACTTGGGAAAGAGACAGAAGCTACTGTCACTTTGTTACTGTCTGGAATACAGAATATAAAGACATTTATTACGTAAAAATAATTGCCACAACTTATTAGAGTAACTACCAAAAAAACAAAGCAAACCAAAAAAAAAGCGGGATTGTCGGAATAAAGCTGAAAAATCAGTCGTTTTCCTGCGTTTAAATTAGAATTAACTTTGCAAATATTTTAAACATGTCTGTCACGTAAATATAAACTAAACACAAAGCAGTTATATGAATGGATATGTATAAGGACCTCAGGTGGTAAATTGTGCTAGCTACTATGACTCAAAAGACCAGTTTCCTGCAAAACCCGTCAGCAAATATTTATTCTATGATGCTCCTTTTGCTTTGAGCTCTCGCATATCCGTTAGTTTTTCTTTATTCTGCTTGTTTTTTTCTGTACGCTTGTCAACAACGATGTACATGTGCATATTGGTGTATGTAATCTATGTTTGCTATCTAGATGTGTACACGTAAATCCTTTTGACTGACAAAGTAAAAGTGATTTTTTTTGTGGTTCATAGTGCGATGGCGCATTAATATGGATTTTCATTGGAGTATAGATGTTTGAAACATAATGGCGTGGTTCAAAGAGAAAGATAAAACACAATTGTAAGATATTTATAGGTTATTTAAAGTACAAAACGAACCTCTTTATGTAATTAAAACCACAGACTTAATTAAATCCTTTACTCTCGTAAATATCTTGCTTGTGTATGGTAATTACAATCCAAGCTACCCTACGCATTCTGGTTATCGATTTTGTTATCTTTCTTCCTAAAATATTCATTTTGATTTAAAATATAATTCGCAATAGTGATACAGAAGATTGTTTATTTGACTAACACGATTCATTAGCTCAAAATCATGTGGTGTTATGTTATTTTAATTATATATATTAGTATAATAGTGAAATTATTGGGAATGTCGGCCTGTCAGTTATTAATTTTATATTTTCTCAATATTTCGTAATTTGTTAATTACTTCATTCCAATATTATTAAGGAAGTACGATCGAAAATTAAATATTTTTTATATATAAGTATATACAATGCAGATACTACGATTGTTTACGAAAATAATTTTAAAATTCAAATACAGAACTAAACATAAATTAGTAGAAAAGCTGTGTAAAGTAGCTTTTGAGAACATTACAAGAAAACATGCTTGGATGCGATGCAATAATTTTCTTATATACCTAGTATAGATGTATCTTCATTTTGTTAACACAAACAAATACTCTGTAAAATATTATTTTAAACCCCTTCTTTTAGAATAAAATCTTTGAAACACGGAGAATGTAATTTATTTATTAGAGGTCAATTCATAAAGTCTCGAGCGAAATAAATTATACTCGCATGCTTGACACTTATCATTGGCTGTTATTGAAGTTATCAAAAATGAATTGTTCTACAAAAGAACAACATAACCTTATTGCTAAAACGGATTATACATTGTTTGGAAAGATCATAAAGTTTTTGGTATCTATATGCAAATTAACAAAGCAACAAAACAATACAACAAAATTGGAGAGACTAGATTGCTCTGAATAATCTAACTTTGCCAGACTTTCGTCTTGTGCGATCGAACAAAAACATTGCAGTCCTTTATGACAGTATTTGCAAGAATCCAAGAACATCAAAATGCTATCGTTTTCAACAAGTAAACAGTACAAGAATTAATTTGTAACCATTTCTCACTTATATAATTAGAACCATTTAAAACAAAGCGACTTTGGGTGATAGAAATCCAAGAAATCAATGGTATTTTTATCGATGACGTTCACTTTTATTTGAACGATTTTGTGCACTAATCAATCTCGTTGTGTTACTTACGAAAAACCTGTACCCGCGAACAGCTACTGTCTGGATTATGGGATGTAGGTATAATTGGGCAATTTTTGTTTTGAATTATTCTAGCTTGACTTGTACGCTAATGTTACATGATACTGAATTTTTTGTGAATTCAATTGGATATGGATCTCGCAAAGATGTGATACCATATAGCAAGAGAAATCATCGATTTGTTAAAATGAAATTTTCTTGGTCACGTAATTTCCAAAAGTATTGACGTTTGATTGATTTGATTGCTATCAAGGTAGGACAGTCTCTAATTATTCTTAACACTGCGGCCCACTGGGCCTATTGTGTTATTCCTGCTTTGATTCCATTTTACTCAAACAGGTTAGTTCCATCGATCAGGTTTAGAAACCTATTTGGTATATAAATCTTTCTCCACTGGTAGATTAAACGCGCTTTGCAAAGCAACCCTACGTTGACTTAGTGCTACGCATTTGACCAAGTACTGACATTAACTAGCCGTCCAAACGACTTGACGTTATGCGAAGCTTTCTTCATGAATTTGGTAAAGTCGAATTGCTACAAACAATGCTTGAACTAAAAACAAAAATATAATAAGTTGTTATTAACACTGCCTTAAGTACTTTGGACAGTCTTCGAAAATTTGATCAAGAGTCTCTGGCTGTGACCGCATGGCCGCGCTGGTTATGTTGATGAAATATTTCCCATAATTTAAATGAAATTTCAACTAAATAGTAATTAGGCTTTTATTTCATAATTAAATCGGTGTATCCGATAGACCATTTATTACTAGACCTGTGCTATACCGACATTTTTGGTATCAATACCAATATGTAAATGGAGGAGTTACCAAATGTTAGTGTGCTGTAGTAAATTTGTATTAGCCAGCGTGTACTTAAACAATTAGCAGAACGATAATACATCTGCATAGAACTGTTAAAATATAGATAACGGAGCTATTTTTATGTGTGACTGATGCAGCTGCAGTAGCTTCCAAGATGTATTGCTTGTTGGACTACCACTGCTTCTTTTGCTCGATATATATGTTTGTGTGTGTAAATGTGATTCTTAGGGTTTTTTTATAACATTATCTCGTCGTAAGTTATATTAGGAAATATGATTGCAGAAAGTTTAGCCATACGTTTAGAGGTTCCAGTAATAATAAGGGGAATATAGAAGGAAGGTAATACTAACGTTGATATCCTTAAGAAACTGATGGAGATAGCTGTAATGTTAATAAAGTGTTGTTATTGTTCTCCTTTACGTTATTCGTATATATTAAGATAAAGTAGATCAAGGTAGTAAATTGTTACCCTAAGAAAGGCCTTCATCAAAAGGATCATTTCGCAAAACAAAACTGTACTGTACTCGACTCTGTAGGTACATATTTTATAGCGCTTTTGTTTTTGAACGTGAACTTCCACGTTCCGCTTCAAATATCCAAGACGCAGGCTGTACACCCGCCGGGTAAATAGTGAATTATTAAACCATTTGCTCCTCATGAAAGCCTCCCGAAGAGGTTTTATTTATTTAGGTTTGCCGAATCGGTAATTAGTTCGCTCTGCGTAACTTGATGGTGTTTGACGGTACACGAAGGTAAATAATTAGTTTATTATACCAAGGATTTGAGTTGTATGAAAGACGATGATAAAATATAGTTATATAGATACTTGGCGATCTTTTTAAATGCAACTTAGGAATGAAGCAGCTGGCTAGATAAAACGTAAGTCGAAAATGTGGTAAGCTATTACTAAACCATGCATTGAAGACCGTAATACTTTGTCTAGTTTTATTAGTTTTTTATCGAAAGCTTACAGCGATATGAATATATGTACATAAATGATAACATGGTGTTCTTTACTCAAAAAATGAAAGAACAATTTGGGTTCATCTTTTTTTTTCTGAAGTCAATGGAAACTACCATCAAGCCGTAAGAATCTTCAATGAACGCTTTTTACATCTTCCAACATTGAGAAAGTCTTTAAGGGGATTACCTACAAAATACATGGAGACAGAAAGCATGCTAAGTAAAAAATCTGGTCGCCCACATACATATGAAGAAACACAAATTAATATAATAGGTGAAATGTGTAAATCAACTGAAGCAATCTACCTTAAAAGTTGCCACTATATACATACCTGTATCTACCGTTGTGGTGAGGAAGTACCTACTATGTACAAATTTCACACTTAAAACATTCACGTTTTGCATGTGTTAATGCAAAAGGCCAAATTATTTGCATAGTAACGTTCTAGTGACAAATGCACATTTTTCTGAAATGGCAACGTTAACAAGCAAAATGTGAGATCTAGGAAAGCGAGGAAAATCTTCATAGTTTTCGAAAAGTTTTTATGAAATTTCCACAAAAACAAAATGTGTAGACAAGAAGACTGGGTAATAACCTAGTAGAAGAAAATCTTACAGCAGTGTTGTATTTAAATATTCTTGAGAAAATAGTAAATTTTTAAATCATAGTGATTGCTAAAAACAACAACATTACATTAAATTGCATTATTGTATTTACATACGCCAAGAAAATAATACACTTCGGTATTGTATATGCTCAAGTTTATTCAAAAGTTTTTACAAGATCGTCACAACTATGAAACTAATATTTTGTAATACCTCCTTCGGGTTTAATAATTTCTTTTATTCTTTCCAGTAGGTATACTGTTTATGCAAGTTTTAATAGTATGTCGAACTTTAGGGAAATTTTTCAACATATCTTCAATATTTTTTATTAAGTGCTCCTTTGTAGCGTTTTTTTTTTCTGGAATATACGAGATCAGGAGAATTGCCCGGTCAAGGTAACACTGGCAGACCTACTGTTTCTATAAAGGTTTTGATGGATTTTGCCATGCGGCATGGTGCTTTGTCGTGAGTGAATATGTAAAGGCTTTCATTTGGGTCTATATCGTTGAGCTATGGCAACAAAACGTCCTCCAATACATTCCTCAATACACTCTTTATTCATGCTACCCTGGCAAAAAAACAGTAGTCGAGGACCTTCAACTTCTGCTGCCAGGGATTCACATTAGTAAATCACATTTGCTACGTATTTATAAAGAAAATAAGGTAGAACCATATAAAATTAGAATTTGTAGCACATTATGGAAAGAGGATGAATCCTAAAAGTTGGAGTTTTGCTTTACTTTGTAAGGGTGAGAAAATTAAGATATCGAAATTTCCAGAAAAATATTATTTTCTCAGTTGAATCGACTTTTACTACTAATTAATTAATGCTGTATCTTCCTCGCAGAATTATCCGGTTTGGTAATTTTCTATTCAAGCAGGGCTGAATCCCAGAAGATGAAGTTTCATCTCAAAATTTCTATCCATGCGTCCATCTAGGGGCATACTGTATATAAAACCTTCGGACGCAATTGCTTTCCATGCGGGGGATGCGCATGAGTCTATCACAGCGCTGTAGACTAGACGAGACTAGACTATTTCTTAGCGAATTTTCGTACCCCTTGCCCCTTCCCGTCGTTATTTATCCTATGTCTGAAATCAACCGGTATATACGCGGGGACAAAATGTGGATTGTGTGTGTGAAATTTGAGCTTTATTTTAAGAGGAAAGAGTTGGGCCAAACATGTTCACATTTAAGTGGTCTTAAACGTCTCAAAATATAATCCAGATATTTCCCTAACAATTAACCGTCAACTACAAAATAGTTGTGGCCCTTGTAATTCTCGTTATGTGTTAGTTATCCTAATCTACAAAATATATAACTGTAAAAGGTTTGAAATTAAGTACATATTGTCTTATATAAAATTTATTCTTTATAAAATAGAACCTAAAAATAATAAATATACCATGTAAATATGAGCATTTGTCATGTCTTTTCTTGTATAACTCTTCAAATAAAGAAATAATTGAAAATTTATGTGTGGTGGAATAACCTTTATACATATAGCTATTCTTTCATATTTAAGCTTTAGATTGTTGTATCAGAAAGCTCCATTATAAATAAACATTTTGCGCCAATTTTGGTGCTGCACAAGATATTTGAAATGACTTTAATATTTCAGTTAATAATAGAAAAGTTAGAAGTATGTATAAGGATAAACGTATGCGACTCCGTTATCTAGAGATACAGACCGCAGGACTTTTAAAAAGTCTCAGCTGACGTCAAACGCGACTTCGTAAGAATTGTTGGGCAGTAACGATAAAAGTCGTGTATTTATGTCGGTAATTTACTTTTTTTATTTTCGAGATTGTTTGAAGAACTAAGAATTAGCAACTAAATTATCGAGTTTGAAAATAGTCATGACCAGGAAATCAAAGAGTAAAAGCTATGATATCAATCAAGAATGCTTAATTCGTCCGCCATTCCTCGATATAAATCGAAAATGTACGCCGGAAGTGATATACGACTTTAATAAAAGCGAATCGGGATCTGATCTAGTCGGTCATCTGCGTCTGGAAGGTTGTATGACTCAATCGATAGGCAGGCGGAGAGGAATATAAATGGTAAGGGCAATAGCAGTTGGCCGCATAATGCCTACCACGACCGAGCGACGTGGGAAAACAAAAGCCATTTCTACTCTTCCTACACTGGACTGGGTCCCACCACGAGAATGCCTATCCCGGAGGGTCTATTATTATCGACGGGAACAAGATTTATGAATGAATCCGTAACATGCTAGACTTCATTTTAAAATGAGAAAAGATATTTTTGATATTATGCAGTTATAATTAATGTTATTGATCTGTATACAACTAAAGTTAAAGTACTTAGTTATTGACATTTATTCTATCGTTGACAATAGCATTGAAAAATATTAATCACTTTATGTACGAGGACCCACTAAATCATTTTCAGGTTTTGGAAAGCTTCTGTTTAAATACAGATAAATAATTTTTTATGTATAATACAAAACTTTATCTAACGAAACGGATCAACAAAATTTCAATGTAAATTCATAAAATTTATAATTTGGTTGTAGCGTTAGGTCCCTCGATCTTCCATTGGTATTGTACTACTTATTGTACAGGATGACCCATTTTCATATATTCCACGGAACCTGTGGAAGATACTGACATACGGTTCCAGAGTTTTTGTCCTTAATAATAATAATGGCGCTAACTGAATTCAGCTATGTCTTACCGTTGTAGAACTACTAGAGTGTTTCTCGATTTTTGGCAAAACCAGTTCAGCTTTTTCTTAGAAGCTACTGAAAAAACGGTTTTGACATCCTTCAGGCTTCTTTCTGAGTTATATCCGCAGGCATAAAGTTTATTTTGGTTTCATTTTTAGTTTTTCAGAAATAACCACGATTTATGTATTTTGTATAAAACACCAGACCTATATTGCCTCCAAAATGGAAAGAGAACTGAAAAGCAATTACAAAATAATCGCTAATTTAATATTTATAGAATTTCTCATATAGTAGGCATGGAAAAAGAAAAGTTGCACATTTTATATACGAGGTTTATTTGGAAATTAAGGCGCGTTTACTTATAAAACAGAAAACATCACAGATTTTTTCAAAAAGCTTTATTTTTAAATTCCTTACATGTGTCTCTATTTTTCTACATAGTTTCCATATTTGTTTAAACATTTGTCATAACGTTCTACAAGCTTCAGTATGCGTAAGTCGTAGACGTCTGCCGCCTGTGAGGATAACCAGTCTTGAACTGCTTCTTTCACCTCGTTATCTGTGGCGCATCCCTTGCCGCCGAGAAACTCTTTTATGTAGCGGAATAAGTGAAAATCACTCGGCGCCAAGTCTGGACTGTACGGTCGGTGGTCAATCTGTTCCCATCCAATGGATGTGAATGGCAGAATGGGGTCTGGCATTGTCATGCAGCAACAAAACTCCAGACGTCAGAAGGCCACGTCGCTTATTTTGTATTGCACGTCTAAGTTTAGTTAGGGTAGCGCAGTAAGCGGCTGCATTTATTGTTGTCCCTCGCTCCATAAACTCGACTAACAAGACCCAATGTCTATCCCAAAACACGGCTGCCATAACCTTGCGTGCTGAGATTGTCTGCTTGGCATTGACTCTGACTGGTGATGTTGTGTGACGCTATTCCATTGAGTGACGTTTAGACTTTGGGGTTCTGTGAGAAACCCACGTCTCGTCCCCTGTGACAATATTATCTAAAAATGGATCACCTTTATGATATCGATCCAAAAAATCAAGATCACAAGCCATTCTTTTCAGTTTGTGTTCCTCAGTAAGCAGCCTAGCAACCCCACTTGCGCACAATTTGCGAAATTTCAAATTTTTTGGAATGATTTTGTGCAAAGTTGTTCTACCCACATTTGGAAATTCCAATGCTAAAGTTGAAATTCTGAATCGCCGGTCTTCACGAATCTTGTCATCCACGGCATTGACCAAATCATCTGTGATCACTGATGGTCGACCTGAACGCAGTTTATCATGAACATTTTCCCGTCCGTCCTTGAAAGCTCTCACCCACTTACGCACTTTGCTGCTACTCATCGCATTTGGGCCATACACGTCGCTTATCTGTCTATGAATTTCCGCTGCTGAAACGTTCTATGCTGTCAAAAACCGAATCACTGACCGTATTCCACAGTCGGCGAGCTGATCGATTGTCTTAAACTTCTGAAGTAGCACTGCAAATAGCGTCGTTTGATGAGCAAGGCATGCCGGGAGTTGGTACGCATGCGCGTTTCAATGTTGGCTCGACATTCGATTAGCTACGACGATTCGGACCTTAGTTTCCGAATATAAATTGTGATTAATTCTTATTTTATATGCCGAAATTTATATTTAAGGATTCGAACGGCCTTGCTTTTTGTAACATTTCCAGATATGTCTATTTCTCAGCATGAAATATTTCCAAAGTCATATTTTCTAGCTCTTCTCATTTGGCTATATTGTAATTTGGGCTTCTAGGTTTGATAGAGGATTTACAATTTATTAAAGTTTATATTAGTTTTTAAAAATATTTGCATCTGGTATAATTTACTCCACAAAACTATTTCATAAATATTAACAATTCGAAATAATGATCCTTTACCAAACTTTCATATTCATTTATGAAATTAAAACAATTAATTATTGATTACAGAATGCATAAAATGTCAAACTATTTCTGTAGAATCAACATTAAATAAAATCTCAGAAAAGTGATTCAAGGATGTTGAAAGCGTTTTACGATAGCAACTAAGACAAAGCGAGATTTATATCGGAGCTGAACTGGTTTTGTCGAAAATCGAAAAATACCAGTAGTTCGGAGACGGTAAGAGATAGTGGAATTTGGTTTGCGCCATCATTAGACAGGCTAAGGAGTTCCTGAGGGAACAGAGGCCTAAGTTTACTGAAGACCTACTGAGTAAAGACAGGAAGACTGTCAAAATGATAGTAAGTCTGATGGCCGGTCATTGCAGACTGAATAGGCATATGTTTAACATAGGCCTGGCAGAAAATGCTCTCTGCAGATTCTGTCAAGAGGAAGAAGAAATCCCAGTTCATGTTTTGTGCCACTGTGACGGCCTAGCGAGGACAAGGATTCTAGTAATGGGGGTAGAGAACCCCACAGCCAACGGTTACACAAAAGAGCCGCTCTCAAAAATGATAAGTCTGATTAAGAAGGCGAAACTAGAGAACGTTCTCTAAGGTAAAGGGGATCACAATAGACCTGTAAAGGTCGCGGTGAAACAGGCCCGCATGCCACCCCACTCCTAACCTAACCTAATGTAAGCTTTGAGCCACAAGATGACAGCTCAACTCGGGAAGTTAAAGATGGCAGATACCGCACAGTGTCCTAATTACAAGGATGCGATCTCAAAGTATCTTGACGTACGTAAGATTTACATAGACCTAGGTGCAAAAGGTTTTAAGGGGATACATCCGGTAGGACAAGGAGCTTTACGTTCAGTCCAGTACAGTATCCCCTTGTTTGTTACTTTCAGACGTTGCGTAAAATAGAGGGATAATCATGATGACAAAACCATTGACTTTCTGACCCTATGCAAGGAAAGCGGGTTAGTTTTCTGACAGACAAGTCGAGGTTCAATGTCTTTAGCATAAAACAGACACACATTGTGTCGGATGTGGTTCTTCGTCACATACACCTAGTCGTAGTAGAGTTTGAGAAGTAGGCTTGCAAGATGCTCCTGAAGTCGAATATGAATGATAGAATTTAGATTGAATTTGAAAATGTATATAGAATGTAAGACTTACGAAGAAACTGTATAAAACTAACATAACAGGAATATTTATAGAAGTATGCTTCAACAGACTAGTGCAACAACAATGAAATTCTAGTGTCACTCTCTAGCTCAGGAATATGCTTATTAATACTCCTGTTAACTAGATGTTATTCCGGATACCTCTTTTTTATAATGTTAAATGCAGTAAGTGACAAGTTATAAAAAGTAATTTATGGAGCGTGAATTGAATAATATTTTTCGTTATACCACTTACTGAGGGTTAGAATTTCTAATAGGATTCAAATTTTACGAAATAATAATGATAACAAGATAAAGGTCTGTACTGTAACGTTCAACATTATTATTTTCATGTTAAAGGTCGACCTAAATAGCCTCTCATTTTGCATTGTCACTGATTAACCATATCGCATTCTGTAATACCGGAATGCTTCCTCCTAGCTCTGAATTCTTTAAACGTTTTAATTAAAGTTTTGTTTGTTGCAGGTATGTAAACAACGTGCGTCAGCCGGTTCTGTTTCCTGGTAGTGGTATGGGGGCGAAAGCGGCGGAGACGGTTGTTCTTCTCTTAACTTGGACCTCACATAGTATACAGACGACGGATCAATATGTATGTTAATTGGTCGAGAACGGCGGGTAAGTTGGGCACATCGAGCGGTGAAAGGGGAAGTTAACATTTTGTCCTCGAGGCGATTCACGTGCTTATTTACTCTGTCGTCGGCGGCGACAGTTTCGGTGGAGTTCAAAGAGAGTGAAACAGAACAGAATTGGAACATTGGACTGGAGCTTTATTAAAAAGCTGCGCTTCTTTTCTACATGTTTGTTAAGCCGCTCTGCTACTGGATATTGACCCTTCATAGCTGAACGTGTGTATGTATGTCTTGTATAACGCGTTATAAATGAGGGCTGAAAAAAAAGTGGGAACTAGATTCCGTGCGTAATGATGTTGCCTGACAAAATATTAAATGAGGATCTCTGTCATTTTAAAGTTTGAATAGACTTACTGGCCTGTGAATAAATGATTGCGGATTGCGTATACGTTGAAGTTTGTTATACATAAGGGATGTCCTTATAAAACAATATCTACGTTTGAGGTATTACGTTATACTATTAAAAAAATGGCGTCTCTGTACGACAAAAATCTCAGACATCAGTAGTTGTCCTCACGATTTCGAGATCTTGTCTAGTTAGTTGTACTAATTTATTTATCATTTCGCGTTATTTTTACTACTAGCTGCTAATATCTTAACAAACCCTTTCTAGATTTTTAAAATGAAATAATATGGATTTTAAGTTTTGTAAACTAGTCCGGTAATTAAGGAAGTGATATTCATTTGTATATCGGTTCTAATTCTATTTCTAAGATATCTCGTATGTCTGATTGAAGTAGCGATTTTAGAGTTTTGAAAAGGTTCTATTACATGTTGAGCTAATTATACTTTCAGGTGAAGTATAATTAAATATCGTAATACCACAAGAAATTTCATATTTTGTTTTAGCCATGAAGTGACGTATACTAATCTTTATAGACAGCATAGAAATATTTATTTTGATAAAAGGTAGACAGGCAAGTTACCTTTAATTTCGTTTGAAGTTAAATTACCTGTTTGTACTATAATACGTACTATAATGTATATTTCAAATGTTTTATCATTTTCATTTTGTTATTGCTGCCAATAAGTGCACGGTCAGTATCTAGTAGGACATCCACACATGCTGACTACCCTTCTGCACCTGTCTGCTCTTGTGGTCTAACTCTTGTTGCTCGATGACACTGTTCTACAATTGTTTTAAACACTAGAATTTGATGAAGTATGCTTCTTTTCAGCCAATTCTTTACGTGTTCGATGGGATTTAAATCAGGTGATTGCGCTGACTATGTAAAACATTAATTTTGTGGTTTTGAAGAAATGCACGAATGATACCTGCAGTATCAGACGCGCATTCCCGTGCATGAGTTGAAAATTTTGCATCATATGGTAGCACAATGTTTTCAAGGATAATGTCCCAATGGCGTTTAAATACCGATCTAAGAGAACGAGGCTAGTTTTTTCACCAAGAGATATTTCACCACATACGAGGGAGGGTTTTTATATTCGCGGAATGGGGGATAAGGGGTGGAAATAAAAAAATCAAATTATTTTTCTTTTTCAATATATTCACCTGCAAGACGGATACATTTTTCACATCTTTCAATTAATTTATTTATACCCTCATAAAAAAATGATTTCTCTTTATCTGCAAAATACGTCGAAACTGCCTCCTTGACTTCATCATCGGCAGTAAATTTTTTACCCCGCAGCTCTTTTTTCATTTTCGGAAACAGGCAATAATCACTCGGGGCCAGGTCTGGGCTGTAGGGTGGGTGATTCACAATTTTGAAGCCCACCTTATGCAGGGCAGCTAACGCAACGCGGCTCTTGTGGACGGGGGCGTTGTCGTGCAAAAGTAGCACACCTTTCGTCAATTTTACCCGTCTTTTCTCTTTAATGGCTTCTTTTAGTCGCTCTAATATTGAAGCGTAATATTCTCCGGTTATAGAAACACCTTTATCTTTATAATCAATCAACAATATTCCTTCCGAGTCCAAAAATACCGTTGCCAGGAGTTTTCCAGCTGATTGTGACACTTTAAATTTCTTGGGAGGTGCTGTGCCCTTTTTATGCCACTGCATTTAATCTTGTTTGGACTCAGGTTCATAATGATGAGGCCAAGTTTCGTCTCCAGTAACAATTCGACTCAATACACCATCCTTGTCTTCATTACAGAGGTCCAAAAATGCACGCGAACACTCTACGCTCTGTTGTTTTTGCGGCGGCGTGAGCATTCTCGGCACCCATCTTGCGCTGACCTTAGACATGCCGAGATGATCGTGTAGGATTTTAAAAATTGTTGCATCGGATACTGCAACCATTTCTGCGAGTTGTTTCTTCTTTAGTCGAGCATCTTCGAGTACAATTTTTTCAACTTTTTGGATAAGTGGTGGTCACCCTGCCCGGCCTCGGGTCGTCTTCAAAGGATTCCCTTTCTTGTTTAAATAAACTATGCCACTTGTACACCATGGTTTTTCCTGGACAAGAGTCGCCGTAAACCAATGACTCATGACCTCATTCATTATGGTCGCGACTGATTTTCCTTGCCTGGTAAGGAACTTTATAATGGCACGATATACGATTTTTTCCATAGTTCACTTTTCATTCCTGATTATGTTACTTGGTTGACGATAGCTCAAAGACTAACTGTCTAATAACAATGAAACTTCGTATTTATACTAATTATGAGTCGCTGCACAGGCCACGCCCCCAATGCGCGTAATCACCCCCCTACAACCCGCTCATTCCGCGAATATAAAAACGCTCCCTCGTATCATGCACTACCTTCTTAGAAGCTGTGAACAGTTTGCGATGTAGCTAATTGATCGAATTCCGTATTCTCCTGATATCTCCACACTCTCATCCTTTTTATATCTGGCTGCAAATCAAATCGGGATTTGACAAACAAAACAGATGCTCAGTTTTGTTGATCCCAATTTAAATGTTGTTGTGCCTGTTCTGCTCTTTTCCGCGATTTTTCTCGAGGAAGTAGGAACTTAGAGCACGACGGGCATTAAGATTATCTGCATGGAGTTTATTCGTCACTGTTGGATCGCTTATTTCGATCTTATTATCGATTACACCATGAATGTTGTTAAATGGAATCGCTAATTTTGTCGCTATAAAGTTACGGTTTCTTAATGTACAAAGCCTCAAATATCTGTCAAAAATTGGCCGAGTTGGTCTTGTGCGTCGTGTATGACGATTAGATTTTGACTGAGTGTCACGGTCTAAATGATGTCTCTCTGTCCTCAAGAAGCTGGCAAAGAGAATCGATCGCAAAATATACACAAAAATCACGGGATGAAAAATCAACAAATCTTACATTTTGTTAACTTTCCACTGATTTTTCAGTTAATAATACCTTATTCTCAATTAAACCGTCGAAACACCAGTAGCAAACTCTATTGATGTTTAAAATGACATTACAAATTGTTTAGTGCTCATATGTGCATTAAGACTAGGCAACCAAAGTTGCAAGTAAAAGGACGCAAGAGCACAGAAAAAAGAAGAAGAGACTCTTGACAAAATGGCGAGAGAGCAGCATCACGACAAGAAGCATAACAACGCATAAATTTGTGTATCAGTCATATAGTTAAATTTAATATAAAATAAACGACAGTAAAAGTAAACATTGATTTTCTGTATAAACATAAATTGTTGGTCCTTCGGCATCGGATATGAATCTGTAGCAACGGATTTGGATTCTACAACAACAAGAAAATTGGCGGCATTCATCCTATCAACTATAGGCGGCAGCTAATAGAAATGAAAGTGAGTCGGTTAAAAAACAAGTAAGTGGCCACCCTTCCTTATATTCACATAACGCAAATACTCCATTAGTTTCTACGTGAGAAAGCATGGACGCGGATTTACAGCAAAATGTACGCACACGCGGTGCAATAAAGTCAAAATTAACAGTTTTTACTAATTATATAAATAGCACAATAGATAAGGTAAAAGGGGG
The DNA here is from genome assembly GCA_023690525.1 of Holotrichia oblita. Lineage (NCBI taxonomy): Eukaryota > Metazoa > Arthropoda > Insecta > Coleoptera > Scarabaeidae > Holotrichia > Holotrichia oblita. Next base: position 65,182,708 of record CM043018.1, read on the forward strand.
GGTAGATGAAGACGAATTAAGCGCATGCGTAATAGAAGCAACAGAAAGGTTAATAAAGATAGACACGTTATTAACAGAATTTGATGCTATTCAGTTAATAATAGATACAAAACATGAAAATCAAGCAGAACAATTTAAAGAACGGGAAACGTTTGAAAATTCATATTTCAAAGCAATCACGCAGGCAAAAACATTCCTAGCAAGTAAAAATATAGCAAAAACTGACAATTCGGACAGTTCGAATAATTCTAACAGTTTACCGGCAAACGTTAGTCATGTTAAATTACCACAAATACATTTGCCTACATTTGGAGGAACATACGAAGATTGGTTAGGCTTTCGAGACACCTTTCAGTCTTTAATACACACAAACGGGCAGATAGGGGAAATTCAAAAGTTTCACTATCTTCGTGCGGCGCTAGAAGGGAGTGCACAACAGGTCATATCGGCGATTCAATTTTCAGGGGATAATTACTGTGTCGCGTGGGAATTGCTATGTCAGAGGTACGACAATAAGCCTTTGTTGATTCATAATCATGTAAAAGCGTTATTCAATTTGCCAAGTATCGCGACAGAGTCGGCTTCGGATATTAGAAATTTAATTGATAATTTGACTAAACATATTCGGGCGTTACAAATCCTCGAGCAACCGACATTACAATGGGACACATTGATTATTTATATTGTTACATCAAAACTTGACCATTCTACAGCGAGAGAATGGGAGGAAACAAAAAAGGTAAATAAAATACCAACATTAGACGAGTTAAAAGATTTCTTAAGAGCTAGAGCTGATTTATTGGAAACCTTACAAGCAGGGAAATTTATAACAAAGCAGCCTAAGGAAAAAATAAATAAAACTCATTCATTTAATACAATAAACGAAAATTGTAAGTTTTGTAAAGGAACACATGCAATATACAATTGCAGAAAGTTCTTAGATTTATCAGGTAAGGATCGGATCGATAACGCGAAAAAACACAAGTTGTGCATTAATTGTTTAAAGGAAGGGCATGTTGCAAAAGATTGTCGTTCAGGTAAATGTAGAAAATGTAATTCACAGCATAATACATTATTGCATTTGGAAAAAGGTGTTGAGAATGCGACGCACGTCATGTCAAATACAATAAGTAACAACATGTCTTCAGTAATTATTGCAACTGCATTAATACAAGTTTATGATGTAAACGGCTATCCAATTACATGCAGGGCGATCCTAGATTCAGCCTCACAGTCAAATTTCATTTCAGTAAAAACAAGTAAACGGTTAACATTACCAACGACAAATATTCATACAACAATTATGGGAATAGGTCAATCGCGAGGCACGGTACATCATCAATGCACAATTAAATTGCAATCGGTACATAATGCGTTCGAAACAACGGTTTCAGCGCTGGTTGTACAAAATATATCAGACGTGTTGCCAAATCAAACATTCGAATTTAATTTAAAAAACATACCACCACATATTAGATTAGCTGATCCAAATTTCAATGAATCAGGAGAAATAGACATTCTACTTGGGGCAGGAATATTTTGGCAATTATTATGTATTGGGCAACATAAATTATCAAACGATTTAATGCTCCAAAAAACTCGCTTTGGCTGGATAGTGACGGGTTCATTTAAAGGTCAGTTTAACACAAATTCATATTGCAACTTTACAAAAACAATTGATATCCAACAACAGTTGGAAAGGTTTTGGAATATAGAAGAGAATATGTCAGATAGGGTATTGTCATCAGAAGATATTAAATGCGAAAATATATTCAAAAATACAGTAAAGCGCCATGATGATGGAAAATTTATAGTATCAATTCCTTTAAAAGAATCTCCATCAAAGTTAGGGGACTCTCGGGAAAGTGCGTTACAAAGATTGCACACATTAGAAAACAAATTTAGATCAAAATCGGAATTTAAAACCCAGTATGCTACATTTATGAATGAATACGAGCAATTAAACCATATGACCTTGGTCGATGATAACAACGAAAATGAACATTCTTATTATCTTCCACATCATGGGGTAATCAATGAAAATAGTTCAACTACGAAATTGCGTGTGGTGTTTGATGGGTCTGCTTCCTCAGATAGTGGATTCTCATTAAACGATCTTCAATTTGTAGGCCCTACACTACAAGAGGACTTACTTTTAATTATTTTAAGATTTCGCAAACACAAATACGCAATATGCGCTGACATAGAAAAAATGTATAGACAAATTTGGATCAATCCAGATCAACGCCACTTGCAAAAGATTCTATGGAGATCATCAGTGGATGAGTCAGTCAGAAGCTACATGTTGAATACGGTCACATATGGCACCACAAGTGCGCCATATTTAGCTATACGTTGTCTTAAACAATTGGCAATTGAAAATCGAGTTCAGTTTCCAGAAGCAGCGGAGATCATTGATTCAAGTTTCTATGTAGACGATTTGATCACAGGCGGAGAATCTTTAGAAACGTTAGACAGAAATCTAAATGACCTTATCAGAATATTGAAGTCGGCAGGATTTGAATTACATAAATGGGCATCAAATAGTGAACATTTGTTACAAACTATCATATCAAATACATCAAGATTGCAAGTTCAAAACTTTGGCAATAATCAGAATACGAAGACATTAGGTTTATATTGGTCATGTATATCAGATAAGTTATTTTTTAAAATAAGTTCACCTCACAATGGGGCCATCACTAAAAGAATCATACTTTCAGATATAGCCCAGATATTTGATCCACTCGGGTTATTGGGTCCGTGTATAATCAAAGCGAAAATTATTTTACAAAATCTATGGCTAAACAAAGTGTCATGGGATGAATCCTTGCCAGGTGACATTCACACAAATTGGGAGACGTTTAGAAAACAGTTAACAGTTTTGAATCAACTGCGAATACCAAGATACATTAGTGATGGGGACATAGATAGCATGGAGATCCATGGGTTCTCAGATGCTTCTCAGGAGGCCTATGGTGCATGTGTCTATGTACGAACGACTAGCAAAGATGGACGACTACATGTACGGTTGTTGTGTGCTAAATCAAGAGTAGCACCAGTGAAAATCCAAACTATACCCAGACTGGAGTTGTGCGGTGCTCTAATACTGGCACAATTAGCAGCTAAGGTAAAGACATCCTTCAAACAAAGTATTGATAGATCATATTTTTGGACAGATTCAACAGTAACATTGCATTGGATTAAAACACATTCAAATTTACTACAGACATTTGTGGGAAACAGAGTCTCACAAATTCAACGCTTGACATAACCACATGAATGGCATCATATATCAACCAAGCAAAATCCCGCAGATTTGCTATCGCGTGGTGTTAATCCAAAGGAGCTTATTACTCATCAACGTTGGTGGCTGGGACCAGAATGGCTTAAGAGCGACAAACAAGAATGGCCAGATTCATTTCCTGAATTCAATGGAGAGATCCCAGAATTAAAAAAGACTTCGATTATTTATGTATCAACAACAGTCCAACCTATAATACAATTTGAAAATTATTCCAATCTCAAACAATTACAAAGGATTATAGCATATTGTATTAGATTTATAAAAAATTGTAAGTCAAAAACAGCTCGCAATTTTGGCTCATTACAGCCAGATGAATTATGCCAAGCAATGAACACACTTGTCAAGTTAAGTCAAACCAAATGCTTTGCAGAAGAAAGAAAGTTGCTGGAGAAAGGCGATAGTATTTCCAGTAAGGGTTCTTTGCAATCATTGTCACCGTTTGTAGACTCGAACGGCCTAATAAGGGTGGGCGGCAGGCTACAATTAGCTGAATGTAGCTACAGTAGAAAGCATCCATTAATTCTATCGAGTCGAGATCATTTAACGAAATTAATTTTCAGAGATCAGCATGTGACATTATTGCATGCTGGACCTCAACTTTTATTATCATCAATACGCGAAAGTTATTGGCCAATCGCCGGGAGAAATCTTGCACGCACAACTGTCAGAAATTGTGTAAAATGTTTCAGGGCTAAACCAACACAAACGACGCCAATAATGGGTATCTTACCTCAATCACGCGTTCATCCATCATTACCTTTCAGTATAGTAGGAATCGATTATGCGGGTCCGTTTACTATAAAAGATAGAAAGGGTCGAGGTTGTAAGCATATAAAATGTTATATTTGTGTTTTTGTATGTTTCTCAACGAAGGCTATGCATCTCGAGTTAGTAACAAATCTATCTAGTCAATCGTTTTTATTGGTATTACAAAGATTTATAGCCCGTAGAGGTAAACCAAACGAGATATTTTCGGATAACGGACGGACTTTCGTGGGTGCAAACGCGGAGCTGTTAGAATTATTTGAGTTTTTAAGGAATAATAATGATAACATCTCGAACATATTAAGTCAGGATAGAATTAAATGGCACTTCATGCCACCTTACGCATCTCATTTCGGTGGATTGTGGGAGGCTGGTGTCAAGTCAGTAAAGTACCACTTAAAGCGGATATTAAACAAAACAACATTAATATTTGAGGAATTTTATACTGTGCTTTCTCAAATTGAAGCTGTTCTAAATTCCAGACCATTAACACCACTATCCTCTGATCCAAACGATTTCCTAGCACTCACCCCATCTCATTTCCTTATTGGTCGGTCACTTGTTGGTATACCAGAGCCAAATACCAGAAATATACCAGAGAACAGGCTGACAACCTTCCAATACATACAAAGGTTACAACAACACTTCTGGGTGAGGTGGTCGAAAGAATATCTTTCGGAACTTCAGCAGAAACAGAAATGGAAAACCAACCACTCAAGTCTGAGAATTAATGATTTAGTCTTAATCAAAGAAGACAACTTGCCTCCACTGGCATGGAAATTGGGCCGTGTACTGGAACTCTTCCCCGGACCAGATGGAATCGCCAGAGTGGCAACCATTCGGACAAGTACGAGTGTAGTGAAACGTGCATTTTCAAAATTATGTCCATTACCAGTGGATACATAAGACACATGTTAACATAGACATAAGTGTATTTTTCATATTTATTCATGTTTTGTCAATTACCATTTGCTTGTTATATGAAATTATATACGTCTCTTTCGAAAGAGATCCTTTCAACGCGGGGGGCATGTTTAGTGCTCATATGTGCATTAAGACTAGGCAACCAAAGTTGCAAGTAAAAGGACGCAAGAGCACAGAAAAAAGAAGAAGAGACTCTTGACAAAATGGCGAGAGAGCAGCATCACGACAAGAAGCATAACAACGCATAAATTTGTGTATCAGTCATATAGTTAAATTTAATATAAAATAAACGACAGTAAAAGTAAACATTGATTTTCTGTATAAACACAAATCATTTGAAGGCATCAGGAATACAACAGCGAATGCCCATCGCAGATTCTCGACAAGTATTTGTAGTGTAGTGTTACGTGGGTTCAGTACCAAAATAAAGCTATAATTACTAATAACAACTCTACATTTAATGTATTTTACTTATAATTGAATCATTAAACTCTTTTAATAAATCAAAGAAAATAACTACGGTAAATAAACTGTATATTCTTCTACTTCTTTTACAAAATAGTTTTATTAACTAAGCTGATTCCCTACGATAGCTAGTTATAAATACCTATTTCTATTGTAGATCACTAACCTAAGATGCGCACACAAAATCTTCCTACTGGATTCCTCGATGAAATGCCCCTCTTTATACGGATCTATGTCCTGGATTGTGGTTATTCACGAGAATTTGTTTAATCTCGCTTTTCCAAAGGATATTAGTATTGTAAATATAACATGTTCTTTCAAAAAAGGATATAGATATTATATATATCTTCTTATGTCACCTTCAAAGCATTAAATGCATGTTTACATAACTAAAATTTCCATTCATATGTTGTAGACGATACCAAAATGCTGTTTTAATGACCTTTAAAATACATTTATCTTTCTATAACTCAATTTTGATGGTTTTCTGTTCCAATTATTTTCAACTAACTTCTTTATTCCTTAATCTCCATGGAATTTTCATTTTACTTGCTAGATTAATATGTGCTAAATACATTTCTATTTGGAAACCAATCATGTCTTTTCTTGTGTTTACATAGTAACTCTGACATATATTGTAGGTACCATCGCACGCGAAATTAACTGCACTAAATGAAATTGCGAATCCATGGATACAGCTTACTTAAAGTTCACTTTCGCAATTTGGACAGTATAGATGTTGGAATTTTGTTTTACATTGTAATTTACATTAAAAAGTGCTAAATAGAAGAATACCTTATATACCAGTGTTTTCTCATCTACCCTCGGTTAATCGTTGGCTGGAGATAGTATTATTATTTAATTTAACCGTGCTCCCTGCATATATATATAATAATATATGGAAATTTCGCCTTTATATATGAATCGAAAAATTGAAAAACAAAATCAAATACAATTACAGCGCCATCTATTGAGTGTACGCAGAACCCACATTTACAGATCTCTATACGGTAGCTAAATATCATTACAGTAGTTTCTTGAATAATTATAAGTTATTGTGAGACTGCTGTCGGTATAAGTAATTGTGATTGTTTATTTGTTATTCTTAAAAATTATGAGTGCTGGAAATGTGAAAAGTGAGTTAAACCCGAAGAAAAGAAAGATAACTGGCAGAATGTAAGATGTTATGAAAAATCTTAAGTTATGCTCACATGAGAAAGGAGAAGCATGCAACTGTAAAATGTTGAAATGCTTTGAAACTATCAGTGATTCAGACTGTAGTACAATTTTATCAAATTTTAATAAATTGACTGGACATGATTAACAAAAGAGTTATTTGTGCGACTTGATTTCTGTTGTTACTGTTAAAAGGCGCAGAAGTAGACAACTAGAAGCAGCTCTACTATCACGATAGTACCTTAAAAAACCTTACAAAATAAGGATAGAGAAGTGTGTTTTAGTGTAAAAGTTTTGTCTGAAACGAGATGAGATTCATTTTCAATAGCAAATTATTGGTAATACACGTCTATATACCTGAGACTAAGTATGTTTTCATTTAACATATATGTACATACGTACTTTTATCGGGAATGTTTCTCTTTTATCGCCGGAACATTTAGCCAGCAAGGGATTGTATGAAGTGTGTTCATTTCTGTTTGAATGTATCATGTATCTTTAAAAGTCTTGCAGATTTTTTGTGATTCTGCAGGGGCACAAAACAGGAACTTTACATGTTCAGATTTATGCATCTTATGGTTCATGGGGTTAAGCGCCTAGAATCGGTAAACATTACATTCTCCATCAGACGACATTCATATCTTGAATGTGATAAGAATATGGGGCTGATTAATTTTTAAAGGCAAATTCCTTGCAAAATGCTCTGATAGTAAAAGCTCAAAAGAAACATTGCTGCTATGCTTTATGAAAATATATAAATAATTAAATTTAATTGGGTGCTGCCTACGCCACGTTTGACTTTTGGATGTCTGGATGTAAAACTACTTTGTATTGTTTTTTAGTCTAGTTTTTCTCAATCTTGTTTGAGTAGTTGATAGTTTAGTCGATAAAATTTTTAGGTAGTTGACTTTTGCGATTCGTCTACTTTTAAGCTATTGTTTTATGTTACCCTTAATATTGACTTATTAACGGACCAATAAACTCTATTTAAGTTTTACGGAAATAATAACATAAGTAGCATTTTAAATTAAGCATAGGATCTAATATAATTATTATATTTTATATCACTTGGAAAATCCATATTATTATGTTTGCTTCCCTTAAATCAAATTAATTGGGATCTTTTCTGTTTTACTTGAATTTTGCTTTCGTATAAAAAATTCAATTTATCATCACTTAATTTTCAAAGCACGTGGAAACGACGATCCCCTCTTAATCAAAACATAAAACTTTCAAAAGAAATAACGATAGAGGCCTATCTGTAGCAACAACTTCAATATAGCGCAGTGTTTCTAAATTATTCCCTTTTTTTGAGTAGATGTACGAACCTAATTCGACCGTTTCAAAACTTTATACCCCAGACTTGCCTCCTACTCCTCTTGTCGTCGTTTTTTCTACCGCCATCCGGCGCGCTTCAATGCATTTACAAATGACGTAGCAAATTTTAAATGAAACTTTTTCGCCGGCCCATAAATTCCTCTCCTACTCCGAGGGGGTGTTTCTATGGCGACACACACCGACGGGCCTAACACCAACATGCATACGGAAATTCTAAGTAGGCGTCGCATGCGGGGAGGAATTGTCGAATACCGCTATTTTGATGATCTTATGTTCGTTTTATATCTTTATTTATATACCTACCAGGACCTAGCTTCAATTGCCAACATCTATAGCTAACAGCTACATTACATTTGGGAATGTTAAGGTTTGCTTTAAAAATTGATAAGTTGGAACTTAAGCTATCCATTGTTTATTGTATTTTTTATGAACATATCTAGCGTACAAAATAATTAAGAGTGATCGTAATAACGTGACCACCTTGGATTGTGGTAAAATAAAGGTATTATTTGCTTTGTTATGTGTGCAGTTGACAAGACACTGATAGGATATACCCGACATTAACATCTCTAGTTATTTGCGTACCTATACAATTATCTCACTAACATCACCCTGGAAGGATACGAAAACTTTTATAGAAGTAAATTACATGTACTTGTGTAGATATAGGATATACAACTGCTGATTTGGTAAGTAAGTTTTATGCTACGAAAATAAACAACCAACTACATTAATCGTATCCCAGATCGACGATATTCTATTTCTTATTTATACAAATAATTTTCCGGATAACATTCAATCTCTAGTTTTGATTTATGATGACTATATTATATTAAATATACAGTAGCTTAAATCATACTGTTTTAGATAAGTAACTTTCTAGGTGGGATGGTTGACAGTATACTGCTCAAGGACAATTTATTTGAACATTTGATATTTTATGTCATACTAGTTGTGGAGATTTGTTTCCTTAGTTTTTTTGATTAGATTATCTTTATTTCGTCTGTTTATAAATAGAAGTTCTTTCGCAACCATCCTTTTAAAGAGCCTTCATTTCAGTACCAAATAAATTACGGAGTCAATAATATTTCTTCCTGTTGGTATGACATGTGACATGTATAATAAAGAATGTGTGTGTGTGCGCTCTAGTAGACATTGTTTTCGGTTACGATAACTTTGTTTGCATTGTGGAACGACCCTAATAGAGCTTATATGAAACCTATAAAATATCTGTATTGCGTTTAGGAACAAATAGTATCCGAATGCGAAAAAAAGTTCTCCGACTTTCATTAAGGTAATACTTTCCCAGAGTTGAATTCTTTATTGTTGGCTCTCCTGTCCACTTCTAAGAAACATCTTCCATAGCAATGTATGTTAGGCTCCTCTGTTACATCATAAACTACTCATTTGACAGCGGTTGCTTTGCTGATTTACTCAAGCAGGCCGTCGTGATTTAAGTCTATAAAAAAGGCTGCCCTAATGATATACCAATAACCCGTAAGCCTTCTAATCAGCTTTTCTAAACTCTTCGAATAGGTCGTATATAACCGTTTCAATAATTTCTTTATAAAGTACAACATTATCAGTTGGTTTCAATATGGCTTTCTGGAATACAAAAGTATCGAAACTGCACTGTTTGATCTTAGACAAGCTACTTTAGAACTCATGAAAACAAAAGAATTTCTTGTGTCGCGCCGTCTGCTTCTAAAGCAAGAGTATTACGGTATTAGAGGCACAGTTTCATTCTGCTTCTATCCATCCTACAGAAAGCAAAGTGTTCACTTACTGTCAATCTCGCAACTATTGCATCCAAAGACTTGGTCATCAGTACTGGTGTTCTTTAGAAAAGCATACCTGGACGTTTGCTTTTTGTGTTATATTTTTATGACATATTGTATCACTTCCGCAGAACTTCATTTCAAGTACTTGGCTATTAACTATGCCCATGACACGATCTTCCTAGTAGACGATGTTTCTATCGAGCACCTCACGGACGAATGCTCTACTATTTTGTGCAAAACTGGGGAGTGGTTTCGTTGTAATAACTTGAGCATCAACCACAGTAAAACTCTAACGATTTTTTTAACCAAATTATAAGCGTATCCATCTCACTTAATGCTTAATAGCAGCTTCTACTTTGTGGCGGATTCCATCGGTTTACTGGGTGTTACCATGGATAGTCAATTAAAATGGAGATATCATATAGATTTCATCTGCACGAAACGCACCGTCTGTTATGGTCTTCGGTATCGTCACGACAACGTAGACGAATATGCTTTACGGAGTGTATATTATTTAATCAATAAACCTGTTAGTAAGAAAATGTGAAGTAATCATTGAAACTTGTTGTATAGAGCGTTTTGTTTTTTTGTCTCTTTATCATCTTCCTTTTCACTACAAATCATTTTCAAGTAGGCCACCGTGATTCTCTTCCCTCAACGTTGAAGAAGCATTTAAATTCCTACTAACTGCAATGGTGTATTTTACAATAATTTTGCCATACAAAGGTATATTTAATGAGGGGATTACTTTATTAATAGCGACATTTTCTAAATGCTACATTAACGATAAATCAGTTAGTATAAGACAAGTAAATACTGAAGCATTGTTTACAAATAAGAATGGCCGCACTACATTTATTCATTTAAAGCAAAAAAACAAGAACCAAATTCCCTTTCATTTTCTTAACTAATCACATAATTATTTTCGACAGACTGTTTCGTTTCCCTTTCTGTTATTCTCCCTTTACCGTAACTACTGCGTCAGATCTTTTCTGGCCTGTCTTGTGTGTATTTACATCACCGTGCTGCAACGTGGCGGCGTTCTTTCAATAGAAACGAACGGTTTCTCTATACATAAAGCACCCTTCCGACGGCTGTATTTTCTGATAAGCGGATTATAAATTCTGGTAATAAGTAATAATCTCTCCGACGGTTCTGTAGAACTGCATTTGGCGTATACCAAACGCAGCATGTTCGCCACGGGCGACGGCTCACCCCAACAGCTTCGAAGGGGCCAGTTTTGGTGTTCTTTCCTAAAAGTCGACACTGTTTAATGGACGATACGATGACTGGAAGCTCTATAATTAGAATTTATTTTGAAACAGTGATATACACACATAAAAATTTTGGGAAGAAGGTACTTTTATAAAAATGATAATGAAGGAGATTTAGTAGCCAAAATAGTTACGTGTAATATTTTAAATACAAACCCTGATGAATTGAAATAAATAACTAAACTAAAAATAATAACCAACAATAAGTAATAAGTTTTTAATCTGTGGTGCGTGTAGCTGCAATGGCTTTCAAGCTTCTCAGACTACCACCCAATTCTTACTGTGTATTTTTATGTGCGTAATTGTGTTATCTAGGTTTTGTCACAACATTACTTTGCTGTAAGGAATAGTGTTGTTAATTGTTTCCCAATAGTGAATGGTACTCTGCCGGGAAACTTAAGACGCGCTACAACGCCGTGGCTAGAATTTGATTCACGCAGCTCTGGTCTGCCGTCACAGAACAGCCACTTTATTACTGCGACCACAGAAACTATAAAATAATAATAATTTATTGATCACTTTGCGAATATAATTTGTATGTAATACGTAATTAGAATTAAAATTAATACATAAACAAACAATGAAAACATAAATGGAAAATATAACCGGGTGGCCAACTAAGAATGTCGCTCGGCCATATCTCAGGAACGGATTACAGTACAGCCTTAGGAAAAAAATATTACTGACTAAAGTGACCCCCAGAAACATCTGGAAATTATTTATAAAACGTAGGATGACCGCTAGAGGGCGTAACTGATCACCAAAAATTTTAATTTTTATTTTACGCAAAATTTACCAACTTAAGGTCTATCATAAATATGAAAATCTGGATCTACTGAAAATGTTACATATTTTACATAGGACAACTTTTTTATATTTTGTCAAATAAGGAGAGGGGAGGAGGGAAAACTTTGTATTGAAGGAACGCTTATAACTCCGGTTCTGTTGAACCGAATTTTCCAAACTTATTCTCGTTGCAAACAGCATTACTCCTCCAATCTAATGCTTACAAACAGGAACCAATCTAATAGGTGTCATGCATGGGAATTTTGTTTTTTCTCGAAAATATTAAATGGAAATGTATATTTTTGAGAACACATTAAAAAGGTAGGCTAAATTACCAACAAATCAGCGAAAACCGGGTATCGCTATCTTTTACCAATCCGAAGATGTCTTCACAAACGTGTGGATGGTAAAAATTTCTTCTATAAATTTAAATTATTCTGCTTCCCGTGAACGGAATTTTGCAAATTTGGTCTTATTAGGAAGGATTTTCATTGGCCTATGTTTCCTGATTCAAACTGTTTAATATTGTTTTGTCCATTACCGCTAGAACGCGTTAACGAAATTTAAATATGTAAGTTTTATGATTTTTGAAAAGCACAGTGCGTGGAAGGTTATATTTATGCTCATACTATAAAAAGTGAACTGAAAGCTTAAGATTTTAGTGAAAAGCACAACAGTATAATTCAAATAAACAACACAGAAAACAACAAAAAAGGAAACCGCATAATAAAGTTAATATTAGTGGCGGCCTAAATCTTAAAGTTGTCTCCTATTATTTTCGATGCAAACTTTCACTCTACAACGAACGAATAGAACTACAGTCTCTATTTCTATCTTAGAAATACTTTAAACGATATTTCTTATTCCCACAACCAAGCTGTTACGAGCGCTAGATCATGTTGCAAAAATAAGATATTTTTTGCCCCCACAAATAAAAATCTAAACAAGTCAAATTTTGGGTCCTGGTTGGCCATGGAAATACACTGGCGTTTTACATCCATCTATCAAGGGCCAGAAAATTGCGAACATTTACGGAGAAATGGACAGCAGACTCAATATATTGAAAAGTACATTGCTGCAAACGACATGTCTTCGATTCTATTCTCTTTAACGCCCTTTAGCGGTGACAGAAATAAAGACAATATTAAACAACTTGAATCACTAGTAGTAGGTTTAGGAAAATCCATGACAATATATTTTTTGGCCGCCAAGCTTTCCGCGCACTGTTCTTTTCAAAAATCATAAAATTTACGTATTTAAATTTCTTTATCGCCCTCTAGCGGTAACGGACAGGATAAAATTAAACTGCTTCAATAACTAAACATAGGACAATAAAAATCCTTTGTAATGAGACAAAATTTGCTAAATTCCGTTCACGGGAAGCAGAATAATTTAAATTTATAGAAGTCATTTTTACCATTCACACGTTTCTGAAGATATCTTCGGATTGTTAAAAAATAACGATACCCGGTTTTTGCTGATTTGTTGGTAATTTAGCCTACTTTTTTAATTTGTTGTCAAAAATGTATGGTTCCATTTAATATTTTCGAGGGAAAACAAAAGTCCCGAAAAAAATTAAACAGCGCTCTCTAGCATGCACGTCACTTATAAGATTGGTTCGAATTTGTAAGCATTAGATTGGAGGAGTAATTCTATTTTCAACGAAACTAAATTTGCAAAATTCGGTTCAACAGAACAGAAGTTACAAGCGTTTCTTCAATACAAAGTTTTCCCTCCTCCTCTCCCCTTATTTGACAAAATACAAAAAAGTTGTCCGGTGTAAAATATGCAAAATTTTCAGTAGATCCCGATTTTCATATTTATGATAGACCTTAAGTTGGTAAATTTTGCGTAAAATAAAAATAAAAATTTTTGGTGATCAGTTACGTCCTCTGGCAGTCATCCTACACTTTTCTAGCTGGGCTAGCTTTTAAAAATATTTTCTTTATACAGGGTGATCGAACCAGTTGATGACGAACCAAAGTTATGTTTTTTAAATGGGACACTCGGTGTTAAAATATTACAATCGTCAATTCAGTATGCAAAGAATATAAGAGTTTTACACCAGTTTAATAACAAGGAAAGATATTGGTAATCCAAAATTGTTAAGTATTACTATAGGTAGTACCTAGATGTTTAAATAATGCTCCGTGTAAACGAAGGTACACTGAGCCCATTGTTAACTTATAATGTAACTTTTCGTGAAGTACGTGTCGGAATATGGTCAAAACTGCGTGTTTTTGAACAAAATTTTCGTAAATGCAATTTTCTGGGATTTGCTACAAATAGCTAAACTCATCCAGTTAGAGTATGTTAATAAAGATGTTATTAAACTTAACAAGTGAATAGTAACTGTCATTCCTGTCAAAACATAAGTTTGGTTCGTCACCGATTGGTTCGATCATCTTGTGTTAAATATATTTGAGTAGGCAGATGAAGTACCTAAATCAGGGGGTAGATACTTGACTGTGGGCGCAACCTATAGTTGACGCATACAAATAAGTCAGAGTAGATTTCTACATTTTCAACTGATGTGGAAACATGTCCTTTCTACTTTCTTTTTTAATTTGATAGATAACTTCAACGATGGACGCCTTTTCTGAATGGTTTATTATTCTTTAATATTTCTCTGTTTATTTTGTGTTTTGGTAAGAATTTGTAGGATTTAATTTCCGTGTAAATATTATTATATATGTATATAATTATGTTTTAGGTGAAATTTTGTGTATGTATATAATTTTGATATTGGACACTTTTGTGCATGACTTATAAGCAGTGATTATACAGTTGTTTTAAGCTTATTTTGTACACTATTTTTCATTTTAAAAAATGAGACGTTGTTGTGTTCCAAAATGTGATGATAAATCTGCTCCGAGGTAAATGCTGCCACCAAAAATATCTATATATGGTTTAAAAGGTAAAATTTTTAACATAATGAAAGGAACAGATATGTCTCTTGATATTGTATGTAACGAGTATAGAGAGCACATTCATGTTTTGCTCAAAATTATAATAAATATTGTGGTTTTTTAGTTATTTAAAAAAGATTAATAGCACATTGAGAGCTCGGGACACAAGAAATATTAATTTTGATTCGATTGTAAAATCCGCGCACGAGTTGCATTTAAAAACACGCAAAAGATAATAATAATTTTTGAACATTATTACAATTTGTAGTAAAATGACTTATTTAGTAACATTATCTTTTAGTTTAGTACGTAGGTATATTTTAGAATATGTATAAAGTTTAGTTTGAATTTATAATTAATAAAAGATTTTTTTTAAAGATTTTTACTTAAAAAAGTTATTCAAACCTAATTATCCCACACTTGAATTTCCCGCCTTGACAAAGGATTTAATTCTAGTTTGATGCGGCAAAAGTAGATGATGCTGTTTACGTTATGCCGGCGTTCCAAGTTTCCTATCTTTACTAGGTTAATCGTTGACCTAAATCTTAAAAAAAAAGCCGTTTCTTTATGAAGAAATTGAAGTCAACATAAAATTAAACTGGTGAATGTATGAAACGTTATATGACACTTTGAACTATACAAGCCATTTTGGTATCGGTTGCACGCAGAGAAATCTTATCTTGAGTTAAAACAGACTGTTTCAGTTCAAAACAATCCCGTATTTGTATATCCGCAAAACTATATTGTGTTATCACAAGAATATTATTTTCTAAGAAAATTGTTTTGACGCAAAACAACATTGTTTTAATGTAAGAATATAATGTATTTGTAAGACTTCCGTATGTCGACCACTGAATTGACAATTTAACGGAAAGTACAGGTTTTACTGAGTCCAAAACGGCCCCCCTTTTCTTGCGGAGATTAGTCTAAGATACCTAAAAATCGTTCTAAAAAGTGTTATATCTAGGTTATGTTTCGCTAATGTGAAAATCCTCGCAGAAATGTCAAAACACTAGCGAAACATAACCTAGGAATAACACTTTTTAGAACGATTTTTAGATATCTTAGACTGATCTCCGCAAGAAACGGGGTCTGTTTTGGACTCAGTAAAACCTGTACTTTCCGTTAAATTGCTTATAAATTGCCAATTCAGTGGTCGACATTCGGAAGTTTAGCCAATGGATTTACTTCAAGTACAACGTTTGGGCGAAATTATTCCTCCAATTCCCATGAAGCTAAAATATATTTCACATAATGCATTATTAAATATGTACTTTTATTACTGCAAATGTCCACGCCTTAACTATAAAAAAACTTATACGTATCTAATTCTTGCAAAATCGTGCACGCAGATAAAAATGCACGTATAAACGCTTCATATACACATATAATCTCGAATGCAGCTTCTCGAAATTTGCAATTCAGCTATTTCACAAATAGGGAAGTTATTCAGATCAAATAGGTATTTTACAACAAATATAGTCTAGATTGTATTAAACGCATTTACTTATTCCAAGAAAATGTGTTTGAATCAAAACAGAAATATTCTAGCATTAAAAATATTTGGGTAAAACAGTATATTTTCTTAATTCAAGAACATTTTTCTCTGTGTGTGTGATGCCACCATCGGTAATGTTAATTGCCAATAAAGAAAATATTTGTAAAACGTAGCCCGTGTAGCTCTCAATCAAACTGCAAGAAGGTTTTTCAAAATTCCTCACTGTTTAATTATAATCGTTAACTCCATCTTGGTTGCACCACCCTGTCTAGTTACAAATCACATATGAAGAGTTGTCTCAATTAAAAAGTCTCTAATATTGCTCAGAAAACGGTTAAACAACGTATATCCCATGTACAAAGGGACAAAGGGTACAAACGTATCACTATATCATTTCTGCCCTTCGTGTTATGGTAGTATGTATATACCTTCTATTATTTCTAGTGATTGTCTCTAAAAATTTAGAGTAACAACTTAACCCATTCATAACCATATTCGACAATTGCAACATCAACTATTTCTGTTACTGGAAAGGAACTGTTACTAATCTGTTATCGGAATCTTTACAGATTACTTTTAATACATGGCTGAACGGAAATAATTAGTTTCATGATTTTCTCAAAAAATATGAGTATCTAATGAACGCGACAATCTAACGCATTGTACTTGTATTGTATTTTGTTATAGTAATTAGTTGCGAATCCTAAAAAGTGTTATGGAAAGCCAAAACAGTGATTACAAACAGTGTCAATAATCTCATAGATCGACTCCTAAAATATTATTGGTTGAGGCTTCTCTTCATAAGACACTAAATGCTCTTTCGGAAACTAGCGGCGATGAAGAAAATTTCTATATCACAATTATTGAAATGGCCAAATCTATCTAAAACTCAATAAAGTTGATCAAAAGACCAACAAAGCAATCGTCCTATAATATAATATACAGCGTGTTCAAATTGAAGTCGGCACTATTGCTAACTTTGTTACTACTAAAGATACGATGTTGGCTAAATGACCAAAGTAGTAGCACTTTTTCTTCCGCTTACGATGGTAAAATTAAAAAAAAACTATTGAACTTCGCGTTTACGTGATATTAAAAAAATAACATTTTTCAAGTGGAATACCCTGTATATTTTTGCATATTCTAAATAATAATTTAATTTTAAACAAAATCTATTAGTACATAGACACCCAATAATTAAGAAATAAATGAACTACAAGCATTTATATGTACCAGTTCAAGTTGATATGAATATCGTGTAGAGTCAATGAATGTCCGATTATTGGCAAGTAAAAGAAACAATTTATTGTCATCTATCATCTAAGGCGAACAAGAAATCGTTGGTACCTTGATGGTAATCATATTTTAGTTTTTAATCGCTTGCTAATAGTAATAATAAAAACGCAATTTAGCTTTTGCTTCAATTTTACGTTTATTATGAGCGTAGACAGAATCGTTTTATTCCATTAGTTTTAAATTTATCACAGATAATTAGGACAGAAACAAATGATACATATCTAGTATCTGCCAAGATTACGAGTGTTAGTTTAGACAACGTAAGTACACAGCTACTTGAATTTGCTCCAACAATGGCATTTACACATTTAGAAAATAATAATACTAACTTTACCTTTACGTCCTTATAGTTTCTAAGAGTAGAGTGCTTGTGCATTCAATGTTTTGCATTCAGAATTTCCTTTTTTGTTGTTCAAATAAGATTAATATTGACAATAATAAAGAGCAAAGTGTATTAATTTTTCAATAACTAGTCAATGTCTACATGATTTTCCATTAATGCTTGTATTTCGTTTATTTATTCATTTTTGGGTGTCTATGTATTAATAGATTTTGTTTACTATTAAATTATCATTTAAAATGTGAAAAAATTTACAGGGTATTCCATTTAAAAAATGTATTTTTTCTTAATATCTCAAAAACGCGAAGCTCAATTGTTTTTTTGAATTTTATCATCGTATTCGGAAGGAAAAACGCTACTACTTTGCTAATTTAACTGACATCGTAGCATCAATAATAACGAAGTTAGCAATAGTGCCGACTTCACTTTGAACACCCGGTATATCCTATAATCGTCCATAAACTATGAAGTTTCAAATCTATACATGACAATATGCAGATATTACTCCACAGTAGAATTGTTTGAATTATTCTTTAATACATTCTTTCAGTACATAGCAGATCAGATAATAGGGTATTCAAAACAAGAAGATATCAATTTCAAGTTAATGTTGCAAATACGGGATTTTAGGAAAACAAATTTTGAAGTTTAAAAAAAAAACTAAACTTAAACTTTAAAACTTTAAACTTCGAGATTTGATTGTGATTTTTCAACGTCTATCTGCTGCGTAATTTTAAGATAAATTATTGTATAAATGCTTAACCTTATACATGTTTAAATTGGATTTGCGATCTTCATCAAACTCCAACCACTAGCCCTGATGAAGTGAATAAAAGTTTCACGAAAGCTTGGCAGATGTGAAAAAGGATACAGGTTGTTTCAATTTGTTAGCCATTTGTTTGTCTTCCCAGTAACCCCTGTTACAAATAAATATTATAGTTGACAAATAATTACTTATTGCTCTTCCTTGTATAATTGTGTATGTTTGTATGTTTTAATTTAAACAGTAAACATGTTTCGGCTTTAAGTCATCTTCAACACTGAATTGTTAAAATAGAATTTCAGTGCTAAAAATGGCTTAAAGTCGAAACATGTTCCCTGCTTAAATTAAAATATAAAATTATATCTACAAGGAAGCACAATACCTGCGCATTACCATCACAATACCTTGTAAATAAAAAACGGATTATCTACAACCGACCCAAATATTTATTTATTTTGTTTGTTTTTATCAATATTTCACTTAATTATTCATCTCGTAAATTTAAATATTTTAAAATATTAATGCAGGCGTGTTCCAATACTGGAACAATTTTTCTTTTTGTTTAAAGTTACGCTACAATCACTCCTGTACCTAATACTAGGTACTGTCGTTTAGTTGGTGCCAGAAGTTCTTTAACTATAATCAATTATTGAAAATCCCTGAATTTACTCAAATTTATAAAACTAAAAATAGTCAAATTGATAATTGAAAGTAATTAAATTAATTTAGCTTAATTTAGTGTGTGATAATTTCTGTGTGATTGGTTTTCTTTCTTAACCGTTTTGGCTGGAAGTGCCTTGAAAGTATTTCTTTGAGAGTGAGCATAAATTTAATTATTAAATATTAAATTAAATTAATTCCCGTAATTGAATTTAGAAAAAATATTTACATACGCCACAGTCATGATTAGGTTTGCTGCTAGTCTTTTACATAATTATATTGTGTTAAAACTTTATTTTTTTCTCACCCCATCTGTTTCTTTTCAGTGCAAACTTGCTAACTCGTTTCTATAATTAATTTAGATAGAACCTTACGACGTGCAAGGCATTGTTACTGACAGGATCACTTCCGTATCACCCCTGCTAGTCGAACAAAGAAAACTTTTCGAAGCGCTCAAGGCTGCACCAGCAGTCAGCGCTCCTTTTTCCGGAAAAATATTACTCAAGAGTGTGAAATTTTAAGGAACCGGACGTATAGACGTTGGGATTTGTCGAAGGAAATAATTATCCAACGATGAAGAATAGATTTCGGAATAATTTGGTCCAGCCGTGAACTCGATTAATCACAAATCCCTATTGATCGAACGAGTTCATCTTCAATAGCGATAAATCCGAAAGTTAATGTCACGCAATTATACCCTTCTGGATTTGTAAAAGGATAAAAGAAGGCGATCGTCATTCCGGTCACGTTCAATGTGGAGTGAGAAACAAGAAGCAATTTATAAAACGGGATGGAGCCGAGGTGCCGTTTCTGGAAAATAAATTTATTTTGGGATAAATATTTAAGCTGCATATCAATGCGAACAATGTATACAGTTTTTCTTGTTTTAGATTCTAAACTTAAGTAAAATTTTTGTGCACAGTTGCGCCTGTAGAATATCGAATTAATAATGATTTTGTCGTAATTTAGTGGTATACAGGCACAATAAGGTTAGGATATTACTTACGTTAATTTCTCTTGTATTTTGCAATATTGTTGAAAGACCAGTTAGGGAAACTATGTACATATACACTGGAACTTATCTCCACGCTCACTTATATCCACCCTCACTTATGTCCTCACTATAGCGCTCATTTATATCCGCACGGCATCCACCACCCGGTAGTGCACGTATTCACATGAGCCAATCAGCACGGCCTTTCCTCCCCGCTAACAGGATAAGAGTGGGGACCCCTCTTGAGAGGATGTAAGTGAATGTTTACGTTTCCCGACCGCGGATATAGGCGAAGTTCCAGTGTATTAGTTAGAAATAGTATTGATAGCAAGAACATATATGTATATAGTCATCGTTTTCATACAGTTTCTATTTATTAGCACACACAAGATGAAATACCTACAGCCTCAACTTATCATGAAAATTGCGAATTGAAAGGCAGGTAACATCGGAAATTACTACAAACGTGAATACGGGGTAATAATTATTACTTTATTACAATGACTAATCGACTTGCCATTCGCTGTTGGGAGCAAAGTGATTAACAGCGCGGCATCATAAGAGGCGATATCATGCTGTCACAAAGCCATTTGAACACAACTTACACACACCAAACTACACCGCAAGAGTTGCAGTGATAGCCAGACAAGTAATACAGCTTACGGAGTCACTGCAACTAAGCACCCACCACACATTAAAAAAAAATGAACTACTGCTTGGACTTTATTTGAAAATATGTATTTTATATTTTATACGATATTTTGGAAACACTGATTCACGTCGAGTATTTCAAGAGGTAAACAATAATTAACATTTTCAAAACCTATGTTAGAATTAGTAACTCAAAATTCGAAAGTAAGAAACTGTTCTGCATATAAATTTATATAAATTGGGTAAAGAAATATCCTGCTACCATGCAATTAAGAAATAGTGGAACATGTGCAAATAGATGGGAGTATGTTATTGTCGATACCTAATATAGAAAGTTATAACAATATGGGTTTCCACACAGCGCCAAAAAAATAGGTAAATACAATAAAAACGTTCGTTAATGTAATAACTTACGCATTAAAATTGAGCCGATGCAGAAATTTGTTATGCCAATGAAACCCCGTACATTATAATAACGTACGCGAATTCTGAATGAACTAAAACAAATCAAATAAAGTACAAAAAATACAAATCTCAATGCTAACTATTCACAGGCAATGCATTAGGGTAACTATAGAACATAAAATGGATATTTATAAGATGTTTATTAAGGATATTCTATTAATATACAGTAATCGATGTTGACAGGATATCCGTTACTGTATATCCATAGAACATTGCGATCACTTTTGGACATAAAGCTGATATCCACAGGAAGAAGGAGGAACGTGTTATGAATATGTAGTAACAGAGTAATTTTGGATATAAATGGATACCCTTAGAATATTCTGTCCTATCTAGGTTTTTTTGTAGTGAAACCAATATTATAAAATTATGGTTGTCTTGTATTTCACTTAAGTGAATTGTGTGATACACAACATTACTGTTTATTATTATACTTAGTTAGTTATGTGAACTCAATGATACACAACATTCCAATTTGTTATCATTTATTGAACTGACAATGTTACCAACCTCCTATAAGTACCAACCATGACATCCTTCCCTTTTAAGACATACATTCTACCTAAACATTACATAACATAGTCTTTACACCAAATGGGTTTAACAATTTTTCTTTTTTCTGTAACTACATTTTGATCGTTAGACTTATTTATATTTTGACTACTAACTGAATCATACTCAAGCTCATTTTCGGTTTGTATGTTATTTGTGTTATTATTTTGAGGCGGTTCTTCTATTTCTACATCAGGTTTTTGTTCTACAAATGGTATGTTTGTCTTTTTTAAATGTGAAGAATTCCTTCTTAATACTCTCCCTGACTGGTCCTTAACTATGTATGATCTTGGAGCGTTATGCTTTTCTATTATCTTTCCTGGAATCCATATTTTGTTCTCTCGTAATGCCACAAGATCTCCTGACTCGAATTCCTTTCTTTCTTTCGCCCCTTTGTTGTAGTATTCTTTTTCTCGTGACTTGACTTCTTCTAATCCTATCTCTACATTCCTTTGTTCTTTGATCTTCAATAAATTTTCGTTGGTAGGTATAGCAGTCCTTAAAATTCTGTTGTTTAATAATTCAGACGGTGAGACTTTTAACCCTTTTACTGGCGTAGTTCTGTATTCTAACAGTGCTAATTCTATGTCAACTCCAGCTTCATCACATTTCCTCAGCATACCCTTGCATATGCCTACAGCTCTCTCAGCTAATCCATTAGACTTGGGATATCTAGGACTTGATGTACAAATATTGAAGTTCCATTCCTTTGCAAACTTCTTGAATTCATAGCTGCTATACGGCATATTGTCTGAGACTAATGTGTGTGGCACGCCAAATTTGCTAAAAATAATCTTTAATTGTTTTACTATGTCGCCGGCTGTTTTTGATTCCATTGGTACTAACTCAATCCAGTTACTATAATAGTCTACAACCACAAGATAAGACTTACATCTGTATTCTAAAACATCACTTCCAATTTTGGCAAAAGGAATATTTGGACGTTCATGAGGAATTAGTGGTTCTTTCATGTTTGCTCTACTGTACTTCAGGCAAATAGGACATTCTTCAATATACTTCTCAATGTCCGTGGTCATTCTGGGCCAATAAAATATTCTTCTCGCTCTAGCTTTGGTCTTCTCCATCCCAAAATGAACTTTGTGTAACTTTTGTAGCATTAAGTTTCTTAAATTAGTGGGTACAATAATTTTCTCATTTAAGAATAACAACCCATCCTTAAACGAAATATCATTTCGTAATTTCCAATAGCTTTGTATTTCTTTTCCTTTTATAGATTTTTTATATTCTGGCCACCCTTCACTACAATATCTGATGAGCTCCTTGAAAACAATATCATTTATAGTTTTCTGTTTTAATTCCTTTAATCTCTCATCCGATATGGGATATTCAAGTTCCATAGTATGCACAAACTCAAGCATTTCTGGATCTTCTTTACTTTGAGTTTTTAAATATAACCTAGAAAGTAAGTCAGCTACGTACATCAGCTTTCCAGGTAAGTATTTAATAGTTATATCGTATTTTAATAACTTTAGCCTTATTCTTTGTAAACGATTACTCAATTTACCTATTGGTTTACCCTGTATTGCTACTAAAGGTTTATGATCCGTGAATACATTTATCTTACGTCCATATACAAATTGATGTAACTTATTTAAAGCAAAAGAAATCGCTAGATATTCTTTCTCAATCTGCGCATACCTACGTTCTGTTGGTGTTAAGCTTCTTGAGCAAAATGCAATTGGTCTACCCTCTTGCAAAACACAACCTCCTAGACCATTTTGACTTGCATCTGCTTGTACTGTTATCGATAACTTAGGATCAAATATCTTAAGCGCTGTTATGTTAGCAATTAATGTCTTAATGTCATTGAAACATTTTGTATGTTCTTTATCCCATTTCCAGCTTACATTTGTTCTAATTAATGATCTCAGTGGTGCCGTTATTTCTGACAATTTGGGTAAGTATTTTATTAAATAATTAACCATACCAAAAAATTTTAATAATTCAGGTTTATTCGTAGGTTCACTAAGATTTATTACAGCTTCTACATATTTAGGATCAGGTCTAACACCTTCACCCGCAAATATCTGACCAAGAAATTTAACGTGATCTACTTTGTACTGTAGTTTCTCTTTATTAAATTTTACTCCGTACATCTTAGCTCTTTGCATTACCTGCTCCATTATTTTGTCATGTTCATCTATATCTTTAGCAGCTACAATACAATCATCAAAATATATTCCTATATTTAAATCACCAAATATTTTCTCATTTAATCTTTGAAACACTTCTGGTGCAACACTTAGACCAAATGGTAATCTTTTGAACCTAAATTTTCCAAATGGAGTTATAAATGTACACAATAGACTACTTCGGTAATCTAATTCTATGTGGTAAAAACCTTCCTTCATATCTAGTACACTAAAAATTTGTTTTTCTTGTAATTTTAAAGCTAATTCGTCTACTGTAGGAATTGGAAATTGATCGCTTATGATTTGTTTATTTAACTGAACAGGGTCTAGACATATTCGAATGGATCCATTAGGCTTTTCTACTATTACTATGTTATTAATCCACTCTGTAGGCTCTTCCACCTTTGCTATTATATTTCTTTCTAACAAGTCATTTAAAGTGGTCTTTAATTTAGGTTTTATTGACTCAGGAACCCGTCTACATTTACTTGAAACAGGAATAGCATTATCCCTTAGAACAATTTTATACTTAAATGGAATTTTTCCTACACCTTCAAAAATGTCTTTATTCTTTTCTATAAAGCTTTGTTTATCGTCGTTTTTATTCTGACTGTTTATATCAATTGCATTAACCTTTTGAATGAGATTGAGTTTACAACATGTTTTTAAACCTAATATTGGAGTATTACATACATCTACTATAACAAATTTTATTTTGTAAGTTTTTTGCCTAACTTTACAATCTAATACTACAGCTCCTACAACTTTCATTTTATTATTACTGTATGCTACTATAGACATTTTCTCATTTATTATTTTTTCCTTACTGATATTCAGCTTATTAACCCAACCTATAGGTAGTACATTACACATTGCCCCGCTATCTAATTTACAAGGTACTATTTCATTACTTATTATTACATTTTCTATCCAAGCACTGTCTTTTTTATTACATATATCACCTATTACAATCGTGTCAATAAACAACTGATCATTTATCTCATCAACATTATGCAACCCACTTTCCTCATTTGTATTATGTATTGCATGCACATTCTTATTTCTAATATTATTATTTTTCTTTTTACAACCTACCGCAAAATGATTTGGTCCCTTACACAAATTACATGTTTTACCATATGCAAAACATTTACCTTTGATGTGTTCCAATCCACATTTAAAACATTTATATTTCTGTTTATTACCATTGTTATTTACATGCGTATCTTTCTTCTTAGTTTTCTGTATGGCACCTACCTCAATGTTTCGCTCTTGTAAAACTTTTATTTGTTGTTTACTTGCTTCGGCAGCTCGACATAACCTTTCGCAATCAGCTAGCGTTAGATCTGACATCCTTAGTAAACGTTCCTGTAAATTTGTGTCTCGAATTCCACTAACTATTCTATCTTTTGTTAACGAGTCTTCCAAATTTCCAAAAGCACACGCTTTAGCAAGGAGTTTTACATCTGTTATATAGTGGTCCATATCTTCATCTTCTTTTTGTATTCTTTGAAACCATTTATACCTATCGTATGTTTCATTCTTGAGTGGCTTACAGTATTTCTCGAATCTTTTAATTACAGTTTCATATTGTTTCTTCTCTTCTTCGGAAAGTTCAAACGTTTGAAATACATCTAGTGCTTGTTCACCTGCTATATTTAGAAAAATTGCGACTTTTGTTTCATCATCTTTTTTATCAAACCCTGTTGCCTTCATATATATTTTAAAACTGGTAAGGAACTTCTCATAATTTTTATTAATATGTTGATCAAACATTAAGTTTTTTGGCGGCTTAAATGATGCTACCTCCATCTTGTTTTATGTAACTTATTAATTCACTTTATTATACTTTTCCGTATTACTTCTGTTTTATTCAGTTTACACCTGACACCATGTCTTGTATTTCACTTAAGTGAATTGTGTGATACACAACATTACTGTTTATTATTATACTTAGTTAGTTATGTGAACTCAATGATACACAACATTCCAATTTGTTATCATTTATTGAACTGACAATGTTACCAACCTCCTATAAGTACCAACCATGACAATGGTACTACAAAACTATAAGGGAATAGGTATTAAAAAATTATGCAAAATTGCGTATTCTGTAAAATAAAAATTCACTCAAATTTTAAGTCTATTAAAACTGCAAGAAACAAAAATGTTAGCGATAGGTAAATTTTAACACTTCTCTTATGGAAACGCACTAAAGTAGCGTAGGGACTCATAAATGTAATATATTCAGGTGTAGATGAACTATTATCCTCACCACTTTCCTGTAAAATAAAACAGGACTCAGGTAATTAGAATCTCAATAAAAATATGACTTTCATTGGTAAAATATATGGACGGCTATCTCCGAGGAAGCGTTTTTATATTCGCGGAATGAGCGGGTTTTGCGGGGGTGATTAGGCTCATTGGGGGCGTGGCCTGTGCAGCGACTCATAATTAGTATAAATACGAAGTTTCATTGTTATTAGACAGTTAGTCTTCGAGCTATCGTCAACCAAGTAACATAAACCAAGTAACCAACCAAGTAACAACAGCGCGTAGAGTATTCGCGTACATTTTTGGACCTCTGTAATGAAGACAAGGATGGTGTATTGAGTCGAATTGTTACTGGAGACGAAACATGGGTTCATCCTTATGAACCTGAGTTCAAACAAGACTCCATGCAGTGGCATAAAAAGGGCACAGCACCTCCCAAGAAATTTAAAGTGTCACAATCAGCTGGAAAACTCCTGGCAACGGTATTTTTGGACTCGGAAGGAATATTGTTGATTGATTATAAAGATAAAGGTGTTTCTATAACCGGAGAATATTACGCTTCAATATTAGAGCGACTAAAAGAAGCCATTAAAGAGAAAAGACGGGTAAAATTGACGAAAGGTGTGCTACTTTTGCACGACAACGCACCCGTCCACAAGAGCCGCGTTGCGTTAGCTGCCCTGCACAAGGTGGGCTTCGAAATTGTGAATCACCCACCCTACAGCCCAGACCTGGCCCCGAGTGATTATTACCTATTTCCGAAAATGAAAAAAGAGCTAAAAGTAAAAAATTTACTGCCGATGATGAAGTCAAGAAGGCAGTTTCGGCGTATTTTGCAGATAAAGAGAAATCATTTTTTTATGAGGGTATAAATAAATTAATTGAAAGATGTGAAAAATGTATCCGTCTTGCAGGTGAATATATTGAAAAAGAAAAATAATTTGATTTTTTTATTTCCACCCCTTATCCCCCATTCCGCGAATATAAAAACGCTCCCTCGTATGTAAGTGTTAGCAACTAAGGTAAATCCTCCCGAGTATGTGACATAGGAACGAATGCACTAGAACACGATTGAACTTATCACCTAATACCTTCGTCGTAAATGAGAATAAATACATTTAAACTAGTGCCCATATATTAAAACTTTTGCAAAAATGGAAAATAACGCACTACACCAAAAACATTCTTTTGATAATTGGTAGACGGATTGAGGTATCAAGTAATAGTCGCTGGGCAAATTATAAATAAAAGCAATAAACTCGAGATATTTGTTTTAGTAGAATATATTCTACTGCATACCTATATTGCCAATATTATTATGAGTGTAGAAATAATCCACAATAAACTTTTCAAGAAATAAGGTGCAGATTTATTACTACATGGAGACAATCAACATCTGTAAGGACTGGTGTATTTACTCTCGTATAATTTAGTTGCATTTTCTTTGTTTATTTGTCTATTACATCTTCTTCTTTCGATTAAGTCTAAATACATAATCCAGCAAGTAGAATGTCAGTTTAATTATGTTTGCAACAGATTACGTGTTCGAAAGGGTTTGTAATGTGACTGCGTGAATAATATGAGTGCCAGCCTAAGACATGTGAGGTCGATCTCTCTTGAAAGGGAACGAATATTCTACGTGCTGAATAATAATATGAATCCAGTTTTACGTTTCTGAAAAATGAGAGAATATAGAAACCAAGGAAAATTATGACCTACATACATACATTCTGTTTTTATCATAGAGAAAACTACATTACCTATAATTTAACACTAAAACACGGTTCTATTGTCGACATTTACAGCTTTTTTAATTGAATGATCAGTTTTTACCGGATCTAGATTGAGAAAACTGAACCAAAATTAAATGATTAGCTCGTTGGTAAATTTTTTTGAAATATATGTAGGTATATAAAAGTTTTTACCAAGGAGCTAATAATTAGATAAATAAGATTTGGTAAACCTCTCGGACTTCAATATATACTTTATTGACATTAATTAAGTCATTGTTGATAATTATGTCTTGTAAACTTGTTTTCATAGTAAGTGTCTTCCACTTGTCGTTTCTGTCTGCTATAGTATTTATCTTAATTAACGTCAGTATAGATTATTCTATAGCGGTTAATTGTATTGTTACACTACGCTTACGTATAATAGATCTAAACGTTTCTTATAAATCATATTAAGAGCGTTTGCTTTAATAGCTTTACTTTAATTCCCAATTATTTTGTGTCGTGTTCTTTGTATAAGAAACAGGTGCAGAGATATTTGGGCCAGGAACTAAACATTGCGAGTCAATGGCGATATACTCCAGTGTCTTCCAAGCGGAGATCAATGCCATTGGAAGATGTGCTCAACTGAACCTGGACAGGAACTATGTTATTATTAGCAGAGCATTGCAATTTTCTCCGATACTCAAGCAGTCCTAACGGCGCTAAGTTCTAACACCATCGGCTCGAAATTAGTCGGGGAATGTCTGAACAGCTTAAACAACCTAGGCAAGGAAAATAGAGTTGCATTATGCTGAGTACCAGGACATACTGGAATCGGAGGCAACGAAGAAGCTAATTTATTAGCGAAGAAGGCCGCCTCAACTCTATTTGTAGGTCCGAAACCGAATCTACAACAAGCACAGAGCAAAAACTTTGCTAGAACTAAGCAGAAATAGACTACGCATTCTCACAGATTTTCTTACAGGGCATTGTCACCTTGGGGAACCCATGACAAGAATAGGTCTGAAACAGAATAGCGACTGTAGGTTCTGCGGGGTTGAGGATGAAAATCTGGTACACTTGATATCTTACTGCACCGCCAGCACCGAAACTCGAGCTAATTATCTCAGCAAAGACGTCATAGACGAAGAAGACATACCTTTCTATACAACAGATCTATTTTTCTACGTTTTCCAACTTTTCATTCGTTTGATATGGGTGAAATAATATGTATAGAAAATTTGTTAATTTAAGTCCCGATTTTAGGTTATTGCAAAAAATCACTTTACACGGAGTTTTACTAATGGCGTGTTTTTTGTTTTGTTTTTGTGTAATTGATTTTAAATTAAGCATGTTTGTTTATCAATAAAAACGCTTCCTTGGCTCTTTGCTTTGCAAGAGTTCAAGAACATTGACTTACACCATGTCACAACAAAATCTACAAATTGCTCTCAATCAGTATGCTAATAATCAGAAAGTGTACCGAAACTTTAGACATGCCAACACAAGTTCGATTTTTCATGAATTGTTTAGAGAGTTTTTGTAATCTTAAGAACATCCATAATTCACCGTCTGAAAAATTGTATTTCTGGGGAAGTGCTTATAATTTTGGGAATACATGGTAGTCACTGGGAGGTAGGATTTAAATCCAGAATTATGAATAGCAACTATTGAAACACAGCTTTTATGGGCCAGAACATTGTATTGGTGAAACTGCGCGGCTCGTCTTGGAATTTGATGGCCTTCCGAAAGTTTACGTAATTTTTACCTGTTACAGTGCGCTCACTTGGTAAAAAATTGACAAAAATAATGTCATTAAAAACCTGTGGCAATGATTTTGCCTAAAATTTTCGGGCAAGGGGTGGGGAGAGAGACTTTTATGCCGCTATTTTATACATTTTGCAAAAGAGTCATCTGGATCTCTGTTCATTATGGTCAAATTCGTTTCAGCGGTAACCTCACGGATACTTTATTGATTTACCGTTAAATTTTTTGCTACCCACCGTGCTGACACTTTATATAAAACTAAAAACTAACTAAAAGTAAAAAAAATCACATGTACATCCGCTAGAAACTTAACGGCAACTCTATTCATCTAATTAATCTATTATTTAGTTGAGTGTATCTACTAATTATATTTTCTTGGTAACCACTTAGTTTTGGGAAGATCAGTTTAAAATAATTTTTAATTACTCGTGCAGATTCACCCTGTTTCTTTTGATAAGAACCCTTCTTTACAGAGGTATTTTATCATAGCTGTTACTTCAATTTTATCAATTTTTGTTAAATTATAAACACGTTAAGAGAAATAAGCTAATATTTCGTATATGCCACTAGAGAAAGAAATGATGTTTTACATTTAGTAACGTCAATAAATGACACTTCTAATGACAACAGTTTTTGATCTGTCACTTAACGCCAACTATGCTAGAGGCAATAAATACTGTACCTCCCTCGTATATACAATGTATACAAGAATGAATTGAATTATTGGGGGATAAAAAATATTCTATCTTGAAGGTATTGATCAATATACATACATTGAATGTGACTAACTTTGGCAGCGCGGTATCTGCTATTTACATTATAATGTTCTGTGTTCCTTGCAAAAAGCTAACGATACTCAATATTTTTTATTTAGGCCCCTAAAGTTCAAGATAAGCTTACAAAAACTTCCATCCGCACCTTGATGATAGTTCTCCAAATTCTATTCGATGGAGGCAAGAATGTTGCCGAACGAGAGTGAATACAAAAAACGATCAGAAGCCGCAAAAAATTCAGGCGAAACTGTACTGCTGACACGGTTAAAGCCCGCGATTTGCATATTCTATTAATTCTCGGAATTGAAACGCCCGAAACCGCAAATCCGTGGTGAACTGTAGAAATAAATAGGGAGGATAATCGCAGCAGTTTTGTTTCGAAAACAAAGAAGTTTTTTATCGTGCTCTGCAGCCTATTCCTCTATTTCTCTTCCTTTTTTTTAATTAAAAAATTGCTCTCGGATTTGTTTTTACATTTGAATTTCTGTCGGAGAAGTGGTTTTCTCATTTTTACTGCGAATTTCATCAGAACGTTTAGAAAACACTCTACAAATTAATTTAGATGTAATTAAATTCGAGTAAAAGTCTTTTAGGTAACTGTAAAATGTTTCTAATATTGAAATTACGTTTGGTTTTAAAATTGTAAGAATTTAGTTAAAGGATATTTATGTAGAGTTAAAAAAACAGTAGTACAGTTATAGTAGTATTACTGTAGTAGTAAAACTTGTGCAGGTGAGCACGTAATTTTTTGATCAATAAACTAAACTGATGCGACATATAACATCTTATTGTACAATCATAAAATCATATAATATAATATATAATACTTGTACTCTCTTGTTTTAGTAAAATATTAAATGGCGCCAAATATTCGAATTCTAGTAAATACGCCAAAATGGTAGAAAACACCACCTTCAGAAGACCTTGATAGTATTTTGCTAGCGATCATGCTTGGTATTTTAGCTTACCCCCAATATCACCATTAATTCAACTAGCGCTTGATTTATTTCCTAAGGAAGTATAGTAAATAAGCTTTTCCTTAAAAAGTTACGTCTCCATATAGGACTCACGTTTAAATTAACAGTACTATAGATTTAACTTCAGGTACTTTTATTTAAGTGAAGGCATGTGACATCTTTCGGAGACAGTGTCTTCAATCTTGTTGATTATTGCTATAATGATGCCATCTATTCAGCTATAAATTTATGTCTATTGACTGCATTACTTTTTCTACCATGATGAACCACAGTAAAAGAAATTGAATAGCAGTTTAAAAATAATGCCTGTTTCTAACATTGAAAACTTATAACTACTTGAGTTTATACATTATATACATATTAGAGATTTCAAATTAGACACACATTGCAGTAGCGTACACATGCAATTTTGCATTTAATTTAAATTATAAGAAAAATCCACATTGGATAGTTAAGCGAACTCACCGACCGCGGTATATACGACACGACTGCATACTAATTTGCAGTTCAAGGTTTCTTTAATTCACACAGCTAGTTGCCGATCGCAAACCCGATAATGCCCGAAATATTTCCGGTTATGTACGTGGCATCAATATGTTAACTCTAATTATATGTACAGAGTTGATTGTTCCCGCAATTTTTCCTCATTCCATTCTCAAAACATGAATTGTGTTAGAGGATCATTTTCTACAAGAGCTTCTCTTTCTGTAGATGGAAAGGATAATAATAAAGGATTATTCTATCTTCTAATTTTATCAGTAATTATCTTATATTATCTATATTTTTATATTCGCTCTGTTCCTGCTGGTATAATACAATGCAGATAATGTAGTTTCAAACCGGTTTCTAACCTGTTCCATCACTTCCGGTCTAGGACTTCGCCTACCTGTATTAACGGGAGGCAATGCGCATTCACCTATAATTAATATGCACGAGTATTTGCATACACTTATATTTTGGCCACTAATTAAATAAATCATATCAATTAATTTCTCGTTTGAATATCTTACAACGGTCCTTTTGTTAATTGCGTTTGAGCCACACAATTATTCTTTGACAATCTACATCAATTGTTGTCGATAAATAAACCTTCATAGCCACTTAGATATTTTTTCAGTAGGTATATGAACTCAAGTTCCTTAGAAAATTTGTATAACTTATATCAAAAGCACGAAATCTCTTGAAAATTTAAAAGAAAACATAATACGTAATATACATAAATCGAAAGGTATTAAAATGAGGAATTTATCGATCTAAGAAAATAAGTAGTTGCCATTTAAAAAAGGAAGTTATCTAGAAACAACGTTCCGGAAATGCGTTAAATCATTTATGACAACCGGAAGTAGGTATAACATCTTCTATTGGTGGCATTGTCTATACCGGACTATACATATAGTTTATACATTCCTGATTTCATTTCATACCTATTTTCGGGATCACGTTATCGCGGCATAGGCACAACACCGAATCGGGACAATTTTTACAAAAACGTAAAATATCTTCATAATTGTTAGGAATAGGGTTCAGGTAGTTTGTATAAAGTGAGACTAAGAAGAATTCTGGGTTTATTTTGGTGTAGATTTAAGAGACAAAATACTATTTTAATGATGCCAACGTTTCGGACCCATTTATTTGTTCAATTTACAAATAAGTACCACCTTCATCAGAGCTATTCATTAATTCTCTCGACGTTTTTAATAATTTTTAATGTGTTGTTTCCTGTCGCAGTGCTGTTAAAGTTTTTAACTTAATATATAGAATTTCCAATTGTGACGTTTTCGCCTTTTTTTGACATGAACATGACACACCACACATATGGTGCGAGTACTGTCGAAGAAACTAATGAGAAAAATCAAAATGTTGGTCAATTTTTGCAAAACTGTTACACTTAATGTAAGTATTTTATTGAAAATTTACGTGTTGAAAAATTGCATAATTTTTTTTGGCCTCCTTGTATTCTATTTGTAAAGCTGAGTGGAATGACCTTGAAAATATTCGGGATTAGTTTGGTTTTTTCATATTTTTAACAATAGGTTGTATTTTAAAATAAATAGGGGGGTCTGGATCTTTAAGTGCTTTAAATTGCTGGGGTTTCTTGGTCTTTTCACACACAAAAAATCCCATTAATTTGAAATAATTCACATTGATAAGTTTTAATGCTTTTTATAATTATAAAATCAGCTATTTTAATATAATGTTGTTTCTATAGATAGTTGTTTTCTTAAATTAACAGATAGCCCTGATGAAGGACCAAAGGTGGTACTTATTTGTAAATTGAACAAATAAATGGGCCCGAAACGTTGGTATTATTAAAATAGTGTTTTGTCTCTTAAATCTACAGAAAAATGAACCCAGAGTTATTCTCTAGTTAGAAGTAACACTTACAGCTAGTAAGATATCTTATATATAGTTATATAAGATCCACGTTGAAACGGGACACGCTCTACAGAGTCCTTACCTTCTTTCATATAAAATATAAACAGTATTCTTGTATGTACATAAATATTAGGTAAGTAAGGAATACCATCTAACGATGAAATTTTAAAAAGAGGAGAGAGCAACAAAGAATGACGTTCATCGTTTTAGTATGTTTTATGAACATTACTAGTCAAAAAATAGCGATTTGCTACGTTTGCACTAAGTTTTAAAATGTATGCTCCCTTCTTAAAAAAAAGCACAGAAATCTTAGAATGTTGAGGGAACATGTGGGAGAGCCAGCTGTTAAATTGTAACACAAGGTAAAGGGGCAGTTAAATAATATGTGTATGTAATAAATCAGTATTTGTACTGTGATTTTAAGATGTAAGACAGTTATTACCATTGATATTCTCGGTTTAAATTGGCTTGCTGGAACAGATGGAAATTTGTATGAACCTACATATGTATGTACATAAATGTTGTTAAGGTATGATTACTTTTGAAATGCATGTGCATGCGCGACATGTTAAATTATATACCAGTGAAATACTAGCGAAATGCGATTATTTTTCTTTTGTTAAGCGAAGGAAAACAGTTATCCCAATTTATGTTCTGTACAAACTAAAGATTATTAAGAAAGTTTCCGAAGGAAGAACAAAGTTTAAAGTGAAATAAATTAGTAAATAGACTAGATTCTTAACACTACTCTCCTAAGTTTCATATTTTAGTACACCTTGAAAGTAGATTGTCGTAATTAGCACAGAAATGATTACTTTAAAGGTAAATGCATTGACAATCTTTCTTTTTTATGAAGCACCACTTATAAACAATATTACTTCCTGAACAATTTCACAAATAAACCATAATTTAATAAGGAACTCAATCTTGATATTTTAAAGAATATAACTCTTTACTAGATCCAGACAATTAAACTTTGTTATTTTTTCGTTTTTATGTGAAAGATATGTTTGAAAATAAACAGTAGACTTTCAAGTCATCACAACATTAATTTACAAACACGCGTTGTAAATTGAAAAGGGTCTACAATAAATAAATAAAATAATTATACATTTTTTATTTTGTCCGCGAGGTAACATTTTTTATTTGAATTTTCATATTACTTAGGTTACTAACTCTATGCTACTTTATTGTATATGGAATTCATATAAATTCCGAAATTCCATTAACTTCTAATCATATTTTTAATTCTGAACTGTCAGTACTAAAGCCACTTGGCCAGAGCGGCAATCTTAAACTTTGCTTACCAATTAAACCAGATTTAAGGTTAAATTGTAAATTAATAATAGTTGTAATAAATAAAATTGTCCTTCTTGATTAGAATTTGTTTATAAATGTATGTACTTTTTATAGTTGATGACTACAAGGAACTCTTTATACACATGTGCTCTGTTGTTTTACATCTCCAAGTTTTATTACCAATTTAACCATAAGACAGCCATAGTTACTTTGTAAATGTATGCGCATTCAGTTAAGTGTGTATTTGAACAATCCTACAATTTATTATGGCGCCTCGAAGTAAATACTTCGTTTCACTTTTGCTTTATGGGTCTTTTATGATCTTCTTGTACAGTTATACGATCGACATTCTTGTATTTTCTGAACGCGACGACGAAAGCCGTCGGTTTCAAAGTACGGATGCTCAAGCAGTACGAAAGATGTTTATGGTGCAATTGTGGAAGAAAAAAAATCCTTGGTTCTAAGCGCGTTCAATCTTATCCGTTTAATGACTGATGTCTGGATGTTGTAAATTCACTTTTCCTAGCTCAAGCTTATTGATTTTTTATGGGGAGAATATTCGATTGTTTTGTCGAACTAATCGCAACGTAGCTAACTTGTGGTAGAAATTGGAATATATCCATCCGTAATTATAGCGCTTTGCGTCAATAGAATGAAGTCCATTATACAGCTATCGACATCCACTAACTTTAAAGTTTGATTTTAAAGAACACTCCAGTTTTAAAGAAACTGAAGTAAAGATTGATAACATAAAACGTGTGAACGATGCAAACTTTGAATTCAAATTAATTTTTTTCGTCAAGGATAGTTTTAAACTAGTCAACAAAAATTCAAAATGCAACATGTAAAAGCTATAAACATTACCGTATTATCGTAAACTTTACTAAAATAATTGTGGTCACCTCAAAACAACTGCGGGCAAATATGTAGAAGAATTGATATTTACATTCAAGAAAGCTGCTTTGGTCTAACAACGCTGAATCAAAATTGTTTCTTAAACTCTGTATGAAAAAAAAAGCAATAAATTAGCAATCTTTTTTGGAGTGAGTGCAGTTGCCACGACATTCTAAGCGGTATCACTTATCCAAACTACTTATTGCAGCTCTTGCTGAGTAAATTGTGTTTATACCTAAGCGTATTTCCATAGTTTTGTAACATTATTTCACCATACACAATATTTCGGTTCCTTCAGCGAATGGTGGCTCAATAAAAGCATTGATCTAGCCAGACGTTGCCGCAAGCTACACGGTTTCGCCGAATCATAAGTATCCCTGGACATGGCTGGCTGCTCTTACCTCTGTGACTATCGAGCTGCTAATAAATTTAACATTGTGGTTATTTGGGGGATTTTTTCTTTACTATTTTAGAAAACAAATTTCTATTGCATATCTTTCCCCTCATATTTGCGAATAGCTTATACAACGAAGTGTTAGCCAGGATTTAAACGGCTTTATGCTTACCAATTGTTCGTTAGCGAAATAAGTCATAATTAAATACAGAACCGCTTATCATGCGTATAATACAGAAAATACAGTACTATAACATCATTTTGTGAAGTTCCCCTATTTATGTGTAATGTTTTATAGCAAATGATACACCAGAGGTCACTTTAAGCCAGTCCCAAATACGTTAATATCTAGTCCACATACATATATGGTACAAAATATAGGTATAAAATGAGCTTTAAGCAAATGCGGTCGTTTGTTTAGGGAACCGTTTATTGCTAAACTGTACTTTGTTATATAATTTTAATTCGGCTAAGAAATGTAATTAGTAGTTATTACCTCGCTACTAATCAATATAATTAAAAATATTAAGTTTCTTTGTAAAGTACAATTTTACATAGACTTTTCATATGAGCAACTGCATATATGTAGTAGTTTTATTATACAGGCCAGCGATAAATGGCAAATGTCCTATTTAACGATTTAAGCTAAGCATCTTACTGAGGAAGACGTATAGGTTAAATTGTCGAATCAAACTAAGACGTAGGTGATTTAATTCGTAGCATACTGTAAAAACTAATTTTGTGGCTCAGTGGCCTGTCTTAAATTAACACGGTACTATTGTTAACTTTGTTATTATTGGAGCTGTGAATGTGGTTAAATTAGCAAAGAAGCAGTGTTGTTATTTCCGCGCGTACTGTCGCTACAGGACGAGGCATGGTGTCAATGACTTGTTGTATGGTAACGGGACGGATGGCCAACCACGTTGCTTCAACTCCCTTGCATAGCTCCTCAACGTTAGCCGGAGGATAACGTCGAAGTGTCGATCATATTCCAGACATGTTCGATCGGATTCATATTCGGAGAACGAGCCGGCCATGAGAGCATTCGTATGTGGTAGTCTTCCATAAAGGTCTGTACAAAATACGCGTCTTGCGGTTGGATGTTTTCGTGCATATGTAGCAGATGTGAGTGCCGCCGAACGTATGAAAGCATAAGAAGTAGAAGGGTATTAAAGTGCTATCTTCAGAATTTTCCCAGTCAAAGGCCTCCACTTCGAAGGTATTTTTTAATGTTGCGTTGAGAGGAAATAAAAATTTGTTTATGAAGAAAGGACCTGTACATATACATGCTGATTTATTTTCGACCCTTACGATGTGGATTTCGCTTATCATTGGAGATAAAGGGCAGTTTTAAATTTGGCAAAGTTTCTAAATTTTATAGTTGTTATCAAACTGAAGAAAAATGTACCTATGTTAAATAGCATTTGAGATTTTTTGACAGAATATACTCTAATTAACGAAGACTGAATTTTACGATTAAATAAGGTAGTCATGGATGTATATTTATATTAAACTAAACATTTCAACTATCGTTCATAAGCATAGGAAAATGTACACCAACAAAGAAGGCATATGATTCCTTACAAAAACCATACAAAGAGAAGTTAAAAATTCCAAAAAAATTGTGCAATTATGCATTCATGAAAATGGCCAGTTATTTGAACATTTATTTGTTGGTTTTGTTGTTTATATTGTATTACTGTTATTATTGTTACTTTTATTTTCATTTATTGTTAAAAGTAAGGTGAAATTATAAAAATACACCTGGTTGTTAATGATGTTAATGATAAATTTATCATTAACATTATGCAGCTCGGTAAATAATCCGTTCTCAACGAAGTCTTCAAGATCTAGAACAGTTGTACCGTTTGGCTTTCGATGTTTTGGATGTGTGTTATGCACGGTTGAATTCAAAAAAGAAATTTTAATAGTGTGATAAAACAAGATGGGCCTTATAAGTAACAAGAAAGTTGCTGATAGAATCGAAATGTTGTAGAAAAAATTGAAGTACGCCATTAGCTAGAAGATAAAAAGTCGCTATGAGAACGAGTTTTTAGTTTTTTCTTCAAGGCCAAGTAAATATGCTAGTAGTAAACGTAGAAATACAGCTTTTTCATCATTTTTCATAGATGTTAGTTTGATAACAACAACGAAATTTAGAAACTTTACCAAATTTAAATCTGCCTTTATCTACGCGTCTACCAGTTAATTTGAGCCAGTATGTTAGCAATCTACGTCAACGATATTATTTGCAGTCGGCAACTTTACAATCGAGACACACAACAGCTACTGAAATAATTGAACGCGGAATTTTACGAGCGAACTGCGATAA